>CAUYUJ010007047.1:251128-433628 GCA_963575745.1 Prorocentrum cordatum
CGATGAAGTAGCAAGTCACATGTCTTCGCCATCATCGTCGCTGTCGTCATGACCAGCATCGTCGCCGTCATGGTCGTCCTCCTTCTCGATAACATTGATCATTGCAACATGGTTTCGCGTTATGCTCTCGGCCGTGGAGCCGCTGTGCCGTGCTGAGATACACCAGCGGGGACGCACTGAACCCCATCACAAATCGCGTGCGACACGGCCGTTGCGCAAAACAACGTCTCGGTCGCACAGCTCATTGGGATACGAGGAACTTTTGGGCCGTACAGTACTGGGTATGGCTAAAGCATCGCCTCACTGACTCACTCACTCGCTCCTCTGTCCTTCATCCTCCTCCTCCTCCTCCTCCTCCTCATTCTCCTTCCATCGTTCCTCCCTCTTCCTCATCCCTGATGCTTATCCTCTTCTCCCTCCTCTTTTTCTCCGACGCCATTTTGGCTCAGGCGAGCCTGGTTCACGGGCGATCCACTTACACCGACGCATCCACAGGCACGGCGCTTTGTCCAGGCCGCTCCTGGACTGCAAGCCGTTCGAGGACTGGTGCCCGCGCTTTCCGTCGCAAGCACGCGGCGGAGCGGGGCTACACGCGCGATGTGGCGCAGGCGTCCCGGTGCCGTCCCTTCAGGTTGGCGCTCGACGTCCAATGGAAGCTGTGCAATTACCCGGGCGCTCAAATCCTCAGCATATCCGACGTGCTCGTAGCAGCGCGCATGTTCGGTGGCGGCGCGGCACGCGCTGTGTAAGCAGCCCTGGTCCTGCTCTCCGACAACAATTGGGCCAGGCACAACCCCAAACTTGGTGCGGTTAAGCTGCCGCCCATGCCCGAGGGGCCGTGTGCGCGCGCGACTGGGAGGCCTCCTTGCCGGTGGCTGCAGCTGCTTGCTGCGGCCTGGCGGGCGCAAGCTCTTGCGAACTCAATTCGCGGATTTCGTGAATTGGCACTGGACCCCCCTGGCGGCGCCTCCACCGCCGATCTAAAGAATACGCGCGGTCCTCAGATAAAGTATGTCTATGTCATCGGTTGTTCCTGAAGTACGGAGGCGGACGAGAAGGAGGAAGAGGAGACTATATGGGTGAATTGCGGAACAAGAAATGCTTATTTATTTTACGGGGGGCATACGAGGTGTAAAGAACGCGTATAACACGGGCACGGGAAAATATCCCCCTGGGCCCCAAACCAAAAAACAACTGAAAAGGGAGACGATCAAGAGAGGCAGGGAATCTACAATACCGTTCGAGTCCGGTGCTTCTGCGAATCTGCCTGCGCCTCGCTGGCCCAGGTGCGTAAGCCACACCTAAACCAGCAAAACAAAAGAGCGTGCTACGCAGAAGGGACCTTCTGCTGACCAGGTCTCATTCAAAAAATTGCGTTGGTGATGGGGTTGGGCACTGAGGGCCCTCTTCTACCGGGCCCCTCATGACAACAACTGTCTGGCGGCAGAATACTCTGATAGAACACGCGATCACGCGCATGCTCGACTGTCCGAAACCTGCCACCCAACGAACATAGTCCGTGGAGACAGCCCACTCACTGATCTGCTTCGATCGTCCTTCATTTTTCAGCGGCCGTCTCGCATTTGAACGCATCGTGCGCGATATGCGGGCCAGTGCATCTCTCTCTTCCTGGTGGGCTGCGTCGCATTGGCGAACACAGTTCGCGAAATGCGCGTCAGTCGTTGCTTTCGCGAGCACAGTCCTGACATGCGAATTCGGCTGGTTTGCGCGGTCTTCGTTGAGGTCGCTGTGGCGGGAGCTTGGGACGTCTTCTAGTGCCGTTCCTCGCTCAACCTCTCTGCGGGGTGCGTGTAGGCGAGCTTCCCCGCCAAGATGTCGAGGATGAGGTCGAGGCCTGTATTTCCCTCCGTCATGGGGTCGGCCCTCATGTCGCGGGTGTCGCGCCGCAAAATGTTGGATACCTGTTTGGTGCGCAGCTGGTCCGCTAGCCACCATAGGTAGCCTGCCATGCTATCTCTGATGACGACCGCGCGTGGTCCATGGCCAACGCGAAGAAGACGGACATGCCGTCAACGACCACCGCGGCCGGCACAGCGTAGCCTCTCTCCTCCCCCAGCCTCCTGATCTCGTCTGCTTAGACAAATCCGCGCACCATCTCGAAGAGCGTCGGGGGGTGCGTCTGCAGGCCGTCTGCTGCCCCACATGCTGCGAGCAGCTGGGAGCCAAGGGATAATCGACGCACAAATTGGTGCGATCGGCTCGCAGCATCGAGCGAGTCGCAGATCTTTTATGTCACCGATGCTGCGGCACATGCCCAGACGCGTTTAAGGCGCCACGCATGCCGCATCCTGTCTCCTGCCCGCGCTTGAACGAGCCGCCGCTGTGCGCGCAGACCTGGCCCGCGCGCTCCATCGCTGAGAAGGCGGCGCGCGCCTTGATTTTCTGCGCGGCCAGAACCGCAGAGTTGAGCTGCATCGCATGTCCGATGAGCAGCTCATTCTCGGCCCGACGCAGCGCGACAACGCAGGCGGCAACGGGGCGTTGCAGGCACAGCGCGTAGGCGGCTGCTCCGAAGACGGAGACAAAGAGGTGCGGGAGTCGACCTCCGGGCGGCTCGCCGGCCTTCGACGTAACCAGGTCGACGTGCCTGAAAGGGATGGGCGCGTCGAGTTACTCGTCCTGGCCGAGCGTCATTGCACCGTGGGCACTGCGGTGATGGTAGACTCCGCATGTGGCGAAGTCGCCGGTCCCCTCCATTTTGCCGAAGACGCTCTCGATGCGGCCGATGAGTCAGTCAACGTGCAACTTGCGCCGTGGGATCGCCCACGCGCCTGGACAGCAGGTGGACTAACCCTGTGCCGCCAGCACCGCAAGTGCTGGACGCCTCGGGCGCGGCCTCGACCTCATGGCTCCACCGCGTCGGCTCGGCGTTGCACTCGGGCGAGCGCGCGACCGTGGCGAGGTTCGCGGGGATGGCTCTCTGCGCGCCAGCGCCGCCCGCGCCCGGCTAGGTGCAGCGCGGGCGCTCGGTCCGCCCGTCAGAAGTCTTAAGACTCGCAGCCTGGAACCTGCCAGAAGATGGCAGCACTGCCGGGCGGCAGGGCGAAGTTCGCCACTCGCGGCGCTTCGCCCTGCCCCTGCATCTCGGCGCAGGTCGCGCCTTGCAGGGGAACCCCCTCGACGTCCACAGCGACGAGCGCCCGGTCTGGGCGGCGAGCCGACTCTGAGGACAGCGCGCGCTAGGGCGCCCGCTTCGCCGCGCCGTAGAACGCCAAAGGCTACGCCTCCCATGTCGCGGAAGCCTCTCAGCGCCGCGCGGCGCCAGGTGATCCCGGCCGTCTGGCCGCGCTGCCCCTTGCGGCGCCTCCGCTGGAACGCGCGTCTGGAGCCCGCGAAATTCCGCGCGCCCTCGAGAGGTCGTCGCTCGAAACGTTCGTGTGTGACCCACATCGCGAGCTCCTTGGGGATGGCGGTGGCCACCTCCTTGGAAAGCCTCGACACCACCTCTTCAGATAGAAGACCGGCGTCGCGCGTGATTGCCGCGGCCTCGACGGCGGCGCGTGCTTCAAGCGCGGCTGCGGCGGGCGCTCAGACAACATAGTTGCCTTCGTGGCCGCTCGGGGATGCTTCTAGAACTCTTAGGGGGCCCACAAAGGACGCGCGCGCCCAACTACGCACATGAACGCGGCCCCTCGATCCGCGAGACCCGCCGCGCGATGCAAACACTCGCGCAATGCGCGCTGTCGAAATCAGCGTGGATCCACGCACGTGCACCTCCTTCTTTCGCTCCTGAACCCCGGGGCCAAGGTGCAGATCCACGTGCTCTCCCCCTTTCATCCTCCGCCACAACCTCGGCGTAGTCGTCTAAACAAGCGCCGCGCAGGTAGCAGCGGCGCTGCGAATGGATGTGCCGACGCGGGCGCCGCGTCTCCAGGCGTGCCTGGGTCACTCGCGTGGCCGGCGACCTATGCTGCCGACCGCGTGCTCGACGGCGGCGTAGACAATCTGCTGGCTGTCGGTGCTCTCCGGCTCGCGTAGACCAAGGGTCAGACCTTTCGCGCCGTCGGCTTCCCGCCAAGCTGCCAGCGGCACCTGCTGAACGTGGCCGAAGAATTCGCGGTCGGCCTCTTCGGGAATTATCGACAGGCCCTATGGGGGACCGCCCTGGGTGGCACTGGCGGCGTTCGCATGGGCGTCGATAGCGTAGTCGTCGACGGCCCGGCCCTGGCCCTGCCCGGCGCCGACTGCCAGCAGCTGTCTGTTCGTCGCACGGGACAACTGGTTGATGAGAGCGCCCCTCCAGTGCTCGCCGACGCGAGCGTCGCCCGGGTTCCGAAGGCACCGCCAGATGACCAGACTGCGGGCGCAGCCCGGCCAGTCGCCCACAGATTCCTGGCCACGCACGAGACGCGCGGCACGAACGCCGCGCAGCTGAACGCACCCGCGGGAAAGACGGCGCAAATCATCGAAGACATCAGGGCGTTGCCGAGCATGCTCGGCCAGTTGCCTGCCCTGCTCGTCTTCCCAGTGGCAGCGGGCCCTGGCTCCTGAGCCTGGCGCGATATGCGCGACGAAGTCCTCTGCGCGATCCCAAGCCAGGTCTGCTCGCGCCACGCCGGTGCACGCGTCGTCGAAGACGGCGCCAACGCGGGCCCGTGCCACACGTCCACGTCCACGTCCTCCGGGTGGCTGTCCGCGCGCGGACCCCGGGCCGACGAGGACGGACAGCTGCCATGCTATATGTACAACCTGGGGCTCAACAAAGAGGGGTAGGGAAGCGGCCCTGACTGGCCCCCCCCCCCGGCCGGGACCCCCGGAGGAGGGAGAGGAGGAGGAGGAGGAGGAGGAGGAGGAGGAGGAGGACAGAGGGCCAGAGAGGAAGAAGGGAAGGGGGGGGGCCCCGACCGGAAGGGGGGGCCAGCCAGGGGAAGAGGAGGGACGTCGTGTCACGATCGTGCTCATCGCCCAATGCCAACTCCGCACATGCCCGCACCACACCATACACACATGCCCAGCACGCAGAAGCAACCCGACCGCGGGCAGCGCAGGCACGGACACCGAGCGGGTGGCCGTCCCAGCGGCGAGCACCACACACCGTGGCCCCGCTAGGTACATAAAACGAACCGCCCTCCAAGGAGTCCGCACGTCCAGCGAGGCGCAAACTGCCGTGGGCGATGTTCGCCCCCCCCCGGGCCCAGGCCCCTGGAGGCCCGAAGGGGAAACCCCTCCCCCCGGGGCCCCGCCCAGGGGGGGGTCGAGACGATCGGGACACCTGTCCGGGTAGAGAGCTCTCGCGCGAGGCAACAGCAACACAAATCGTTCGATCCCCGGCCACTTGTGTCATGCATTGAATTCGTACTTCACCCCTCGTAGCTGGGTAAGCGCGGTACATCACCCCTCGTCGTGCCGGCCAGGCACGGTGGATTCACCCCTCGGAGCTGCGTCAGCTCGAAACAGAAATCACCCCTCGGAGCTGCGAGAGCTCGATGAACTCACCCCTCATGGCTCCGTGAGCAAGCTCGAGGAGTCGACGGCCATGGGGGCCGCCCCGCCGGCCGCTGGCGCGGCGCCGCCGCCGCCGCCCGCCGCCGGCGCCGCGGCCGCCGCCGGGGCCGCCCCAGACGCCGCCGCCCCCGCTCCTGCGCCGTCTCCCGCGCCTCCTGGGGCCGCGGCCGGGCGCCGAAGCACCCCGTGGTCGTGGCCCTTCTTGCCCTTGCTCCGGCCCTTGCCGCCTTTGGCCTTGCCGCCCTTGGCCTGGCCCCCGCCCTTGCCGCCGCCCTTCTGGCCCTTCTCCCTCTCCGTCTTCGTCTTTTCAGCCCAGAGCAGCAGCTGCCGCGGCGGCTGCTGCCCCGGGCCCGGGGCGGGCGCGGGCACGCCACCCACCGCGAGACCGGACGCCCTCCGAAGAGGGCGGTCCAGTACGCGCAGCTTGCTCCTCACGAACCCCGCATCGAACCCAGGGTCGAGGACGAGGTTGAATCGACCTGGGAGGCGCTCGCGGCGCCCCGCCGCCTCGCTCCACCCGTCCTGGGAGTATACTCCCAGGAGCACCCCGTCCATCGACAGCGTTTCCTCGATCGCCGCCAGGGCGCTCGACTGAGCCGCCTTCTCCACGTCGCCCTCCGCACTCGGGCTCAGCGGCCACTGCAGTCCAAGGTGACGGGCCACCTCCTCTGACATGGCCCGCGGCCAGTCCTGGCGCAGCTCGCGAAACTGCTGCGCAGCCGCACGGCGGTTCCAAGCGGTCTCGCAGGCTCCAAGGAAGCCCACTGACACCAAGCGGGTGCCTTTTCTCGAGCCTTTCGACGCGGCTGCGCAAGTTGGCGACGCCGGCGTCCAGGCGCCCCACCGCCTCTTCCAAGCTGCCGAGCCGGCTGTCCACCTGGTCGCGACGCTCGGCGCGGGAGCTCATGGCTGGGCGGCGGGGCACAGGGCGGGGCGGGCGGTCGGCCGCCGGGGGCGCTGTCCGAGGGGGTCGTTGCGCGGTGCTGGGCTTGAGCACGCGCCGCGGGTATGAAGTCCTGGACAGAATGATCATGATCCACCGCGTGACTGCAACGACGTCATAGACAGTGTAAGCATGAACACACCGTGTGATATAGGGGCAGTGGATGTATGGGCCAAGAGAGAGACGTGCACGGTGTGCCTGGATAAATAGGGGAGTGGATGTAAGGGCCAAAAGAAGAGGGACGTGAAACATAACACGATCTCAAAAGCTGATCCAAAAGCTTCACATGAACGCCAGTCCGCCACGACACCGACAGGCTCTGCCCCGGCTGCGTGGGGCGCGGGGGCGGCTGGCCACTCGGTAGAAACCGGCGGCCTGGCAGACGGAAAGGGCAGGCCCCCCCTAAATGCCGCCCCCGGATGGTCGGGGGAACCCGCCATCGGCAGAGTGTGGTGTGGAAACACCAACACTGGCAGCGCAGCCATGCCACCACGAACGTCACCACTACCGAGGGCCGGGGGAGGGGGAGGAGGAGGAGGAGGAGGAGGAGGAGGAGGAGGAGGAGGAGGACAAGGAGGAACAAAGAAGGAGAACGCACAGGGCAGGGAAGGCCCGGGCCCCCGGTAGCTACGACGTGCGTGGTTGTGAGCCTGTCCCGCAACACAAGCTTACGCCGGACAAAAGACCAAGCGCACCAAACAGCCTTCAACCTTGAACGCGGGCTCTGACTTTGGCCTTACATAAACAAGGGGGGGAGTGGATGTGGAGGCCAAGAGAAGGACGTAAACACAAACACGACCAAAACACGAACCAGTAACTGCACATATTCCCAAAATCACCACAACACCAACAAGCTCAGCCCCGGCTGCGTGGGGCACGGGGGCGGCTGGCCACTCGGTAGAAACCGGTGGCCTGGCAGACGGAAAGGGCAAGCCCCCCCTAATTGCCGCCCCCGGATGGTCGGGGGAACCCGCCATCGGCAGAGTGTGGTGTGGAAACACCAACACTGGCAGCGCAGCCATTCAACCGCGAGCGTCACCTACCGAGGGCCGGGGGAGGGGGAGGAGGCCGGGGGAGGGGGGGAAGGAGCACCAAAAGGAAAAGGGAGAAAGGGGGAAGGAGGGAGGGAGGGAGACAAGACAAAGACAGGAAAAAGGGCAGGGAGGGCCCGGGTAACAACGACGCACGCGGTTGTGAGCTTGTCCCGCAAACGCCGGACAAAAGACCAAACGCACCAAAACGGCGTTCAACCTTGAGAGCGGGCTTTGCCTTTGGCCTTACCTTTAGCTTTAGCCCGGACACGAGCCAGAGCCTTAGCTGACGCCGGGCGGGGCAGGCCTCGCGTCACCTGGACGCGGGGCGTGGCCTTCCCCTTCGCCTTGGCCCTAGGCTTGGCCTTAGCCAGCCCGCGACCTGCACCCAGAGCATTGGGTGATGCCCTGGCAACAGCCGGGCGTTTAGGTGCCGCCTTGCAGCGCCTATTGGTGCAGCCACGGCTCCCGCGGCGCTCCCCGCGCCCGCCGAAGGGCCCTTGCAAAATTTCTCATGAACCCCAAGAGCGCGGCTCAACATGCCATCCGGCGGGGCCGGGAAGACCTTGCCGCACTTCAGACAAGTGCGATTGGCCAGATCGTTGCCCCTACATTTGGACTCGTGCGCGAAGCGACACGATGCGCCCCGCACTTTCGACATTTGGCTTTTCCGGCAGGGATAGCCTGTCCCGCGGCCTGGCACCGGCGGACGTGCCAGACTATATCCTTAGCTAACACCTGCGCCCCACACTTTTTACAAAAGTCCGTCTCGTTCCATGCTAAATCCCGCACCGCTGGCGGGGGGGCTGTGAGGCGACGCGACACGGCCGAGATGCGGCCCAACCGGCCCAACTCGGCGGCCTTGTCCGCCAGCTCATTATCATGTTCCCCGGTGTGGCCATAAACGTGTTCCCACGTTAAAGCACGCCGCGTTTCCACCTTTTCGACCACTTCCCGGACCGCCACTGCCAGCTCTTCATTAGATTTCGGCTCCCAGATACCCCTCGCCATATTGGCAGCATAGAAAGAATCGAACCGAAAATGCACCGGGACGGTGCCGTCATCTGGGGCCTCCTCAAGCAACCACAGGCACGCTTCACCAATAGCCGAGAGCTCGGCGGTGTTATTGGTCCGGGTGCGCGCCCCCGGCCAACGATGGTCCCACGCCTGAGTGATCACAGGGGCGTGCAGAACGGAATCCGGCACCATGCCTGGAGTATCGGGGCCCTCGTACCGGAAAATCACCGCCCCCCAGCCCGCCTCGTCGTCCTTGCCCGAGCCATCCGCGGCTATCCACCAGGATAGTGGCGGCGCCGGGTGTGGGCCCATTACCACATCAACCCATTGCCCTGCCGTCGCCTCCAGCCCCCGCCGGTTCTCGAGGCGCGCTGGACACGATTGCATGTGGTACCGGGTCTGCTTGCCAAAGAACTGTTTGCAGTCCGGGCAACGATGAGCGATGCTGGTAACCACCTCCGGGTCCCGCACCGAATGGATTCATCATAATGGTACTTCAATTATTGGTTACCCGTCCGAAAAGACTGCCGGCAAACTGGGCACTCGTAGCGGTTGGCCGCAGCAGGCGGGGGAGGGGGAGGGGGAGGGGGAGGGGAGGGGCCCCCCCCCACCACCCCCACCCGCACCCCTCCCCCTCCCCTTACCGGTGACCCCACAACCACCAGATCCCACATCCTGCGTAACGAGGAAAGGGAGGGGGTCACCCGGCTGCCATCTATCAAGGGCCCGAGCATGTTCAGGGCAATTTTCGGGCCCCGGGGAGGCCCTGGCGAGGGCGCTCCTCCACCCTTTCCGGTTCATCGCTCGTCGGAACCAATCGATCTCGTGAATCGACATTTTACGCACGCCGGACAGCAGGTATTTGCATTGCCACATTCTGTTGCTTCGCTCCTTACTACTGCGTCCGGCTATCCAGCCGAAAAGGGCCTGTTTGGGCCGGCGCCAAACGGGCATGCGGGCGACGTGTCCCAGCCATTGCATGCTAAGACGGAACAAATGGTCCTCCATGGTCCTCCATTGGGCCGATCTATACAAATCGACATCTTTCACAGAAAGGTCCATCATAATCCAAGTGTCAAGGCCGAAGGCCCGCCTGACCCCATAGTTGGCGACCCTCTGAATTTGCCGCACCTCACCTTTCGACCAAGATCGGGCGCCCGAGAGCATAGACGAGACCACACACGCGTGAAGGACATGTAACCGAGTGGTGATGCCCACCCCGCTGCCGCGCCCACGGCCATGGGCAGTCCCCAGAGACCGCCCCTTGGCCAAAGCACGGACCATAGCATTGCCCGCAGCAACCCGTTTCGCTGTGTCCTCGGCCTGGGAGCCGCTTTCCCCGTGGATGCCCCCGATGTGACGGAGCGAAGGGACTTCGAACTCCGCACGAACATCGTAAGGCCCCCTGCGGCCGCCTCCCAAACGGAGCCATTCAGTTTTGCCCTTGTTTACCTTCTCCTCCCAATCTTCCATTGTGGTGACTAGTAGAGGCTCCGCCGTTTTCATCTCACGGGCAAAACCGGCGATCATGGTATCGTCGGCGAATCCTATGTCCCCAATAACGGTCGTGCGCTGAGTGCTGGCAAAACTAGATGCCCCCACACTCTGGTGGCGGGTCCGGGCCCGCTTTGCTAAACGGCCGTCCACTTGGTATTCCCAAGGGATTCCGGGACACATTCCTGCGATTTCCGCCTGCCGCTTGCGCCGCAAACGATAGTCCTTCATCACTGCATCGTGAAACACATTAAATAACGGAGGGCTGGAAGGGCAGCCCTCCCGCAACCCGCGACGAGGAAACCGCGAGGAGGAGACGCCGCCCAAGACCCGCACTTTGTACCCAGTATGCTCGTGTAGCGCTTTGCAGATGTTTATCAGGCCCTGGGGGCATCCCCTTCTTCTGAGCACCTCCCACAGAGCGCTTCTGCAGACCCGGGGGTATGCGTTTTCAATATCAAAGAAAGCCAGAATGACGACCTCCTCCGTGAGTGCCGACGCCTCCTCGACCAGCCGGCGCGCAACTTGAAGGGCGTCGTCCGTGCCCCGGCCCCGGCGGAAGCCCGACTGTTCCTCCCCCAACCATGCTTCTGACCATTCTGACGCTCTCGACGCCGCCACGCGGGCGAGGAGCTTGGAGCCCACCGAAAGAAGCGTGATACCCCGCCAAGTGTTTTTATCCTTTAGCGAACCTTTCCTTTTCCATAACGGGACGACGAGGCCGACCCGCCATTCTGCCGGCCACTCTTCGGCCTCCTCCCCCTCGACGGCTGTGGCCGCCAGAGACCACATCCTCTTCACGGTGCCATTAACTTCCGCTCGAATAGCCGGGCCCCCATATACAAGTGCTTCGGCCACAAAGCAGTCTTCCCCGGGTTGGCGGCCAGTCTTCATCTTGCTCACACATCGATCGAGCTCGATATCGGTGGGTTCCCGGTCGAGCCATGATGCTGGCGCTAGTACACAGGGTACATGCTGCCAGACCCTGTCAGCGACCGCCCCGGCGTCGCCGGAGATCTTCTCGAAGTGTCGTCTCCAAGCCTCACGCTCTTCCTCGACGTTGTGGGCGCTCCAGCGGCCGGAATCATGGCAATCTCCTTGCCTTATCCGCAGTTCCTTGAACAAACGGAAGAGTTCCCCTTGGTCCCCGCGATGCGCTGCCTCCGACGCACGGGCACCAACTCCCTGCCAGTGCACGCGTTCCCATGGCCGCGGCTCCCTGCGGCGGCGACTCGCAACTTCCTTTTTGGCAAGGAGGGCAGCTGCGGCCTCCTCCTCCGGCGCCAGAGCCCACTTCATCCTGGCCCGTTCCAATTCCTCATCCAAAGCTTTCTTTTCCGCTTCGTGGCCTTGTAACCACGGGATTTGGTGCCTCTTGGGCTTCTTGCCAAGAACTTCCAGCGCGACCGTCTGGACGACCGAGCAGATCTCTCGCCACTCTAAGGGGCGGCCAACTGCCAAGACCCGCGCCGTCAAAGTGGTGGCGAACCGTTCCCTTTTGGTTTTGGCCCCTGCAGTCGGGCCCACCATACTCCCGCAGTCCGGCCGGGCAACCGCCGGGGGAGCAACATCCCCTCGGGGCAGACTCGAGCGAGACGCCTTTACACGCAAGTGAATCTCAACTGGTTCGCGGTCCGTATACGGGGACCAGGCCACCGCGCCGTCCTCCCTGACAGTCCACAGATCGTCGGCCTGCTCGCGACGCCGCTTGACAGAGCGGCGAGCGCCCTGGAGCCCGCCCTGCCCAAAGTGCAGGGTTTTACATCCCGTGAAATTCCACCAATCGCAGGGCCTAGCAAGAAAGTGATCCAACTGGTGCGCAGTGCGATAACGTACGCGCCACCACGTGGCCGCCATCTTCTGGCGGAATACCGTGCTCATGACGACGTATTGGCCACGGCAGAACGCTTTGGGCTCCCGGCCAGAATCCGCGAGCCTAGGGGGGCCATGTGCACCGATAACGCTGTGATCGTCGGGTGTGACCCGGCGGCCCACCTCAGCATTGAAATCCCCCCTATGACAAGAAGGTTATCCTTCCCCCTGCTTTTTGCTTCCACGAACACAAGCTCATCGTAGAAGCGCTCACGAGCACGAGCATATTTACTTCCGGAGCACGGAGCATACACCGCCAGGAGGGTCAGGCCACGACGGCGGCCCACCCTCGGGATAGTGACAGCCATGCACTGGTCCCCTTCTTTTCCTGTCCTCCCTTCACAACCACATCCTCCCCCCCGTCTCTCCACTCCCTAGCCAGCTCCCCTCTCAATGCAATCCCTACCTTCCCTCTGACTACTAAGGTCCATTGAATTCCCCATATTCATACTCCCGGACCCCGTTTTTATGGAAATCAAGATCGGAGAGCAGGCAAAATTGCCACCGCCGAGTGTTCATCAGCGTGAACAGACATTCTGCCTTGAATTCCTGGTTCATGGCTTGATCGCCTGCCCCGAAACGCCCGGTATTCCAGGCGCCCCCCGGGATATAACGGGTGATGTCCTGGTGCTTTCGTTTATTCCTACGTAGAAGCGACAAGTTGCGCATCGCCTGGGATCGTTTCCTAGCTCTCTTCCTCTTCCTAGCTTTCCTCCGGTCCTCTCTGCGACGCAAATTCCTACGTTGACAGCGTGTCCTACCTGCCGGCGTCGAAGGGTCCAAAGAACACACTTCCAAGGGCCCCGGAATAAAACGTTCGCCAGCCGGCGCGCCTGGACCACGGGCGTCGCCGGCGCCGCTCCCCGCCCCTTCGCCTGGGGAAAGGTCCGGAGACCCAACCGCCCCATGGCGAATGTGAGACGAGGAGGGTTGTACACTCCCGCCCCCGATCTGGATGTTCTGGCCGGTGGCAGGTCCGTCCGGGCGCCAGAAGGAAGACCCCGCCCCAGAGGCCGCGGACGTACCACCCAGAGTGTCGCCAAAGGGGGCGCCCCCGAGGGGGCAAGGGTTAGCCGTGCCCCCTCCCACCTCCTCTACTCCTCCTCCCTGATCCCTCACCCCGGAGGCCCGAATAAGACATAGACCCAAGAGGAGAACTAAGAGCATGAGATTGGGGTGGGGACGAGTGGAGGGTGATAGAGGTAGGATGGGGGATGCGTTGCCCCAGGTGCGGCCATGGCCGCACTCGTCCTTGGGCAGCCTTAACGATCCCTTGGCTCCTTGAGCGGCCATGCGTGGAGGCCTGTGTACCTGCACCTGGCGGGCCCGTGCCTCCTGGAGTCGGCAGACCATCTCGGCGCTGCGATACTTGACTGCAACCGTGCCTTCGGCCAGTTCCACAGAAATGACAGCTCTGGGTCCCGCCCAGCCCGACGCGTCCGTTGTGCTGGGGGCGAGCGAATCTCCGCCTGATCACCCGCGCCGGAGCGCCCCTCTCCGGCCCCTGTGGCGCGCGCTCGGCGGGCGCGGATAAAGCGGACGATCGAAGTAGCCTCGATCATGCGCTGCAGGGCGATATCACGGTCGCGCCAGCACAGTCGGTGGGGCTGCGCCTCGCCACCGGCAGCAGAGCCGGCTCCAGCGGCATAGTCGCTCGCATCCTCCTCGTTTGCGTGGGGCGGCGGCAGCGTGGGGTGCTTCCCGCCGAAGACGACGCTGCGCAGCGTAATGTCGCCCACGTGGTGGGGCCGTTGCTGGCGAAGATGGCATGGGCCAGCGTGGAGTCGCAGGTGGCGGCAATGCTTTCGCGCTCCAGCTGCTCTTCGGCGGCGCGTTGCGCGCGTCGTGGCGCTGCGCTGATTTGCTCTGCGAGGCCCGCGTGCTGACGCGGAGCGCGGATGTCCACCTGGGCACCCCGTCCTTTCATATACTATGAGGAGCTCTTGGAGCCCGCCCCGCCATCGCCATCCACGGCAAAGGAGTGGCAATATCCAAGACCTGTTGACTAGCGTGACTGCCAGCAACGTAGAGCAGCATGCGCCCGCGATCTCCTGGCCGTCGCGCCACCGGGAGGCGCGGCAGATGAAGTGCAGTCTCATGCGATCCTTGTTGTAAAGGATGTCGCGTGCAACGCGCATGTTAAACCGCGTCGGATAGTGCAGCGCGGGGGTGGTCTGCCGCGCTGGTGGAAGACGCTGGCGACATTCCCGACAGCGGTTGACTGTGAGGGCGAGGGCGAGGATGGACTGCGGAAAGTTGGCTGCGCGCAATCCTTTGGCCATCTCCTCCGTAATCGTGAACCACCGCTGGAGAGGTAGCCCGCGTGGCTCTGGCAAGCGCGTCTCGCGCGAGTCTCCACGCAGTGCCCGCGGTGTCGCGGCGATGTCAGCGCGAGTCCACTCTGCGGGCGGCAGCCTGCGGCAGCGGCGGCAGCTCATGGCGCCGCCCGCCTCGGCGCCGCACGGGCTGCTGGACTGGCTCGTAGTCGTGGACTGGCAGCCCTGAGCCCCGGCGCTGGAGGATTAGCTGGCCTGTGGTGCACGGGGCGGTGCTGGCGGTAGCGCTGCCTCGTCTGCTGCTCCGAGGTCGGCTCCTCCAAGTAGTTCAGCCCGTTGACCGCTGGTTGGGCGTGGTCCTCCAAGTCGTTCTGGTGCTCGTGGATGTTGGCTGGTACGTCCGCGAACCTGCGTTTGTTAACCTCGCGGGCGTGTGCTGGGCGGTCGCTTTCCTTCTCCTCGCGGCAGCCTATTGCTAGAGTGTGGGGCACTATGAAGATGCCGGAAACTGGCTGGATCTCGGGGGTGCACAGGCGAATCGGATCGCGCGATGCGCCCGCGCGCCTTGCGCGATTAGCGCGCGCGTGCTGAGCGGCTAACGCTATGGCCCTTTAGATTTCTCCCTCTGCGACCACTGGGAAGGCTGCGGCATCGACGCCGCATTCGCAGAAATAGTTGGCCAAATGCGGGCGTCTAAGGCGTCGGCGTAGGTTCGCGATGCCTTGGACGAGCCGTTCGGCCATCCTCCATGGCCAGAAAGATTCGGGCGTCGAAGCCGTTGTGGACCTCGGCGTGCACGTGGGCGCGCTGGTTGGCGCACCTGAGGTTCGCGAACTGCTCGAAGATCTTCGGGTCGCTTACCGGGCCCGCGGTCTTCCGTTGGGCGCCCCCGCGACGATCTCGCAACCCGACTTGGCATTCGTCGAAGACGACCTTTTGCACGCTGGGTGACGCCAGCGCCTTTGGCACAGGCGGCTCAACGCACAGCCGCGATGGGTCGGGCTTCTCGTTGACGAAGTAGCCGCCGAACTGCAGCAGTCGAATCGCCGCGCGACAACAGCATCGGCCATGCGGGGCTGCGTCCTCGTAGGGGGGCAGCCAGGTGCTGCAGGTACGTCTGCAATAAAACGCAGCCCAATGACCGAGGGGCCAGCAGGCAGGAGCCATGATGGCCACCTGGGACCGATTTCGTCGAATGTATCGCTCCACGACTCTCTGCTGGCTCTCGTCGTTGAGGCCGCAGCCAGAAACCAAGTCGAAGTTGGTGCCCACCTTGAAGTGGCGGCGGGCAGCAAGTTAGCTGGTCCGAGCAGCCCGGCCACGTATTTCCATGATGACGGTGCAATGATCGATGGAGGTGAGATCGGTTAGGGGCGGTGAACTTCGCCGAATTTGGTTGTAACCCAAGGCTCCACTGCACAGCAATTGCTATCCCACTTCGTGGGGTAGACGCTTTTCTTGCCAAATTTGCGTGGATGAATCGGTTGAGCGCTGCCAGCTGACGATTCGTTGCCGGGGCCGACGAGCCGTGGAACCACCAGGTAGGCAGGCTTCAACTGAAGCCGCCCTGGAGATCCTCCTCGCTCTCGTCGGCGTGGCCCCGCTAGCCTTTGGCTGGACAGACCAGAAGATATGGGGTCAGACAGCGAGGTCGGTGCCGCAATCGTCGCAGCGGTCCTCCGTTATCCTCGCTTTCTGGCGCATGCGCTCTGCAATAGGGTAGGCGCCGACAACGCATTTGTCGGGCGCCAATCGTTCAGCGTCAAGGTGGGCACTGGCGACGTAGTTGCTCGAGGCCCCTCGGGGTTGCACGTTCAGGTCGCCCTTGCAATGTGCTGTTCGGGATGTTCGAAATCTGTGGTCTGCGTGTGTTGCCGGGCGTTCTGGTCTTCGGCGCGCTGCTCGGCGTCGCGCTTGCCAGTCGTCGTAGGAGGACAAGAAATTATTTTCGAGTCTGGCGCAGGGGCTGCTGCCGTGCTCGCCGAAGGCGCACTTTCCGAGGTGCGCTGCTGGTCGTTGGAATACAGCGGCAGCATGGCACAAGCCGCAATGCGTCGCGGCACATCTAGCCCAGATAGCAAACCCAGATCAACCCGTCGTTTCGGTGCTCCTCTAAAGTGATGCTGCGGCGGCACAGCTGGTTTGGGAATACGTGCTTCGGTGAGCGTCGAAATGGACATACCACTGCGCTTGGCCTCCGGAGTAAGGAGGCGCGTGGCAAGCTCGGTGCTCGCTGTAATCCGCCGATCCGGCGTGTGAGTTTCAAGGAGTCTCAGCTACAGCCTCGAGGCTGAGCTTCAGCCTCTGGGGGGGTCGCCGGGGTGGCTCTGCCGGGGAAGGGGGGGTGGGGGGGGGGGGGGGGGTGCGAGTTTCCGGCGAACCCCGGGGCCGCTCCGGGGGAGTGGAAGATAGGGGGGGGGGGGGCGCCATGCTCCGCTTTTTCCGGCGCTTTGGAGGAGGGGGGGGGCCCAAGAGACCCCCAAGGGGTTCCAAGAGGGCCCCGAGTCGCCGAAAAATCGCTCCAAGACGCCCGAGATGGCCTCCAGACGGCCCAAGGTGTCTCCAAGACGCCCCAAGAAGCTTCCAAGAGGCCTCCCAAGAGGGCCCCAAGAGGCCAGAATCGTTGATTTTCATTGGTTTTCTCAGGGTTTTTAGCGTTCTTGCCTTTTCGGGCGTCCGACGCTCGAAGACGGCCCAAGAGGCCCCCAAGTCCGTCCCAAGACGGCCCACGATGCTTCCAACACGGCCCAAGAGAGCCCCAAGACGGCCCAAGAGGGCCCCAAGACGGCCCAAGAGGGCCTCTGGACAGCCCAAGAAGGCCCCAAGAGAGCCCCAAGAGGGGCCCAAGAGGGGGACCACGAACCGAAAGAACCGAGCTTTCCGCCCCAAGAGGCCCCCAGGAGGCCCCAAGAGACCCCCAAGGGGCCCCAAGAAGCCCACAAGAGGCCCAAAAGAGGTTCCAAGAGGCCCCAAAACAGCTCCCCAGAGGCCTCCAGACTGCCTCCGGCAGGCCCCCGGTTTCTTCCGCGGCACCGCCCAGGGCGCCACCGGCAGGATGTCCTCCGTCTCATCGTTTTCCTTCAAGTTATCGCCTCTTCCTCATTCTCCTCCTCCTCCTCTGCGACCTCACTCCTATCCCTCAACGATCGCGTCACCGAGTGCCTCTTCTTTGAAACATCCTCGCTCTTCAAACGCACATCCATACACACATGCATACATACCTACATTTAAACACATTTGCATACATAGAAAAACAATCTTCCAGACATACATACTTACATTCACACACATACACACATATTATCATACACACATACAAACATACATACAAACTAAATACATACATACGCGCACAAGCATACATACATACATACGTACCTACACACAGGCACACATGATCAATGCATGCATACATGCATGCACGCGTACATACACACACATATATCGTGAAACTCACCGCGTGCTCGAAACTTGAGAGAGACCGCGGGAAGTCGAGAGAAGCCGCGGAACGAGGCCTCTACTACTACTACCACTACTACCACAACCACTACTACTACTACTACTACCACTACTACTACTACTACTACTACTACTACTACTGCTACTACTACTACTACTACTACTACTACTAATACTACTACTAGTACTACAGGAGCGTTTCCCAACTAGTATGTGTGTGTGGGTGATGCTGTGTGCGCATGTCTGCGGCGCAGGTTAAGTGGTGTGACTGTGTGTGTGCGTTTGAGTGTGCGCCCATAATTTCTGCGTCTGGAGAATAACCCCGAGCGACCCGGATCGGCGGCACTGGCCGAAGGCCACTACAATATAACATGCTGGTGTCGTTGGGCTGCTATCTGGCTGGGGCATCGCCACTGGGGCCCGTGCAATCCGAAAATCACGACCCTGGCGCTGGCGTCCTCGATCCGGGCGCAAAAATCGGGAATGGGAGAGACTGCGTTTCGCACCGTTCGGGTTCGTACTGCACGTGGTTCACAACATACAACAGCTTGCGCTGGGAAGCGTGTCGCCAGACAAGGACCCAGTGGCGCTTGCGTGGGATGCGGTACGTATGACGTCGTAACGGTACCCCTGTAGCGCGAGTGATGTGTCCCTTCCTTTCTCCAGGCCCCAGACGGGACGGCCTTGCCCTGCTGCCCACTTGTGCCAGGGCTGGTCGGCCGGGCCAGCCTTGCGGGCTGACCCCTCCTCCTCCTAATGTAGCGGCTGCGTGGGGTCTTCGGTAGCACAGGTACCCTCAGACCCTGTTGGTGCTGCAGTGCCCGATTCTTGCGAGCTGGGGTCGTAGCTGAGGTACGTCATGCCAGAATGACCGAAGTCCCCAGAGCCGGATGGAGGAAGGCAGGTGACGACCAGATCGCGGAGTCCGTGATGATGCGCTCCAGGATAACTTCGGCAATCCGCTGGCCCTGCTCGACTACGAACGTCTGGGTAGTCGGGGTCCACCACTCCGCCCGCGACGTCGATGCCCTGGTCCACCTCTTCGACCTCACTCGCTTCATACGCCTGGCTCTCCCACCTCCCCGTCCTCCTCGTAAGCGTCCCCACGTCCTTTTCCACCTCCTGCTCTGCATCGTCCTCGTCGCCTCTCCTGCTGGTCCTCGTTCTTCTCTTCCTACTCCCTACCCTCCGCTCCTCGTCCTCCTTCCCCATCATCTACCTACCCCACCTCAATTATCCTTGCTAATAGATTAATAGATTCCCCCCCCCTCCCCCCCAGACTTATCGGTTACCCCTGGGATAATATGAATTCATATATATATATAAATATATGTATATATATAATATATATATATATATATATATATATATATATGTATGTATATATATATATATATTCTGCACACCCGTCCATCCTAAATATGAAATCGTACCTTCCCAGCCAAGCCGGGTTGCTCCCCTGGCGGTTCCCTTGTAAAAAAACACTATGCGGTGACATGTCGTGTTCTAACATAACACTTGTTCACAAATTCCTTGCAAGAAATGGGACGAAGTGCGCACGCGCGCGTCGTCGCGCGCGCATGCCGAAATCCTTCAAAAACCTTCGGTGCCGGAAGGATTTCGCAATCGAGCTTCCAAAAGACATGCAAAAACACATGGTTTCGCAACACTGCCTTGCTAAAAAAGCTTACGCGCGAGCTCTTGCGGTATCTTAGGAACAAACCATAGGTTTTTCAAAATTTTCACAGCATGCTACCAAACGGGCGTCGCGCGCGCATGTCGAAATCTGTCGAACGCCCTTGCGCGTGTGCCGTCGCGAAAATCCTCTGCAAAAAATGTGACGAAGTGCAGACGCGTGCGTCGTTCCGCGCGTACGCCGAAATCCTTCAAAACCCATCGGTTTTTTTCGGAAGGATTTCAAAACCGTGCGTCCAAAGAACCTACAAAAACACAAGGTTTCGCAACACGGATTTTCAACAAAAGCGTGCGCGCGCGCTCTTGCGGCGTCGTCGTCGTCGTCGTCGCCGTCCTCCCTCCTCCCGCGTCGTCGTCGTCGTCGTCGCCTACGTCGTCCTCTGCCTTTCCACGTGTTCGTCGTCGTCGTCCTCTTTGGCATCGTGGTCGTTTCCGTCGTCGTTGTCGCCGTGATCGTTCTTCCTCCTCCTCCCTCGTCGTCGTCGTCGTCCGTCATCGGCGTCTCGCCGTCGTCCCTTCTATTTCGTCGCCGTCGTCGTCGTCGTCGTTGTCGTCGTCGTCGTTTTCTCTCCTCCCTCGTCGTTGTCGTCGTCGGCGTCGCCGTCCTTCCTCCTTCTTCGTCGTTCGCGTCGTCGCCGTCCTCCCTCCTCCCTCGTCGTTGTCGTCGTTGTCGCCGTCGTCGTCCTCCCTCCTCCCTCGTCGTCGTCTTCGTTGGCGACGTCGTCGTCGTCTTCGTCTTCGTCGTCGTCGTCGGCGTCGGCGTCGTCGTCGTCCTCGTCGTCGACGTCGGCGTCGTCGTCGTCGCCGCCGTCGTCGTCGTCGGCATCATTGACGTCGTCGTCGCGGTCGTCGGTGTCGTCGTTGTCGTCGTCGTCGGCGTCGTCATCGTCGTCGTCGTTGTCATCGTCGTCGTCGTCGGCGTCGGCGTCGTCGTCGTCGTCGGTGTCGTCGTCGTCGTCGTCGTTGTCGGCGTCGTCGAAGTCGTTGGAGACGTCGTCGGTGTCGTCGTACTCGTTGTCGGCGTCGTCGTCGTCGTTGTCGCTGTCGTCGTCGGCGTCGCTGTCGTTGCCAAGTGCCATTTGGTACCCACCGTCACGGTCTTAAGAGATTTTGCAAACCAAGTTGCGGGTGGGTGGGTGGGATGTTTGCGCGAGCAGTGGAGGACAACTCACTGCGAACAGAAATTATCTTTGCACGTCATAGTCCTCCCCCGCCTCCTTCTTTTCCATATCTCGTTCCTCGTCCTCGTCATCTCTCCCGCTCGTCTCCTCCCACATGCAGCTTCCTCTCCCTCGTTCCTCCCCCTCCTCCTCCCAATCCTCCACCTTCCCTCCCTAATCCTCTGCTTCTCCTATCAACATGACCCCTCTGCCCCTCGTAAACGTCATCCCCCTCCGCATCATCCTCCTTGTCTCTCGCTTCTCTGTTTTCGTCCTCTATCGTCCCGGAGTCCCTGCGTTTCTCGCCCGCTCCTCGTCTCGCTCGTCCTGCTCCCTCCTCTCGCTGTTCCCCCTCGTCCTCGTATGCATCATCGTACTGCTCCTCGTTGGTCCTCTTCTGGTCCGCACTCCTCCTCCTCCGCATCATCCTGCTCCGCGCCCTTCTCCATTACCCCTCTCCTCACACACCGACGTCCATCCTCACATTCCTATTCATTGGTCGACTCCTTCGAGCCAATGGCTTCGACTGAGGATTCCCATTCATCATCACCATCATCATCATCATCTTCATCATCGTCATCATCAACAACATCCTCGTCATCATCAGTATCCGTATCGTCAGCACCATCACCATCATCAACATCATCAACATCATCAGCAGCATCCTCATCATCAGCATCATCACCACCACCATCATCATCAGCATCATCACCAGCTGCACCTTCATCATTACAAACAGCATCATCATCTACACCATCGTCGTCCTCTTCCGCCGTCCCCGTCCCCCCCGCCTATGCCACCATCATCCTTGCCCCCACCCACGACCCCACCTCAGACTGTTTGCCCCCCTCCCCCCTTTCTTCTCAACCCTTCCCCATCCACCCCTCCTGTCCACCCCTCGCATTCCCTTCCCACTCCCCCTCCCCTCTCCCCATCGCCTGCCCCCCTCCCTTCCTTCCCTCCCTCTCTCTCCCAGTCTCTCTCTCTCTCTCTCTCTCTCTTTCTCCCTTTCACACACACACACACACACACTCTCTCTCTCTCTCTCTCCCGCCCCCTTGACGCGGCACAACAAACTGCGCAAAGAGGGGTCCATGTTGGAAGCCCGTGAGAAAGCAAGATTCGGAGGGAGGACTGTAGGGAGAAAAGATGAGCGAGTTGAGGTCGAAGTAAAGAACCAGGTGACCGCAAGGTTGAGGGGGTGTTGAGAGCAGCTTCAGGGTGAGGAGGAGGAGGAGGAAAAGGGAGAGGATGATAATGAGGAGGACGAGGAGGAACAATGCAAAATCAAATCGCATCAACGATGTTGCAATACACCCGCCCTGAAAATTCCGTCATCATAAGGCCTTGCAAACCATGATCGACCCACAAAACTGGAAAGGGACTTAGAACTACGAGGCATGTAACCGTTTCCAAACACCATTGCGGGAAATGCCCAATTGAAATGCCCCATTGAAAGACGACCGTCCGAGAATGCTCAATCGTGCCAAACACCATTCTTGGGGCTCCAGCGTAGCGATCAACGTTGCTGTTGCGTACGAGCAGTCCCTAAATCGCCGACGAAGGCTTTTCATGTGACTTCATCACCGCGAATCAACGTGACTGGTGCGTCCTGACACCCATAAATCTTGCCATCACAGCATTCCTGAGATGTCGATCATACGAAACCTTGAAACTAGTGCGAACGTTCAAAACGAATGCGCCAGGCGCTCCGCTAATGCGAGGGCATGCTGTTTGAAACATGATCGACCCAAGAACCCAGAAAGGGGACTTCGAACTGCGAGGCATGGAAACATTTCCAAGCACCTCAGCTGGGCGATGGGCAGTGGCCATGCTGCAGATACGAATGGTGATGACACTGTGCCAGGGGCTGTGCTGTGCTGCTCTGCGCTATGCCACGCCACACAGTGGCGTGCCAGGGGACGCGCCACTGAACGTGGCAGTGGATGTGCCAGGGGACGTGGCGCGATGTAACAGGGGGCGCGCCACGGGGCCTGCTCGAACTGATGTGGATCTTATAAGCTCGAGCTGCCTGAGGGCACAACTCGCCCAGAGCTAGCTCAAGTCGAATGTCGCAGAAAAAATAATCAAGTCGAGCTCAAGATCCGACCCAGTTCCGAAGCGGGACGAGACGACACGGGGCGCAGGGCGCATGGACGCTCCACGGCATGTGCCAGGGGCGCACTCGGGGACGTGCCAGGGGACGTGTCAAGGGACGTGGCAAAGGACGCGCCACGGAACGGACACGGTAAGCGCCAGGGGACGAGCCAGGGAACGCGACAGAGGACGAGCCAGGGGGCGCGCCGAGGGGGGAAGAGCATACGCCTCCCTGGAGCGCTGGAAACCCCCGCGTCGTCACCCACGTGCTATCCACGCTTTGTGGCGCCCCGAGGCGGTAAGAACCTACGCATCTGCACGCTTGTCCCGTTCCAGGGAGTTCGGAACCCATGCGTGATCACGCGTGCCCCGCTCCGAGGCATTAGGAGCTACGTGTCTTCACGCCCGTCCCGCTCTGAGGCGTTCGGAACCCACATGGCTCCATGCTTGTCTCGATCGGGAGCGCTAGGAACCCATGTGTTCTCACGCGCGCCCCGTTTTGGACTTCCAACGCCCACGTGTTTTCGCACCTGTCCCGCCCTGGGGCGCAAAGGGACCAGCGTGCATTTCACGCCTGTCCCGCCCTGGGGCGTTAGGAACCCACGCGTTTGCACGCTTGTCCCGCTCTGGGGCGTGAGGACCCCGCGTGTTCTCGCGCCTGCCCCGCTGTGGAGCATTAGGAGCTGCGTCAATTCACGCCTGTCCCGCGTGAAAACACACGGCTTCAGTTCGGGAACGCCATGTCAGATACCGCAGTTGGAAGTCGGAAACATCGCCAGCCGAAGAAACCATCACATGATAACACACATCTGGTGCCGATCGATTGATCTTGTCTGGCCCTTGTGGGCACCCCACGCTGGGGGCACGCAGACGACCACATGTCAGATGCCCCACCGTGGGTGGCCCGCGCACGGAAAAAAAACGTGGTTCTCGCTCGGGGCGGCCACGTTGGATAGCCCTTCTGGGTGGCCTGGAAGCGGGACAACACATTGCTGCGGCTCGGGGCCACCATGTGAAATATCCACGCTGGTGGCCTGGACACTGGCAAGCACGTGGCTCCAGTTCGGGACAGGCATGTTAGATACCCCTCTGGGTGGGTGACCTGGACAGGCCTGGGCACGTAAAAGGCACGTGGTTCCAGCTCGGGACCACCATGTTCGATACCTCTCTGAGCGGCCTGGACACATGAAAACACATGTTTCCAGCGAGGGGCAATCCATAGCCATCTTAGATCTCCCCCCCCCCTCCTGGGCAGCATGGACAATAAGGAACCCTTCGATAAGGAATCCAGGGTCTGAAAGCCAGTGGAACTCCAATTGAGGCTTGGCCATGGACATCACCGCCGCCCTCATCAGGTAAGGAACCCTCCAGGGTCTGGCGCCTCCTGGGCACGTTCCTTAACGAACACCCCCACCGTACGTGGTTCCAGCTCGGAACCCTCATGTTAAATATTGCTCTGAGTGGCCTGGACACGTTGAACCACGTGGCTCCAGCTCGGGGCAACCATGTTATATACAGCCCTTGGTGCCCCTGGGCACGTAAAGTACAAGTGGTTCCAGCTAGGGACGACCATGTTAGATATCCACCTCGGTGGCCTCGACACGAACAAAAACACGTGGCTCCTGCTCGGGACCACCATGTTCGACACCCCAGCTGGAAAGTCGGGAGCATCACCAGCCGAAGAAACAGCGTCAGGTTATCACACATCCAGTGGTGATTTACGGGCCCCCACGCTGGGTGCGCCCGGGCGACTACATGTTGGATACCTCCCCCACCTGGGTGGCCAGCACACGCTAAAAGCGTGTGGCTCCAGCTCAGGGCCAACATGCTGGGTACCCCTCCAGCTGGCCTGGACACGAAAAAAACCGGTGGTTCCAGCTCGGGGCCACAATGTCAGATACCTCTCTGGTTGGCCTGGGCGCATGAAAACAATGGTTTCCAGCGAGGGGCAAGAAGCAACCATCTTAGATCCCCTCCCCCGCGGCCTGGACACGTACGAACCCATGGCGCCATGTTAGATACCCCACTGACCACTGGTGGCCTGGACAAGAAAAAACATGTGGCTCCAGCGTACGGCTACAATGCTAGATACCCCTCTAGGTGGCCTGGACACGAAAAAAAAACTGGTGGTTCCAGCTCGGAGTTATCATGGTCGATACCTATCTGGGTGGCCTGGGCACGTGAAGAAATAGCTCCGGCTCGGGACCACCATGTTAGATAACCCAAGGGGAAAACAGAAAATCCCCCGCCGAAGACATTGTACCAAATTATTACCCATTTGATGCCGCTGTATGTCATGATATTGTCTAGTTCTTGTGGGCCCCCTCGCTGGGGGCCCCAAAACAACCACATGTTAGGTACCCCCCGGTGGGTGGCCCGCAAACGAAAAAACATGTCGTTCCAGCTTGGGGCAACCATGTTAGATACCCCTTCTGGGTGACCTGGACGCGTAAAAGCGCATGGTTCCAACTTGGGACCACCATGTTAGATACCCCACTGAGTGGCCTGGACACGTAAAAGCAGGTGGCTCATGCGCGGGACCACGACCTTAGATACACTCCTGGGTGGCCTGGACACGGGAAAACAGGTACCCGCTGGGGCCAACCATGTTAGGTACCTCCCCAGGTGGTCTGGACACGTGAAAACAAGCATTTCGCCTGAGACATCCTCTGAAGTCTGGCCTCGAGGAGAGGAGCAAGCTGTAGGACAAAACACTCGCTTCGCTCGAGGCATTCTCAACACATTCTACAAACTAAGCGTTTCGCTCGAGACATCCGCTACAAAGGAACATGTTCACTTGACCATGTGTTTTACCCGTCGGGGGTTCAAAAACCAGCGTTTCGCTCGGGTCAACACTTACTCCGCCAACCTTCTTCGACATCATTATCTATGACACATTCGTCCGCCGGCCCTCTTCGAACTTGGCACCGGGAACGGGCTTACCATACAAAAAACAAAAAGAAAACCCTGGGCCCGAGCCCCTTTTCGGCAAAAGAGCCGCCGTCCATCCTTGAAGCTGTTGCACATGTGTAAGGCGAATGTGCGCGGCACTAAACTCATAACGAACCATGAGAGGAGGTGGGCAAGGGCGCGTTTGAGGGGGAGGGAGGCGGCGGAGAGGGAGGACGAGTGGAGGGAGGGCGGGAAGGGGGCGTTCAGAGGGGGAGGGCGGGGGGACCGAGGGGCCCTCTGGGGGACGGAGGGCGATGGGCGGCAATGGCTCTGTCGCGGCCCTTCCCCCGTCCCACGCTCGCGGAGCAGGTGCACCAGCAGCGTGGGGCGCACGGCATCCGAGACGCCCGACAGGACCTCCGCTGGGGGCTTGAGGCGCCTCTCACCCTATCCTTCGGCGCAGAGGGCACCAATATGCAACCGCTTTACACCATCCTGGGGCCCAAGGTAGCCCTGGTGGTGATGTGTGAATGCCTTATGCGGCACTGCCTTCAGAATTCCAACGTCGTTTTCTTGTTGGAAACGATCGCTTTCCCTGGATTTCGGGCCGTTGTCGGGCCCCCGGGGGCAACAAGGAATGGTCCGGGGACGCAGCGCTGCTCTCGGGGAATGGGCCGAGGGCCCTCAGGCCCACGCATTGACAGAACACGACGTCGGAGGTCTGGGGTTCATCCTGGCAAAGTCACGGGGCCAATTCCGAGCCTCCGGGGGGTCTCGGAGGGCTCCGGGACAGCGAAACCGCATGTTCTTGAGCGGGGCGGGTTGTCAGGCCCTTATCAATGTTGAATGGGCGGTTGGGGGTTGATGCGTTCCCCCTGGAGCCTGTCACCCCGCTAACGTTGACCCTGGCAATCCCTCCCACGCACTCCTATCTTAACGGTTTTGCCATTCAACCGCACGCGCCTCGCCATGACCTCCACTCCCTCCACTCTACGTGCCCGTAGACTTCCATCTCATACTTATCCTCCTCCTCCTACTCCTTCTCTTCCTCCTCGTTGTTCTCCTCCTTCTCCTCACCCTCTCGGCGCTCGTCCTCCCCGTCGGGGTCACACGTTCCTCGCGATTGCCGTCCCGCCGTCGTCGCCTGGCAGCCCGCCTCTTCATCCAAGCGCCGCCGCTCCACGCCGCTCCGAGGCGGCACGGCCCGCGCGCGCGTCGGCGCTCCGAGGGGGCCGGCGGCGCGCGGCGCGAAGGGCGCTCGGCGCGCGGCGCGAAGGGCGCGCGGCGGCAGCGAGGGCGGCGCTCGAGGTTGGCGTCGGCGACGCGGCGTGATCCTCCGACCCCATCCCACGAGGACCCCATCGGAGCGACGACCGCAAAGAGGTCTTGCGCACGATGGCACAGCGACCTTACGCGGTGGCTTACGCGGGCCGTCAGTGCGGCACGCCAAATTGAAGCGAGGGCGCTGCCGACATCCCCCCCGCCGCTCTCCACGCAGCGGCTCTATCGGACCAGAAGCGGGACACGGGCGACGCAGAGGCAGCGGGGAGAGGCGCGCAGGCCGCTGTGGTGGCACGTGCCGCCGCGCGGGGGTCGGGCCTTGGTGACCAGCTCGAGGACCGCGTTGTGCAGCAGGTTGTTCCAGGGGTGTCGGAAGAACAGCTCGAAGCACCTGGCTTTCCGAGGCGTCCGAGAAAAAAAAAACGAGTGCCCAAGCGGTCGTGCCCTCGCTTCCCCAGCGCCAGCATGCCGTCTTTGCCAAAGGCTTGGCTCAGAGGTGAGGGAATGATGGGAGGGCACCCTCGTATGCGCAGGCCTTCAATTTTGGAGAATCGCTCACACATTGTTCCCATCATGAAGACAGCTTCGATTTTTACACAGCGTTCAGTTGGAGAGGGGAACATGGGCGAACAGGAAAGCGCGAACGAAGCCCGTCACAGCTCCAAGCCATAAACGCCACGGGTTGGATTGAATAGCCCAGGGGGTGGAGAAGGAGGAACGGTGGGCAGCGTGTTTGCCGACTTTGGTTCCCAGCAGCGCTGGCGGATAAGCAATTCGGAAAGGTTGTATCAAAGTGACGGGGCCGAACGGTCTTACACCATCCCTTGGTGTATGGCTGACGTGGGCTTCCGCGGTTCGGATTGTTTGAATGCTTACTTCTGAACCATGTTGCGGATACCCCCTCAGCGGTGCCCAGTGTGTTGTTGGTGAAAGGGTACCCCTGGCGGGTCCCCACATCTTGGCGATCCCTGAACCACACGCCTGTCAGCAAGAAAGCAAAGCCCGGTCGAATGGAATCGGTGCGCAAGCGGACGTGGGCAGAAAGCTGTGCATCCGTGTGGGCGACGACAAACCGACATGCAGAATTTGGTTCAGAAGTCCAGCGCGCAGCCCTCGGCCTGCGCACGCCATTCCCTCCGGTCTTGAACAGCGACGCACCATGGCTCACCGAACTTTGCAATCGAATGCCTTTGTAGGTGAACGTCCCAACGACATGCTGGACGAGCTCGTCCACGGCCTGCTCTGGCACAGGTGGCAGGCGGGCTCCAACTTCAAGCTCTGTGCGCCAAGCTGTCAGTTTTCTGTCCAAGCTGGCCAGTGAAACTGCACTGTAAACTGCGAGGACCCCTGGCGGAAAAACTCACTCGGGCGAGTGGCGACGGAGAGCAGGCGCCCCCGTGTGATTCTACAACGGAGCACTGCGCATGCACCAACATCCTGGCACAAGGAACCTGTGCTCCGAGACGTGCTCCGCACGCGCGTCCTGGGCGTGGCTCAATGGGAAGGCGACGCAGAAGGGGGGAGAGAAAGGTGCACTTTTTGGCCCCTGAAGCCTGAAGGCCCCCTGCTTGGGCCCAAAGGGGTCCAGAAGGGGGCCCTAAAGGGCCCCTTTTCGGCAACCTTCGCTGCCCCCTCCATCCGTCGCCCCCCGTGGCGCGACGCCCAAGCTCCTTTGTAAACCTCCTGTCCGGCTGTGGCGGTGGATCCCCGCGCGTGCGCGCCGCCAGGTGTCCTGGGGTGCGCAAAGAAGTGCCAACAAGTAGCGTCACATACATGGTGGAGCTTGGCAGGGCAGTGGAGACGACAACGGAGACAGGCAGACGAGGAATGGTGCACGGCAGGGGCGCAGATAAGCGCTGTAGCCCCGCAAATGCCGGTCGCCAGGGCAAGCAAAAAATCCACCGTCGCTGCGCGCATGAAGAATGACTCGTGCCCATCGGCTAGGACTACAGCCAAGCCCGAGCTTGGCGCAAAATCGAAGATATTTACAGCCACCTGCGTAGGAAGCTGCCAGTTCTTAACCATACGAACAGGCAAATTCGAGGAGATGGCAGATGGCCATCAGAGGCCGAGTTGATCGATGACGTCGAAATCGGTGACTACCTTTGGAGGCCGATATCTCTCACGGCCGCTCCGAAAATTAAAACCTGTGCGCCGTGAGCAGCGCTAACGCTGGCACGCGGAGGTTCTGGCGAAGCCACCCTCGAGTCACTGTAAGCATGAGGGCACCTCGCACGTTGTTGGCCCCGCCATCCAGACGAGAGGATCGGCCAGGTTGGCGGTTCTCTCCCTCCAGACCTTGTCCGTCGAGATCCCCCACACCTGTTCCCGCTGGCCTGTCCACGTGGGTCCATGCCCTTCTGTGGCAGGATGGCAGAACGATGCAAGATGGGCGCACCCTCGCGCCAGCCTCAGATGATAACCGTTGTTCGTGGACAAACCATGACAATGGGCCGGCCGATTGCGCCAGTCCAGATGGCGGATACGACGCCCCGTGTAGCCTGGACACGTTCAGCCTGCTGGCCAGCGAGCACACAAGGCGCTGGAAACAAGAAGAAGGGATCACGCTTGCCGCTGCACCCCCCCCAGCCCGGCACAGCAGTGCACCTTTGAGGCGAGCGAGCTGCCCAGTGGGGAGAGCCAGGAAACCTTCCTCGAGGAGGAGGACGGGGAGGACGGGGAGGCGGACGGGGTGGAGGGGCCAAACGAGGCCTCAAAAAAAACATCACCGAAGGGCAACGTCACGAAAGGCTCTGGGATGGCCGGCGGTGTAGCTATGAGCCACGCGTTGCCTCCGGGCGGCTCCCTTCGGCCCTCGGGGCGGAGTACAGAGAGTCTTCGCGGAGGCCGGAGAGGAGCGGCAGCTCCACAGGAAACACAACGCAAGGGCGGGACGGTCCGATGCAAGCTCTCCGCCCTCCCCGCCTCCTCTCCTCTCTGTCCGCTGCGCTCAGCCAGCCGGACGCCCGGAAGGAGCACGCACAAAAAGGGGACAATGCCCAACGTCTCCTCACTTCTCTGGTCGCTGCGCACAGCCACTTGGACGCCCAGAATGGGTACATGAAAAAGGGTACAATGCCCAACAATACTACGTGTTGTCCCAAACCAGCAGCGGCCGCTGTCGGGCCGGCGGCCTTCTGTTTCACATGGACACAGGCCGCGGCGACACCGACAGCGAGTCCTGTTCAGAGTGAACAAGAACTGCTGTCGGTCTGCGTACCCACTCTTTCCGTACCCATGTATGTAGTCCCGAAACCACCGAGCGCAACCTCGCGACTCGAGCTTGCAGTGCGACGCGGCAGCGGATTGGCTGCAGACGGGTTGGTGACGACCTGCTGTGATGACCTATTCCAAATCCCTTATTGATCGACCCCCCCTAAAAAACCGGACCCCCCTCCAAATGCGACCTAATATTCCAGACCCCCCTCTTCGACGTGGCGCCTTGATAAACCAGACCCCCTAGGCTCCAATCCAAAGAAAGCGCCCTACTAAACCGGACCCCCCCAGTTACAAAAAACGGCGCCTGAAAAGACCGGACCCAGGGAACGATTTATAAGGGATTTGAATTACACGTCGTTGATTTCTAATCGTGCTCATTTCTAATTGTGCTTGTTTCTAACTGTTCCTGGCCCCCTAGTGGCCAGGAAGAGGCCCAGGATAGAAGAACTCGAAACGAACAGATCTTGGCACCCAAAAAAGATCTAAGAACTTTCGAATACTTAGAAATCAACAACGTGTAATGCGGGATGACGATAAAAAATGGGAGGGAACGATTAAACAAATAGTTGTTTTGCTATTTCTGCACAAGTTCTGACTGGAGGAGAACGATGAAAAGAAATACTTCTCCGCCCGCGGCCGGTCTTTTCTAGTCGTCATCCCGGGCGCCGCCGCGTGAACGCGACCCCCGGTCCTTTATGAATCGTCATCCTCCATGATGGTTTCTTGAGATGCGCGCCCCCACCGTGCAATGGAGGATGACGATTAATAAATGACCGGGGGTCGTGTTCGCGCTGCGGTGCCCGGGATGACGATTATAGAAAAAAGAAAAAAAAAAAAAACGGCCGCGGGCTGGAAAACTATTTTTTAAAAATCGTCCTCCTCCAGTCAGAAGGTTGTGCAGAAATCACAAACAACTATTCTTTTAATCGTTCATCCCGCATTACTGACTACCTACCAGACCACCCCAGCCCAACCCGAAGACCCGAACTTCGGGTCGGGGGGGGGGTAAGGGTTCCACGCGTGCTTTTTTTCGATGTTTCCCGACCCCCCCCCACTAGAAATCGAGGGTAAATCTGAGCCTTCGGGTTGGGTTGGGGTGGTTTGGTAGGTGGTGCATTACGCTTCGAGCGCTGGGCCTCAGGGCGACCCCGCGTCACCCGGGCGGCGTGGGCGCGCCGCCGGGCGGCGCAGGCTCCCGCGGCGGCGCCCGGCAGGCCGCCGCCGGGCCGCCCTCGGCGGGCGCGGCGGCCGCCCCGCCCGCCGCGCCAGCCCGCGCGCCGCCTCCGCTCATGGATAATTCAAGGGCGAAGAACGGTATAAAAGAAACTTTCTAGGGGGAAAACAAACCTACCTCGCTTTTGACCACCCTCGCTTCCAAGAGATACCAAACGATGCCAAACTACGGCCTGTACTGGTCAGGCCGCTTGACGAGGAGGCGCGTGGTATGGCTTGGTTTTGCCTGGAAGCGAAAGCGGGGTAGGTAATTCACGCTCTGAGAAGAACGGTATAAAACAAACTTTCCGCCGTCGGGGACACCTGCCCCTGGGCGGCTGGAAAGTTCATACCCTTACGGTGGCACAGTAGGGGCATAAACTTTCCAGCCGCCCAGGGGCAGGTGTCCCCGACGGCGGAAAGTTTATGTTATACCGGTCTTCGCTCGCTGAGATCAGGCGATCGACCCTGGAGATCCAGCGTATCGAAAAACTCAGGGGCCCAGACAGGATCGCGTCGGAACAAACATCAAGGCGGCCGATTTTTCACTACATCTTCGGCCCCGGGGGGCCCTCGCCGGGACTCGGGACCGTCAACAAAAATGATTCAGGACGAGGAACCGGTCCTGGGGAAAGGGTCGGGACTTCCAGGGACGCCGTCCAGGAAAAATCAGGACGTCGCATGTCTGGGGACGGAGGTTTTTCGCCCGTTTCGGCCTCGAGAGGCCCTCGCCGGGCCCCGGGACTGTCAGAAAGCGACGCAGGATGAGAAACCGGTCCCAGGGAAAGGGTCGGGAGCACCGGGAGTCCCGCACTGAAAAAAACACTACAGTGGATCTCTGGGACCCTGACCTTCCAGGTCTAAAAACTAGCACCAGGCCCAAATTCCTGTCGGGGCTTTCGGCAGGGCTATACTTTTCTGGCAGCCTGGCAGGTCAGGGAAGCCCCACCCATGACCCCCTCGCGTCGCGGAGCAGACGCGACGGGCGTGTGTCGTTTGCTAATTATGTTCGGCCTCTGGGGGACCTCGCGGTGCCCCCAGCCAGGCAGAAAACGACTCAAGGTGAAAAGGCGGTCCCCTGGACTGGGCCGAGTGGGGAGCCACGTTGCGAAAAAAATGTGACGTCAGATGTCTCGGAAACTATCTCCACCGACCAGGGAAATCTTGGCCCGCTGGCCGACATACTTACCCCCGCCAGTCGGGGCCGTCTCTCCCGGGTTTCGCAGCACTCATTGATCCCCACTATATAGAGCGGGTCGGGTGCTTTGGGAGAGCCTTGCCCTGTCCCAGTGGGGGTGGGGATGGCTCCGACGATGATCTGGGGCGAAGCCAGGATCGGGACAGAATCGGATCGGGACAAAGTCGGGGATCTCTGAGATCTGGCGGCTCTCCGGGGCGCGATCAAAATCGGCCCCCTGGACCCCTATGGGGACCCCTGCCGGGGCCCAGACACACCACGTATCTCCGAGCTGCGCCCAACCTTGGCGCGACGAGGGGCCTCCCCGAAGGCCCACCGCCACCGCCTATGCCTCGCTCTCCTCTGGCCAGGCCCCCCCCCCCCGAGCCTCCCGCGGCGAGAGCGCGAGCAGGTGCTGCGCCTGCGCCATCTGCAGGCGCTGCCCCGCCTGGCGTCAGGTCGGGCATGTCCCCCTCTACAGGCAGATTTGGAACGAAAAATGAAAAGAAACCCCCAAAACGCCAAAATGCCCACAACCAAAAACGAACCGCAACATCGCCCCCTGACTATTTTTGAGCACTCTTCGAACCTTTAGAGGGACACGCCCGACTTAAAGGCCTGGCGCGGCCACGCCTCGGCGGCGCCGGCCTCGCGGCGCGCGCCCGGCTCCGCAGCGCGCGGCTGCCACCACGGCTGGGGCAGCGCAGGCGGGCGCGCGGCCTCGCGGCGCCCGCCCCCGCTCGCGGCGGCCGCGCCGCCCTGGCCGCCGCCCGCCGGCCGCCGCTCCCCGCGGCGCGGCCACCTGCTCAGCGCGGCCGTGGCCGCCGCGATCGGGTCCTCCGTGGCCGCCCGCAGCAGCGCCGGCGGGCGGGCGGCCGGGCCGCTGGCCAGAGTCCGGCCGGGCGGGCCGGCGTCGCGGAGCGGCGAGGCTCCCCCGGCCCCGGGGGAGCCCGGCCCCGGGCCGCCGCCGCTGCCGGCGCGCAGGCCGCTGGGGCCTGCGGACTGCTGGCTGCGCAGGGCCCCGCGCCACGGCGGCAGGCTGCCCGCTCCTCCCCCGACGTCCGGCTCCCCCCCGAAAACTCGGTTCTGATCCGAGTCTGGCAAGTTTGCTCGCATGGAGGTGGGAGGGTCCCCAGCGAGCCCCTGAGGGAAAGCTTGAGGTGACGCTTGAATCTGAAATAAATCGCTCCTCCCCTGGGGCCGACTTTTCACTCTGAGTCGTTTCTTGGTTGACAATCCGGGGGGGCCCTGACCACTGGGGCACCGCACGGTCAAGGCCCGGGGAGGCCGAAGAGTGCCCCCCAAACCGTCCGTCGTGACTTTTCCGCGACGCGATGATGTCAGAGTCTTACCCCTACCGCCCCCCCACTCTCCCGGCGTCGTCACAGGAGGGGAACTGCTCGTCCGCGTCTTGCAGCGCCACGACGACAAGAACTGCGCATCGTTGCCGATCCACGCCGACCCGGGCCCGGGCTGCCAAGACGCCTTGTCCCCTAAGGGCAGCACAAGGGGGACGGCAATCGTTGTCGGGACGATGCCGCTGCGGGCGCCCCCGTCGCCGCAGCCCCCGACAATCGTTGTCGGGGCGATGCCGTTGCGGGCGCCCCCGTCGTCGTAGCCCCCCTGCGGCCACGCAGGCATCGGGTGGCGGGAGCGCGCGCGCGCCTGGGATGGAGCTCCCGCAGCTAAGCGGCCAGGGCCTAAGCCGCCAGTGCTGCGGAGCCTCACCCTGAATGTCTACGGAGAGAGTGTGGTGACGAGGAGGGTCTCCAAGGCCAATGGAAACAGGAAGAGAAGTCACCACCTAACCTCCCCACATATAGACATGGATGGACCGACTGATACACGGAAAGGGGGCTGATGGAAAGCCGTGGGAATGTAACTAAACGCGCAAGAACGGCATCCGGGAATGTAGCCGTCTGGGAAGATTCAGCCGGGCGCTGCGCAATGGCCCAGCCCACGGGCCTCCAAGGGTCTCTGCAGCGGGGTCATCTCCCGACGCTGCCCCAAGGCTTCAGTGGACCCCCAGTGCCTTTCGGAAATACGAACTTTCTGTGCGACACCTGCTCGCAAGCAAACTTCTCATCTGACCCTCCGATGAGCACCAAGCTGTGGCTACAACGTGTTAAGCCAGCATGCGTGAGCCGGCTGTCGCCACGCGGCCACGGTAGAAGCCACTGTCAGGGGCACCTCCCTCCTAGCTGCATCTTTGGGTGAAATTGGGTGCAGCCTCAATGACGTGTGGTGCCTCCCTCTGGCCTTGCCGCAAAAGGACAAACACGTGTTTCGGATGAGACGAAATCGCCAGGAGACTTTGCGCCAGAGGTCCGCGGATGTATCCAGAGGCACCTGGATAACCCTAGTGGTCCGCAAGGTCTGGCCCACTTGCCGTGCTTCTTGTGTGGGCGCATAATGCGAGACTGAGCGGTGGAAGAGAACCCCTCACTCCACCGTCCTCCTTCTCTTCCTCCACCTCTCATCCAGCCCCTACGCTCTATCAATCACCCCTGCCCGTCGCACCATGAAACATGTCGGTAGGGCGTGCTGGGCAATTCGCTCAAATCTTCCTCGGATCGAGTCGTCATGGTACACGGCTGGAGGGCTGGTCGATTTCCAAATGCAGCTCTCGCCGTAAGGCCGCGTAAGTTCACATCGCGCGAACTACACGATTGGAGGCCTGGCGCCTTTCAAATGAGACTTTTGCATGGACTCCTCCCACATCCGTTCTCAAATACTGTAAAAGTCATACGGTTGGAGTTGGCGGCAAATTCCACGCCTGTCTCTTGCCTTAGCGCCGCGCACGTTTGTCGTTCAAGCTTGAGTCGGCAACAAAGGATGGAGGTGGTGCCGTTTTCAAGATCTCTCCCTCGCCCTGGCGCCGCGCGAATTCGTCTTACGCGCCTGCATCATATACACGGATGGGTACATGATACGCCTTTTCTAAGGTGGGGCATCGCTAGGTGTTTCCTCACATGTTATCGCGAGGCCTGTCTGCCTACTCGCAAAAACAACGGTTATTCGATGAAAGGCCGCCCCGATTCAAAATGGGGCAGCCGTTCATCGTGTAGCCGTTTCTTGAAACGTGTCCGACACGCAAGAACCGAAAATAACAACATGTGCAGCAGCTGCACGGACGGAGAGCGGCTAACTGTCGCAAGGGGACTCTCAATGTGCTGTCCCTAAGGTGTGTGGTCATCAAATACAGCTCGGTGTTCGGGTCCCTACGACCTTGAAAGGCGGCCACATGTCAATCCGGGGTCATCACTCGAACACCAGACACAATGGGGCGCTCGCCTGTCAAGAAGGCCCCTCCCCCGTAAGGAACGGGAGAGAAAACACGTATAGCGACTCATACCGAGAGGTGCGTCGGGAGGAAGGCTGTTGCAGCACGGCGGTGCAGTCTGTGCTTCATGCGGCCCTCCACCCCATTCTCAGTCAATCCGTCGCTCAAGGTTGACGCCTGAGTCAGTGATTGCGGCAGCGGGCAAAGCTCGTTCTCCTCATCAGCACCCTCATCCTGTTCCTCCTCCTCCTCCTCCTCTCGCCCGAAAAGGTGGGGGGGGGGGAGGGGGGCGGAGGCTCCTCGGGATGAGGTCATGTTTGGACAGGGCGTCCAGGACGGTGGCACTTCCCGTCCTGCGCGTGCCCGTCCGAAGCCGAAGCGTCTCCCTCCACTGCACTCCCTCCCCCCCCTCCCTTCCCCACCCGTCGCCCCCACACTCCCCCCACTGTTCCTCCTGCTGCTGCTGCTGCTGCTGCTGCTGCTGCTCCTCCTTCCCCTCCTCCTCGCCTCGCTAAAGGCTGATCGACTTCTGTTGTCCCTCGGCTCGAAGTAGGGCTTCCGCGAGTGGTTCCACGTTTACCTTGATATCTTGGGTTTGCCTCGTTTGGTATGGCTGTACCTTGATCCACCTGGAGCTACCTCGATGTGATTGGTCTGGTCCCCACCAGACGATAGATCAGAGTCGCCAAGCCCTTCGGGATCCTCCTGCTCCTCTTCTTCCATCACTACTTCCCTACTCCCCTCAGCCTCTCTCCTCTCCTCCTCCCCTACACTCCCTCCTCCGCAACCTGATCATGTTCCCTTCTTTGTCTCGTCCATCTTCATCTCGCCTCCTTCTCTTCCCTGCCCCTCTCCTCCCCCGCCTTCCTCCTATGATATTCCCGTCATCATTCTCCCCCTCCCCCTCTTCCCCTCATCCTCCTCTCCACCGCTCTGTATCCTCTTCCTACTCCTCCTCCTCCTCCTCCTCCTCCTCCGCCGACTCCCCCTGTATCCTCCTTTAGTTCTTTTCCTTCTGAACAACTCTTCCCTGTCGCACCCCAGACTAGTAGGAAGGGAAGGCCGGGCATTTCGCCTTAGACTTCATCACCACTAATGAACCTGAAGCTTGACAACTGGCAACCGTGTCACGGATGGAGGGCGGATCGCTTCCAAAATGTCGCTCTCGCCTGAGCGCCGAGCACATTCGTCTAAAACAGTTGCACGAGTTTAGCGGATTGAGCGCGGATCGTTTGCAAAATGTGGCTCTCGCCGTAGCGCCGCGTACATTTTTTGTTAAACACAAAACGCAAGCGTTTCACGGATTGGGTGCGGCTCCTTTTCAACCAGGGGCTCTCGCGATAACGCCGCGCACACTCGTGACAGATAACTGGAAGGGTTGAAGTAGCCTTCATGATTAACAAACCGGAAATGGTGTTTTGGAGCGAGTCAGGATTGTCAGGGCGCACCAGTTACGTGTATTCGCGATGTTGAAGTCCCAGGAATGGCATTCTGGCACGATTCAGAATCGTAGCAAAAGTAAGAGTCTGGTTGAATCGTGGCGTTGAACTCCTGGCAATGGTGCTTTGGCGCGCTTCCAGATTGTCACACGGTTGTCCCCCAATGGGCCACTTCCCTCAGTGGAAATGAACCCTTGAAGGAGCCTGTGAAGAGGGAGCTTGGAGGAAGGGTGTATTCCAACATCGTTGGCGAGTCTTGGGTTCACGCTGGTCTCCTCCCCTCCTCCCCCTTCCACCCCTCTTTCTACCTCCACTCTCCTCCACCTCTTTCCTTCTCCCCCCCTCCCCACTCGCTGCTCCTTCTCATTTTTCCGCTCCTCCATGGTCTTCCCCTCCCCCGATCTACTCCTACTCCAGCTCCTGCTCCTCCTCCTCCTCCTGCTCCTCCACCTCCTCCTCCCCCTCCCTCCTCATTCCTCACTCCCTCATGCCGCTCCCCCATGCCTTTTTATCCCCCACCCCTCGTCCTTTCACGCATACTACTCCTCATGCCGCGATCCCAGACGCTCGCCCACCTTTGGGTCAAATGTCGACTGTGGTCAGTCGTGTGAGAGCACGTTCACGCCAAGCTGCCTCGATGACTGCCTTGAGCACCCTTGAGGGCCGAACCAAGCGAGCCTCCTCCTCTCCTCCCCCCCCTCCGCTCAACTCCTCTATCCTCCCTGCTCTCCCCATCTCCTCTTCTCACTCCTCTCCTCTCCTCTGGCTCCCCTCCTCTTCCTCCAAGTCTCCTCCTCCACTTGTCACCGCGTTCCCTCAGCTTCGTCTCTTGTTCCGCCTCGGATTTCTGCTCACTTCAACCCCTCCTCCTCTCCCCGTGCCTCCGCTTCCACCCCTGGACTGCCCCCCTAACCCCACTCCCCTCCCTCCCCCCCTGTGACGTTTCCTTGGCCCTCTCTCCTCCTCCGACCTGACGGCGAGGGGGGGAGGTGCACTGCCGCATCAAGATGGGGATTCTCTCTCCGTTGCCGACACTTTCCCATCTCCTCAGGGGAAACCCAAAGAAGCCGATACCGCTACTTCCCGGACCTCTCTCAGGATGCTTTCTGACCAGACTTTCGAAGCGAATCTAGCTGTGAGCGGTGGCGAAGAGAGCGCCCAAGGAGGCCCAAAAACGGGAAAGCGGGCAATGTATAACGGTATGTGTATCTTTCAGACCTCCGACTTCCCCCAGACGTCCCACCTCTCTGCACTGGGTGCAATGTTTGGCACCACCTACGTCGCACAAAGCAACTGTCCGCGGGCGTGAGAGGTTCATGCTGAAGTATGTGGCATCCCGCCCTCCTACCGAGCCACTTCTCTCCCCATCGCCTCTTCCCCCCCTCTTCCACTCTTTTGCCACATTCCCGCGTGGTATGTTTCCCGGGCCTCTGGGGGACGTTGCCCGGGACACTTTCCCGAACCGTGCCTGCGTGCAGGCGAATAACCTTTTCCCCAAGAGAAGTGAAGCTTTCGCATTGAGCGAGTGGCCCCCATTCCTCAGATAACCTCTGAGCACTGTCGGTGTAACGCAGTTACGATTCCAAAAGAGCGGACATCATACACACTTGACACACAGGAACTCTTCCTCAACGTACCCGCAGGCCCTGGGGACACTTTGCGACGAGCTTACTTACATGGCACCGCCTCCAGAAGCCCGCCAGCGTTTGTGTGTGTGTGGTGTGTGTGTGTTGTCGCACGGACTGCCAAGTAAACACTTACATTGAAATTGGCCAGACCCTTCTTGGTGGGGACAAAGCTAAAGCATAGACCTTTTGTGGCCCTGGCTGTGGAAGTCTATTCAACACGTGCTACCGGTGCACACTAAGGAACTACTCAATGCGTGGAGCTCTCCAAATTTGCATCTTATACTCCTGTCACGTCTCGCTGAAGAACTGTCTGTGAGCCCCTGGGTGTGAGAGCGAGTCAGCGTGGACGACGGGCGCGACAACGACGACGGCGACAGCGACGATTTTGATGGCGTCCTCCTTCTGTGGGCATCTTCCAAAGAAGATGAGGGAAGCACAAGTGGAAGAGCACGGGGGCATCGGACTACCAAAGGAGAGACTGCTGAGTGAATCTTAGCACGAGTGTTCTGGATTTGAGTGAATCTGAATGTGAGTGAACACGGGTGCGGTGGAGTGTGAGTGTCAGTTAGTCTGGGTAGAGGGAGTCTGACTACGAGTGGGCCTGAGAATGCGTACTTAGGCGTAACGAAAGTTTCCTTGGAAACGCGGAAGACCTCCAGACGAACCAGACAGGATGCCTGGGCGGCCCCATGCCCCCAAGATGGTTCCACGACGGCCTCAGACGGGCACGAAGATGACCTCGGGGCGACCCCAAGAAGACCCCGTAGCCCCTGCGGGATCCAGACGCAGCGTCGAAATGGCCTGGGGGCGAAATCCAAGATGGCCCAAGATGTGAGCGATGCCCCGGAGACCGGGCGCGGTGGCCCAAGAGCAACCCCGAGGTGGCCGGAGCATTCCTAGAGTACAGCACCATGGTCTTCAGAGGACCTGGACATAATTTCAAGATGACCTCAAGACGACCCGAACACGTCATACATTCAATGGATTGGGCCCCACCGTGGGATTTACGCGGACCCTGTTTTTCATGGGTGGGATTTATGGCTGGCCGGACTAAACTTATATGATTAAAAGGGGGAGCTACTCGCCAAGGATCCTGCCGAGACCACGCAAGAGGGATATCTTGCTAGGCATCTAGGGGGGGGAGGGGGGTTCAACGCATCCTGCCCGTCAACCCCATCGGGGCCGTTGCCAAGAGAACTGCAACATAGGCGAGCACGCAATGCCATCGGGCCCAATCCAGATCATTCAAGGAACTTTCGGAGCAGCGAAGTAAGTCTGTATCCGAGTGAGTCTGAGTTGGAGTGAGTCTGAGTGTGGGCAAATCTGGGTGTGAGCGGGTCTGGGTTTGAATATACTGAGTACGAGTTTGAGTCTGAATGGGTCTGAGTACGAGTGAATCTGACTATGAGTGAATCTGAGGGTGGGTGGGTTTGCGTGCGAGTGACTCTGAGTGTGACTCAGTTTGAATGTGAATGAGTGTGAGTATGCGTACGATGAATATGAATCTGAGTCTGAGTGGGTCTAAGTACGAGTGAGTATGACTACGAGTGGGTCTGAGGGTGGGTGGGTCTGAGCGCAAGTGAATATGAGTGTGCGTAATTCTGAATATGAGTGACTCGGAGTATGAGTATGATGAGTACGAGGCTGAGCACGAGTGAGTCTGAGCACGAATGAGATTGAGCATAGGTGAATCCGATACATCCTCGCAGTCTGAACGCAGACGAAGTTGGCCACCAAAACAAGCAAACCACCCGAAACATCCTCGCAGTCTGGGCCTCCTGGGGTGCACAAGCCAGCGCCGTGGCCGAAATATATTCAAAATCTGCTCCGGAAGCGGAGGATGTTGAGCGCGCAAACGGGCAAACCGCTCGAGGCATCCCCGCAATCTTGGCGCGAGCGGAGGAGTGGGATACCCCCTGGCGGCTCCCCTTGGGCATGCGAAAGCCCGCGCCACGCCCGAGACATCCCCAGAAACTGCTCCGAAAGCATAGCATGCTGAGCACGCAATCAGGATAACCGCTCGAGACATCCCTGCAATCTGGCACGAACAGGCCCGTGTAATATCCCCTCGCGCCCCCCCCTGGGCGTTGGAAAACAAACGCGTCGCCCGAAACATCCTCAAACTCTGCTCCGAATACAGAGGGTGCTGATCATGCAAACAAGCACACCGCTCTGGACATCCCCGCAATCCGGGCGCGAACGGGCCTCTGCAATACCCCCTGACGCGCCCCATTTGGGCGAACGAAAACCAGCGCAACGCTCTAGACATTCTCAAACTCTGCTCCGAAAGCGGAGGGTGCTCAACATGCAAGCCAACAAACCGCTCGAGACATCCCTGCCATCTGGGCGCGCACGTGCCCGTTCAATACCCCCTAGCGCCCCCCCGTTGCGCGTTGGAAAACCAACGCGTCGCCCGAGACAGCATCAAAATCTGCTCTACCACTATCATCATCATCGTCGTCGTCGTCATCACCACCATAATGACCATCGGCATCATCATCAACAGCATTATCAGCATCAGCATCATCATCACATCAGCATTGTCATCGTCATCGTCATCATCATGATTGCTGCCACCACCAACAACAGCACTACCATCCTGCTTATCATCATCATCATCAGCTTCATCATAGCCATACCTTCCTCACACGAGTGTGGCTTTGGCCACACGCACTGCTCAAGGCGAAAGATGGGCGGGCGTGGTGGGCGCCTTGAGCCCAAACGGTTAAGGCGGCCCGACCTACTCATGCTCCGCAAAACGCGTTAGTATAACTGCAATTGCTCGGGCTTCCGTTCGAGGCCAGACGACGATGTGTTTTAACATACAATGGCGGCACCGACCGGAGCGAGTGGGCAGGCGAGCAACGAGTCACAATACCTTCCTCGCAAGAGTGTGGCTTTGGCCACACGCACTGCCAAGACAGCACCGTCAAGCCAGAACACGCCATACTTGCACGAGTGCCAACTGAACCCGCCGGGACTTAAGCAATAGACAAGGACCTGTCAAATTTCTGAGCGGTCCGCGCAGCAATTATGTCCCAGAACCGTTTGGCGATGAAACTGCAAAACGGGGCTGGATATGGTTCGGCAACTTTAGTCCGAAACACACCGTCCTGACGCTTGCCGACCAGTTGCTGGCGAGGCTCGCCAGTGCGGGCACACTTTCTGCGGCTGCCGAGGCACCTGCGAGTGGCGAGGCCAGAACGATCGACAATATACGAGACAAACGCGGTGGATTTCTTAAAAGGGTCCAGCCCACATGCAGAAATCAGTGTACACACTACTTACATTCTTCCGTTTGGTAAGGGCAACGATTGAATTACACAGCCACAGGCGTGAGGTGCGCGGATTCTCCAGGGACCAGGGGGCCCGACGGAGGATCGCCTCACGACACAAACGGCATGCGAAGAGAGTGAGATTATTGGCCAGCGTCACTTCGTGCTGCAGGGCGGCCGAGAGGTTCGGCAGCCCCCACGGCCAAACGTCGCTTCTCAGCGGCGGGGGCCTGCCCCCACGGTCGCGGATGCGGGAGTAGGTCTGGCACGGCAGCGCAACGTGAAACCCGACGATGAGGCCGCCAGCGAGCCAGCCCATCAGCAGGTCCTGGTTCTTGCCCAGCGTCAGGTCATAAGCGCCACCGAACGAGACGCCCCACCAGAGCACCTGCAGGCCTTCGCGCGCAGACGCCCGCCCGAGGCAGCGCGTGGGCACGGAGCGGGGCGGTCAGGCGCTCGAGCACCTCGCCGAGCCTCGCCCCCTTCTCGCGCCGGCGGAAGCTGCTGTGGGCGCGCCAGCGGCCGCGGTGGCGGATCTGATCCAGCGTCCTCGCGCCGGTCGCCGCGTCGTGGCTTGCGCCGCCGTGGCGCAGCTGGTAGCGGCAGACCACGCCCGCGCGCCGCAGCCCCAGCGCCTGCACCGCCCTGTCGAGAGCCCGCCCCGCCTGAGTGCTGCTGATCGTGAACAGCGGAGCCGCCGCGGCAGCACCCACGGGCCGCTTCAGCACGGCCTGGCGCCACTGGGCTCCGAACCGGGCCTCCAGCATGGCGGCGAGGGCTGGGCCGAGAGCCGCCTGGCGGTCGAGGTCCAGGAGCTGTGCCTGGTCGAACTCCTGGGTCTTCGAGGCCACTTCGTGCTCGCGGGCGTGCAGCGCCAGCGCCCGGCTCCCCTCGGCCCGCGAGCCCGCCACGGGCGGCGCGAGGTCCTGCGCGCGGAGGGTGAACGGCTCGTTCGGGCGATAGTACATCTCGAACGTCAGCCACGTCACGAGCCCCTCCTCCCACGGGCCGAGCAGCCACATCCACGTCGCGACCATGCGCATCACCTCGAACGGCACTCCGAGCCTCGACCCAGCAGGCGCCAGCCGCTGCCAGCCCTTGAGCGCACGGCGGCTCCGCGGCATCCGCGCGTCGCCCGCCTTGCTCTGGGCCGACTGGTGGAACAGCACCGCGGCGAGCATCCGCGTCGAGGTACATCGTCCAGGAACTGCGCCAGCGTCTGGTCGGAGTCGACCTCGCCCTCCGGCATCGGGCGGCCCTGGCGCTTCAGCCAGCGCTTGAACAAGGCAAAGTCGTCTTGGCACAGCCGCAACGTAGCGGGGCGAACCGAGTGATTCTGGCAGACGGTCATCCCTTCGGCCGCGGTCGCCGCAGCCCGGCGCCTCGCAGCCTCCCCCATGCGGGCCTGCCCGGCGCGCGGCGCCGACGCTGGCGCCCAGCCGAGCGAAGCCGCTCCAGCTCGCGGGGCTTCGAGAGAGACAGCGGCTGCGGCACCGAGGGAACGGCCGGCCCCCATCGAGGGCCCGTCGGCCACGTTCCACTCCGAGGGAAGCCACCGGCAGTGTAGCACACGCCCAGTGGCGAGACAGAGAGCAGCGACAGACTGGGTGACCTCAAGCATTGCCCTGGAATCCGATCGCCCTTTCGAAACAGCACAGGCCGCGACGAGAGCATCTCCCAAGACCGCGATCCGCCGCCCGAAGTGCTGAGCGTTCCTCAGGGCGTGCCGCAGCGCGTGCAAGATGGCTCGTCACTCAAGAATCGGCATCGGCTCCTCAACCTTCCACTTGTACAGCCCAACAATCTTCCAGTCGCGTCTCATGAGCTTCAGGGGCACCTCGCGAAACACGGTCTCGCGAGCGTCACCGAGCCCAGATCCCAGGACAGCGGCGGTGCTGCCAGCAGGCGGCGGGCCCCCGTCGATATCCCAGGAGTTCCCCACACCCGTTGTCGTGCACCCGGGACAGCCACTGCACCTCGGGGTCGTCGGACACGGCGGCAGCGGCGGCAGCCTGAAGTCGCGGAGGAAGACGCGCACCCCGAGAGAAACGCCAGCGCTCGCAGTGCCTCCCAAGCCCACGGGCCTCCTCGACAGAGATCGGCGACGAGCAGACACCAAGACCAGTCGGGGACGCGTCAACGGCATACAGCGACGGCCCCCACGAGACCTCCAGGTTGCGCCGCAGCAGCGGCGCGATCCCCTCCCAGATCATGAGCTCGTTGATGACGCTGGGCCACAGCGGGGCCTCCTCAGAGTAGAAGCGGCGGATGAACGCGAACAGCGTGTCGAAGACGGCGAGGCTCTCCCTTCGGACAAGGCTGATGAGCCCCATATGGCCCACGAGTCTCTCCGGAACCTTTCCAGAGGCGCGGCCACGGCGAAGCACGGCGCGGACGCATCGGCGGGCTCCCCAGACACGGGCCCGAGTGGGCCTCAGGACGGCGGCCCGGCAGCTGAAGTCCCATCCCAAGACGGCGCGGTCACGAGCGAGACCCTCCCCGGGCGAGTCGACATCGGCGGTCGCAACCAACCCAGCCTCCCTGAATCCCTCGACGACGGCGGACGCGAGGCGATGCACCTTGGAGGTGACAGTCGAAATAGCCACGAAGTTGTCGACATACTCGAGATGGCAGGCACCCACGAGAGGGGGAATCACGCGGCGGTCCTGCAACCGCTCCTCGGGTCGCCAACCAATCTCTCGTGCACGCGTTGACACCGCCACAGCGCCCGGGTGCAAACACGGAGCCTTGGGTGCACCCACGCCCCGTTGCGCACGGGCGCCCCGTCAATCTCGGTCAGACCGATATCGCATGCACGGACGCGCCTAAGGGTGAACAGATCCCGCAGCTCGACAGGCAGCTGCAGGTGGTAGAATGCATTAGACAGATCAGCTTCTGAAATATATAGCGTCTCGTCTTCACCGACCTCGAGGTTCCCAAGGGTCTCCCCAGTGCAAAGCGCGACGTTATCAGGCTCTCGAAACCAAACGTTGCTGTGACGACAATCACACACAAGTCTCAACCGTTGATCCTTTTTTGGCACACAGAAGAACTCCACGGACTCTCTGCCGCGGTCGCAGGCGCAATCCAGCAGGCCGCTGCGATGAAGTCGCGAGACAAAATCGCTCCACACACGCGGTTGGCGAAGCGCTGGGTCAGAATAGGGCGCCCTCACGCCGCGCATCTTTCTCCTCTCCAGCGCCGGTCCCGCAGGTAGCACGCAATCGCGGACAAACTCCGCGACGCGCCTGCGCCCGCCTGCACGCCGCAAGTCCGCGAGTGGAACCGCATGGCCCCCCGCGGACGGCAGCGAGAGCAGCTCGGGATTGTAGTTCCCCAGCTTCACGTCCTCGTCGGACGCGTAGAAGCCAAGCGCCCGAAGCCTCCGCAGAGCTTCGGCGGTGTCGACGCCTGCCGGTGGAGCCCCCCGCGCGTCAACTGAGTCGCGCACGTGCTCCATGATGCGCTGCTGCGTCAGCGACAGAGGGCCCCCACTGAGTTGACCCTCTCCGCCCGGCACGACGTCAGGAGAGTGATGCAATGAATTCAGGACGACAACCGCCCTCCGAACGTCGAGGTCACGAGCGCGAGGCTGCTGAACCCGCTGACGGCATCCCCGCGACAAAAATCCACCATCGGCAGGGCGCGCGGAGGCGACCGGCGGGACAGGCAGAGGTAGAGGATTGCGGGCAACCAGCCGAGCAGGCTCATCACGACCAAGGGAAGAGCGTTCAAACTCAGCATGCGAAGGCGCCTCCCAGTTGCCTGGCAACCGGGAAACACGAAGGGGGCGCTCCATACGCCCTCAACCTTGATCGTCTTTCTTGCCCATCTTGAGAGCCTCCTTCTCTTCATGAGCCTAGCGGAAGGTTCTTCGCCAGGGCAGCTTCACGTTCAACTTCCTGACGTACAAACTTGATGAACTCGGTGCACCAGGACGTCGTGCGAGGGCCCGTCACCAGCCAGTCGCGTCCGAAGTCCTCCTCACGAACACGGGCGGCCATACGGACCACGTCACCTCGCGCCGGGCGCCCGTGCGCATGACGGGCATCACGCGAGCGTCCGCCGCCGCGGCGCGCCCCATGAACGACTCGAACTCGCCCGCCGGCACCTCCTCCACAAACACGGGACTGCCGTCCCCGAGGGTGTGGAGGTCGCGCCCGCGCATTGCGGTCGCCGTCGCCACGTGGCCAGGCACCTCGTCGCCGCACCGCACGTCCCCCAGCGACTGCGCCGCCCGCCAGCGTGTGCCAGCGCCCGCCGCCGCCGCCTGAGCCGCCACGCCCTGCAGCACACCTGGGCGAGGCCCAGCAGCCACCACAGGCCCAGCCGCCGCCGCCGCCGCGGCGGGGGCGGCGCCGCCCAGCCCGCCCGGCACCAGCGCGCGGAAGCCTGGCACCGTGAGCAGGTCGGGCCGCCCGACCGTGGCCGCCACGATGCGACAGCGATGATCGGCCAGCAGCTCAGCATCTCGAAAGAACACCTGCTTCTCCACCGCCGTCGGCTCGACCCGACAGCGGTACACCCGCGCAGGATTCACACCGTTGGGGACGTCGTTCCATCTCGCACTCCACCGAACCAGGTCCACATCTTCATGATCATTGGCGTCATACTTCTCAATATATGTGTCGCCGTCCGGCGTGGTACCGACATACTCAGAAGCCGATGGCACCACGCGGCCGGAAACCCACCTTTGGAGAACCAGGTCGTCCCCGACGTATCTCACCCACCCGCACTCCACGGCCCACGACCTTCACGAACAGGAGCGTCAGCAGCCCGCCGCCGATGGCACCGCCCAGCAGCCCTCGCAAGAAGGCGTGCCAGACGTCGCACGGCTCAGGCCCCGCCGGCCGCTCGCAAGCAGCGCAGGCGGGGCACGACTGAGGCGCCTCCGCACGCCCCTCGGGCGTGGCTCGCGGCGCCTCGGCCGCCACCGCGGGGCAGGTCAGCGCAGGGCACGTTGGGCAGCTGACCGAGGCTGGCGGAGGGCACGTGAACGAGGGGCAGGTGGGACAGGTCAAGGAGCAGCTCGGGCACTCGGGCGCAGCGGGGCACCGATGGAGGTACGCGACGGCCGCGTCGACTGCTCCTCCCAGCGCCAGCTGCCACATCCGCGTCCCGCGCGGACCGCTCCCCCCGTTACGCCTTGAGCCCAAACGGTTAAGGCGGCCCGACCCACTCATGCTCCGCAAAACGCGTTTGTATAACTGCAATCATCATCATCATCACCACCAGAATCACCATCGTCATCACCATCACCACCACCGCCATTATCATCACCAGCGCCACGCCCGACACATCTTCAAAATCTGCTCCGGAAGCGGAGGGTGGTGAGCATGCAAACAAACAAACCGCTCGAGCCATTCCCGCAATCTGAGCGCGAATGGGCCCGTGTACTTCCCCCTGGCGCCCGCCCCCGCGGAATCCAACGCATCGCCCGACACATCCTCAAAATCTGCTCCGCCATCATCATCATCATCGTCATCATCATCATCATCATCATCATCATCAACAACAACAACAACATCGTCACCATCATCATCATCAAATCATAACCACCATCTTCATCGTCGTCGTCATTGGCACCACCATAAATCACCATCGTCATCAGCATCATCATCATCATCATCATCATCAGCAGCAGCATGTTCATCATCATCATCCTAAGCATAATCACTATTAACATCGCCATAATCGTCATCATCGTCATCAGCATCCTCATTGTTGCCACCATCAACAACAGTACCACCATCCTGCTTACCACCATCATAGTCATCATCAACACCACCATCATCACCACCACCATCATCATCACCAGCGCCACGCTCGAGACATCCTACCAAATGCCCCGCTATCATAATTATCATCACCACCACCATCATCATCACCACCATCATCATCGTCATCATCGTCATCATCACCATTGTTGCCATCATCGTTGCCATTATCATCAACAGCACAACCATGATGCTCATCAGCATCACCACTAACATCATCATTGTCATAGCGTGAGTAGCGACCCTGAGTAGGACCCTGAGGAGGAGGCGGAAGAGGAGGAAGGAGGTGAGTAAGGAGCTGGCGCGGCCGGAGTAATTACAAGAGCCCCATCCTTTGTGTATTGGGAGTTGTCTGTCTTCGCGCCAACAGATCCCTACGCTGGTCCACGCGTTAGGTCCACTTGCGGCGGCCGAGCGCTCGATTGTCATAGCACCACGCATGTTTTCTCACGGGGAGCATACAACAAGAGAATGTGCATCACGTGCGCACGAGCAAACTGACGAACTCGCCTCCGAAAACCAGCGTGGCGGACGTCAACGAGATCTCCTCCACTGCAACCCTTCTCCGGCTCAGCGACGGCAACACAGAAGAGTCCTTGCTAACATCACGAGAAGGTTGACGACAACGATGCACGTGTTGCCTTCTGGGGCGCCCCCCCCCTACCCGAATGCTGCGGAGGCTTGCAGGAAGGGAAGGGGCCCTGCAGAGAAAATGAGTCCTGGGTCCTGGAGCTTTCCCCTAGACCAGCTTTCACTCGTCAGTGGTTGTTTCACTGTCCGTGCACGCGGGAAGGGCCCCAGAAGCAAAAAACCTGCGTGGAGCTCTCGAGATCCCTTCCCTCTGGGACCCATCTTCCCCCTCCGGGGAGAAGAGGATGAGCCAAACGCGCGCGAAGAGCCCGCACCCCAGGCCACCGGGGCGAGCCGCGAGCCCACGCCTCGACGACGGCACCGCGCGGAGGGGCAGAGGCAACCCTCACGCAGCAGCTGTCGCCCCCCCCCCTCCTCCGCCGCCATGTTCGCCAGGCCTTTCGCCAGTCGTCGCGCTTCGCGCTGCGCGACGCACGAGGCACGGGCATCTCCGCGCCCTCGAGCCGCCGCTCTGGAGGAAGCACTACTCCCTGGCCCTGGCCGCGGAACGCGAGCGCCCCCGCGGGCGGCCGCGCCCCCGGCGCACACCTTGGGCGCTGCCCCGGACCACCCCCCACCGCTGATAGTTCGGGAGTGGTTGGATGTCCCGAGGATCTGGGATCACTCCAGTCCAGGGCAACTCCGATGTGGGCCCACGAGACACGACTCGGGAGCTACAGTCGGGGCGCTGACCTCAGAGACCCTAACAGAAGGAACGAGGCCCCTTTTGTCCAGAAGTTGAACTTCGATCTCCCATGGAAAACCTAAGGAAAACGGAGCCCATCCCCAACGAAAAGAGTTCCTTCTCCAGCGCCCCGACTGTACCACTGGCCACACACACAGCCCTGATGGCTCCGGGGCGCCGACACGCTGTGCCCTGCGAGCCGATATCGCGTGTCGCTCTGCTTCGCGGGGCGGGGGGCCGGGTTGGGCTCGGGACGTCGACGCTCGGGGGCCGGGGCGCGGCTGGCGTGTCGCGCCGAAGCGTGGTGGGCCCGAGCCGGCGGCGCGCAAGGACATGAGCACAAGTTCCTGGCCGGGTCTCTGAGGAGGAACGTGGCCGAGAGTCCACCGAGAAGTCAGCGGCCAGCCCTTGAGCAGGAGAGGCTCGGAAGGCCGAGCCGCCAGTCTCTTCGGGGCCGGCAGTGCGTGATCGGTTGCTCTGGCGAGACGCATCGGAGCCCACCTCCAGGCGATGAAGTTTCTGAACGAGCCGGGCGCGCGGGCACCCCATTCCCCTGCTGCTGCTGTTCCCCCCCTGCCTCTGAGCCGGCGGGTAATGCAGAGGAGAAGAACGACGAGCGCAAGTGCCATGAAGCGCAGCAGGTGCCGATCTCATTTGCATGCTCATGGCAGCCTGAGCTGCGCGGAATAAGTTGATGCATGCGGGGGACATTTGAGGAGGGGGCGCGGCGTGTCGGTTTTCCATTGGAGAGTGCTTGCATGTAGAAGGGCTCTTACCTGGTTGCTAAAATAACAGAGCCTGAGAGGCAGTCCGCAGAACCTGAGTGAAAGTCCGGCCGGCTCGCTGCCGCCCGTCGCCGCCGCCGTCGCCGCCGGTAACGGAGTCCCCCTGGCAGTTCGCCGCCCGTCGCAGCCCGTCGCCGCTGGATTGCTTCGCATTGCAATCGCATTGCATTGCATAGCGTTGCATAGCTTTGCATTGGTTTGCATTGCCTTGCATGGATTGGCATTGCGTTGCTTTTCTTTGCATCGCATTGGCGTGTATTGCTTTGCACTGTTTTGCCTTGCTTTGCATTGCGTTGCATCGTGCGCTGCTTTGTACAGTATTGCGTTGCTTCGCATTGCTTAACTTGCACCGTGTTGCATTGCTTTGTGCCACATCGTTTGCACAACATGGATTGCACCGCCTAGACTTGACCACAGTGGTTGCACCACATAGAGTGCAAGAGAACGCTGGTTGGGGTTCACGCTGGCTAGTATGTTAGCCAGCAAAGTTAAAGCACAGCACTGTGTAAGCAGGGACTTGTTCACGCGTAGGCTGGGTGGTATACAACGAAGGGTGCACCAGCCGAATGCGAACGGTGGGATCGGAGTGGAGAGGAGAGCGAGCGAGGAACATGACACGCAGGAGGCGGGGACAAGTGGGGTGGTGCGGGAGAGAACCAGGACAAGGGGGACAGCCAACAAGGCAAGACCCATAGGGCCCTCGAACTTGACCCTGTGTGCAGTCGTTCGCCCGCCCGCTGAGGACGAGGACGACGAGGAAGAGGAGCACGAGAACGACGAAGGCGAGCAAGAGCAGGAGGAGGAGGAGTAGCAAGACGCTGGAGGAGTAGACTTTCAAGGGCGTCGCTCTGGAGCAGACATCCTCCCCGATGCTGCTTCCTCCCATCCTCCCCTCCCTGCTCCCCGCTCCTTTTCCCTTCCACTCCCCCCTCCACGCTCCCTCCTCCCTTCTCCTCTCCCTCCCTCCCCCACGTCATTTCCTGAATTCCCACCCCATTTCTCTTCTCCCTCCAACATCCTCTCTCCACTTGCCCATCTCCACTTCGCTCCCCGTCCCTCTTCCTCCGACTTCCCCTTCTCCTTCATACGATGAAATTTCTGTGCCCCCCCTCTCGGAAAAAGTCGTTCCCCAGAGGAGCCTTGCAGCACGATCTGATCATAATGTCACCGCGGACCCATGCGTGGCGACGGGGACGCTCCAGGAGGCCTAGGAAAGCCGCGAAACTGTCCAACGCTTAGGCCCTCATTCTCGATCCTCCTCCTCCTCCTCCTCATTCTCCTCCTCCTCCCCCTCCTCCTCAGCTTCCGCCTCCTGGCCATCCTTGTCTTTGTCCTCCTCCTCCTCCTCACCCTCCTGCTTCTCCTCCTTGTCCCTTCCTCCTCGCAGCCATCGCCCCCGCGCAAGAGGGAAGTCGCCCACTAAGTCATAAACCCCCCAAAGAATCCGCCGTGTTTCCACACGCGCGCTCAGGCCCCCCCCGCCGCAGGGGAGGGGGCCGAAAGAGGCGCGGACGGAACCGCGGGCGGAAGTGGGCACTCAGTGTGCTCTCGAAGTTAGTGGCCCCTTCGCCACATGAGTGGTCCATCGCAAAAAAACAAATGGTATACTGGCAAAGCCCTTGTGTCAAACTAAAAAAGAATAGCGCCACTGGCAAAGCCGCTTCTTCATTCGCGCCATTGGGGCGCGCGTTCACTTGCAAACGAATTGGATGTATTTAGTAGGCGCTGCGGCTTGTGGTTGCCAGGAACGAGAACTTGCGATTCCTCCCCTCCTCCTTCTCCAGCCTCCTCTGTAACTCGGAGCAGGACGCCATGATACAACTGCGGCTCAAATTCGGTCCCTGGATCCTCCCTGGGGCCCAAGCACCCAAATTGTCTGGGCTGCGCGTCCAGTCGCCCTCCCGAAGGCCGACTACCGCTTCCTCACCTCGCCCCCCTCTGAGTAGCTCGATGGCCGCGTCTTGCCTGGAGCCCCCGGGGGAGGGGGCGCCTGCCGCTGGCACGGTGCCGATCGGCATGGCCTGGGTGGCGCGCCGCTCGATGGCCGCGTCCAACAGCTCGCCTGCCGCCCCGCCCAGGCCGCGCGAACTCGGCGGAAGGGGGGCGGAAAGAGCGCACAGCCCAGCGAGCGAGCGAGCGTGACCGGGCCCGCAAGAGAAGAATTGTCCGAGACGTGCCCTCACCCCTGCTCCACGCGAGGCGAACACTTGTATGAACAGTCCATGTGACAAGAGCACATCGTGGTACAGTGGAAGCCAGTCCACAAGAAACCGCCCACAAGAAACCCAACTTTGAGACCCCAGGACGTCCATTGCTTTTCGGTGTGGGAGCGTCACGCCTTCCACAGCAAAACCATCGAAACCCAAGAAACCCAAGGTACCCCGGAGGGAAGCAGGGTGTTTCTCGGCATGGGCCCCCACTGTACCCTCAAGTGCAGGGTGCGACGTAATGAGAAGATCTTGAAGGGAACGCGACCAGGCTGCCACAATGCCTCTCGTTCTTCCTTGTCACATCTCTGTCTCGGGGATCTCGAGCTCGGAGGAGAAGAAGCATGATAACTGACGCCATCGTAAGCCTTCAGAAGCCCGCGCGGATTTCTTGCACCGGCGCTGGGCCCTCCCTGGCGCGTGGACCGCGCCAGGGGCGGCGCCGTTGGCGCCGCCATGGGGGACACCGCCGCACCAATGCTGGTACAGACGACCCCCGTGTCCTTCCGTCGCTCCCGCGCGCCCACGTGTGTTAGCGCCAACGTGTGTTTGCTCGCCGAGGCCCTTCAACACGATGTAGACGGCGCAACGAGGGCCGACACAGGCTGCGCGCCATCGGCGGAATCGAGCGGAGTAAACACACTTGTTTTCCGTCACCGGCGAGGGTGCCCATTCCGCTCCAGCGAACAGCTAGGTAGGGGCACTAACTAGCGAATTGGCCGGTGTGCAAAGGGGGGAAGGGGGGACGGCCGAGAGGAAGGAGAGACGCTCAGACGCCGAAGAGTTTGACGATGTGCAGCCAGGCGGGCAGCAGCAGCCAGGCGCAGCGGGGTAAACACACGCTTGGGCCAACACTAGGTCGAGCATGCCCTCCTACGGGCGGATTTTGGACGAAGAATGGAAAGATTCAACAATGTTCAAAAATAGCCAAAAATAATGTTAACAATCGTTCCCATTCTATTTTTGATTATTTCTGACTTTTCCCTCTGTAGAGGGACAGGCCCGACTTAAGCCTAACACACGTCCTATGGATCATCGCACCTTCATGCCGCTCCTCCTCTCCGGCGCCATCCAGCGGCGGAGGGGCGCGGCGGCGGCGGCTCTGCCGCGGCCCCACTTACGTTAGGTTCGTGTCGTGTCGACCCTGGCGTTAGTTTCTGACACCGCGCTGGATCGTTCAACCTTGAACGATCGGCCGTCTCCGCAACGTCCAATCGTTCAACATCGATCGATTCTGGGTCGCCCGCGGCGTTCAACCTTGAACGCCCGCGCTGGGGTCGCCGCTGGTCGACACGACGCAAACCTACCGTAGCGAGGGCTCCGGCTCCCCGGGCCGCGCGGCGTGGTCCGTGGTGTGCCTTGCCATCGCTCGGGCGTCCATTCTCCGCGCTGTTGCTCGAAGGTGATGATGATGCTGATGATGATGATGATGGTGGTGATGATGATGCTGATGATGATTATGGTGAGAGTGATGTTCTTGATGCCGATCATCAGGATAATGATGACCATCCTGAGAAAAGTGCGAGCGCGATATGATGAAGCTGAAAATCCATCATCATCATCATCATCATCATCATCATCATCATCATCATCATCATCATCATCATCATCATCATCATCATCATCAGCAACGTCATCATCATCATCAACATCATCATAATCATCACCATCATCATCAGCATCATCATCCACATTATCCGCATCATCATCATCATCATCATCATCATCATCATCATCATCATCATCATCATCATCATCAACATCAACATCACCATCATCATCAGCAGCATCATCACCACCATTTCGCGCGCGCCCTTCTCTCAGGCTGGTCCGGGGTACTCCAAAATGGTCCAGATTCTCCGGCGCTGGCCCCGCCGAGCAAAATATGCACACGGCCCCAAACAAGGCCAAGGGGCAGGGGAGGGTGTGGCGGCCGCGGGGGCGTCACGAGCTGCGAACATGTCCACGTCCTGATCCTCCCGGCCTCGAGGGCGAAAGATCTATAGCACCAGGACCTCGACATCCAGATTCCAGCCGAGGGCTCCAGTCTGGAGGCCCAGGGGTCTGTATCGTGCTCTCTACGCAAAACTTGATGGACATATACGAATCCGGAAAGGGATCTAGAACCGCATGCATGGAAACGTGTTCGCGACACCGTATTGGGCGACTGTACGTCTTGGCTGCTGACACTCCCCCTGCCGCCGCTCGCACCATGAGACCCTGGCTGCCAAACTTGATCAACCCCGCCTGGGCCGACCGGCCCAGGGGGGAGGCTCCGTCTAGACGACCGTCCAGCCACCAGTAGCCAGGAACCAGGAGGAGGAGCAGGAACAGGAACAGTAGCAGGAGGAGGAGGAGGAGGAGGAGGAGGAGGAGGAGGAGAAGAAGGAAGCCCTCTGCGGCTCTTGGAGGTCTTCGGCGGTTTTCTCTGGCGTGCCGTCCCGCCCGTCCGCGCTGGCGTCTCACGGGCCTCGCCCCCGCGCAGGGAGGCCAACCGAGGGGGCAAGAAGGCGGGAAAGGAAGGACCGACCCCCGTCTCAAGGCTTCCGTGACGTCCTCCGTCTAGAAAACGGCCTTCTCAGAGGGAGCCTTGAGAAGGTTGCGGGAGGGTGGGGGGAGAGGGGCTTGCTCCTCTCGAACTCTCCGGCGATCTGTCGCCACGCCGTTTGTCCTCGACGCGCCCAAGCAGGCGACACCGCCACCACGGCAAACCCACGGCAAGCCCTGCGCCCCGCGCCCAAGCAGACGACGCTGGCACCGCGGCAAACACCACGTGAAACCCACCGAGTCCGAGGCGGCGTTTGCCCTGGTGGTCGCGGCGCCCCCCCCAAAACGCAAGGCCGCGCGTCGGAAGAAACGGTGGCGACATCTGGTTTTCAAACCAGGCGCTGTTCCAGGATTTCAGCATATATCAGGGTATCCTCCTCCTCATCCTCCTCGCCGTCGTCGGCTTCCTCAATCAGGGAGGGCCACAAAAAGATCGAATAGGCAAGGGAGGGTGAAGAGATCGAGGATTCAGGGGCTTCCTCAGCGATCTCGAAGTTTTCGAGGCGGATCCAGGGGGGCTCTCGAGGGTTTCGCTCCTCCTCCTCCTCCTCCTCCTCCTCCTCCTCCTCCTCCTCCTCCTCCTCACGTCACTCGATTCCCCTCGCTCATCCCCGCTCCTCCTCTTCCTCCTCCTCCTCCTCCTCCTCCTCCTCCTTCTCCTCCTCCTCCTCTCCTCCATCTCCTCCTACTCCTCCTTCCTCCTCCTCCTCCTCCTCCTCCTCCTCCGCAATCGACACAATCGAAGGGGGACGGGGGACAATGTTGGAGGATGAGGGCATCGTGCAGCTTCAGGGCTCGCTTGCGCTCCAAAGAGTGAATGGAAGCTCTACGTATGAGGTTCCCGAGGTTCTCGTCCTCCGAGGCTTCGTTCACCCTCCTCCCTCCTCATCATTTCTCTTGCTGCCTTGTTCTGTCCCTCCCTCCCCTCTCCTTCTCCTCCTCTTCCTCCTCCTTCTCCTCCTCCTCCTCCTCGTACTCCTCTTTCTCCTCCTCCTCCTTCCTCCCTCCCTCTCTCCCTCTCCCTGTGTTTCCCCCCCCCCCTCCTCTTCCCTCCACTCCCTCCTCCCAGAACGCCCGCCAAACCTAGCTGCCCCGACACCCCTGACCAGCTTCGGATCACCCCTTCTCCTGGCCAACTGGGGAGGCGGAGAGAGGGGTGGCGAAGGGGGATGGAACGCTGAGCAAGGGGATCGATGTGGGCTCGGTGAAACAAACAAGAAGGACATGCAAGGAGGAAGCGGATGCTGCATCAACTCTTCTGATTCGCTTTTCCTGTCGTGTCCGTTATCCCTGTCTCTGCAGGGAGGAATTGGGAGCGACGCGCGAATGCGTGCGCGACTGATAGGCCAGAGCCGAATAATGCGATGCTGTCGGACGCCAGCTGTCGGCGGACCCGCTCTAGCGTACAATCAGAGCCTTCGAGATACGCCTTGCCATCCGACAAATGCTAGCGAACCTGAGGTCCATATTCATTGGCAACAAAACATCGGCATGCAACGCAATGCACCCGCGATCCCAGGTGCTCAGCTAAGATAAATTAGGAGCCTCGATGCGACATTCATGGAGGTATTTTGGGATCGGTCAGCCCGCGGCAGAAATCGCAATCATTTCTGGTATATCATTTCGCTCGGGCGTGCATCAGCGCGGGCGCACAACCTGCTTGTCGATCTTCTCGACGACCTGGTGGGACTGCCATCCGTCAACTCTGGGATTGGGCTGGTAGCCGCCGCCTGTAAAGATCCTGACCACACCCACGTGCTTGTCCGTGAGAGCCCCGATCTTCTCCATGCTCCTGTACTTCTCCTCCAGCCGCTGCCCGAGCAGGAAGCTAAGCGCGCAGTCGCTAAAGGAGTTGCAGTTCTTCCTGAGGAGGTCATACGTCCCAGGCATAAAGTGCTGGTGCAGGTATTTTACCATGGCGGTGCGGGACAATTTCGTGTAGCCCATGTCGATTACCACTGGCCTCCCGCCGAAAGGGACGTGGCTGGCAATACCCTGGAGCTGGTCGATGCCCCGGCCGCTGAAGGAGAACTCCACGTCATCCACGATGACCGAGGTGTGGTACGACTGGAGCATTTCTGGCATCGGCGGCCCGATGGGGCTTGCTGCAAGCCTGACCCTGCGCTTCCTGACCTGCTGGCCGTCCTCCGTGGGCGCAGGCGCGCTCCCGTGGGTCGCACCCATGGTGTTCTGCGGCACCCCTTCCAGACTGTCCCAGAACGCTCTGGCCCCAGCGGCCCTTGAGCCAAACTGGCTACAGACATCTGGGGTGAGCACGAAGAGGAGGACGACAAGACTGAACCCAGGATGCGTCAACGATGCTGCAATAGACCCTCCCGTCCGAAATCCCTCGCTCATAAGTATATACACGCCTTCACTTGACGACAAGAAGCACCCCCTGCCACTCAGGCGTTGCCTGGAGGAACCGCTCGAGGACGCGGGTTGGGGCTCGAGCGGCAAGCCAGATCAGCATCTGGTCGACTTCGGCTTTGGTCATCGCGGGCGTGCGCCGCTCCAACTCCAGTATCGGAGGGGTGCGCGACTGGGATCCCGCTCTCGGGGGAGACCTCAGCAGGCGCGACGCGCACTCCGTGCGGTGTGAGGGCACCGGCGAAGCGCGCTTCGGTGGGGAGTGCGAGTGGCACACCCCGCGCGGAGGTGGGTCTGCTGGCTCTGCGGCCCTCCTCGATGGGGAGTGCAGGGGGGCGCACCGCACGGAGGAAAGGCTCGGGCGTCTCCTGCTTCGGAGTTGAACGCGAGGGGCGCTCCGCTCGAAGAAGGGGGATGCTTGCTCCGCCTCCGGAGGGAGGCGCGAGTGGCGCCCCGCCCCACTGGCGAGCTCGTTCGTTGACGTCCTCGGAGGGGGGCGCGAGTGGCGCACCGCTCGGAGGGGAGGAATTGCCCGCGGCCGGGCGGCAGCTGTCGGAGCAGCCACCCGTGGCGGTACCCAGACTCCTGGAGGGTATGACGGTGACGGCGCTCGGGGCCAGAGCGGCTTGAGCGGCGCTCTGGACGAGGCAGCTGGCGCCTCAGTCCGCTGAGGGGGGCGCGAGGGGCGCTCCGCTCGCGAGGGAGACTCCGATGTCGACGCCGACGTTGGTGACTCCTCCGATTCCGACGGCTCCGCGTGGACAGGGGCCGAGCCGGGGACGAAGACTGTGACCCGTCTGCCAGAGACGACGTTCGGGGGGGTGCTCGCACAGTGGCCATTGAGCATGGGTCACGACGGCAAGTCGCCCCCCCGGCCACTAGGTCCGCCGCCCCCGGTGGCTTGCCACAGGAGTGGGCGCACGGCATGCCAGACTTCTGGGAGGTTTTGGCTCTTCTCTAAAAGACTTCCCTCTGAAGCTTCGGCCCAACCCGCCGGCCACCCGAAAGGCCGCCGGAAATTCCTGGGTCGTCGGTCTTCCCGCTCCAGACGGCCTTGAGATGGCCTCCGAGACAAGACGGCCAAGATGGACTCCAAGACGGCCAGAATACCAGCAAGAGAGCCCAAGATGGGCTCGATATGTCTCCAAGATGGCCGAAGATGCATTCAAGACAGCCTCAGATTGCCTCAAGAGGACCCAAGACGGCCCACGAAGCCAAGACGGCCCATGAGGCCTGCGGTCCTCACGCAAGGCCCGGAGGGGTCAAAATCAGTCCGTCCCCCTGGGGGGGTTGAAGCTCTCCGGCGTTTGCTTCTGTTCTGCCTTCTGGCGGCCCCAGAGGCCCAAAGATTGCTCCAAGATCGCCCAGGAGGCATCCGAGGTGGCCCCACGACGGCCCAAGAGGCCCCCAAGACGGCCCCAAGACGGCCCCACGACGGCCTCCAAGATGCCAGAGATGGCCTCCAAGACGGCGCTCACGCGCCAAGAGGGCCCCCAAGACGGCCCAGACAGGCAAGACGGCCCAGACAGGCGCCCGAGACGGCTTCCGAGGGCGTCAGACGGACCAGGGAAACTGTAAGACGACCAAAGAGGCTCCCACGGAGCCCCGCGAGGCCCACAAAGGCCCACAAAGGCCCAAGGAGGCCCCCAAGAGGCCTCCAAGAGGCCCCCAGGAAGCTCCCAGGAGGTCCCAAGAATGACCCAAGAAGCTCCCAAGACATTGCCTGAATCCTCCTCCTCCTCCTCTTCCTCCTCTTCCTCCTCTTCCTCTTCCTCCTCCTCCTCCTTTTTCCTCCCTCTCCTAATCCTCCTCTTCCTCCCCCGCGTGTCTCCTGAAGGGTTTCCACAACGGCAGGGGAACACATTGTCAAACAGCTTGGCCAAACTTTGCCCAAACATAGACGTATCCTGACAGGCAGGGGGCGGCGGTGATTCGCCGTAGGCGTCTCCGATACCGCACAGAGGACGGTGCGTAAGTCCACCAGCAGAGGACCGATGCTACGCATCGGGCAACGTGTTCGTGTACTCCCTTCCCAACCTCTCCACCCAGCATGGAACATTCGATTGGACCGCCGCGAGGACGCGTCATCCACGAGGCACGCATCCTCCACTATATATATATATATATATGTATATATGTATATATATATATATATATATATACATGTGTGTAGCTACATATTGGCTGCAGCTCCTGGGGGGAAATCCGGCACCGGGCAATGGTGCAGTCTGGGGCATCTGGGCGCAGCGCCGAGGACTGCCGTTTGGCTCAGGAACAAGGGGCTCTTGTTCCGAGGCGGCCCCTCGCAAACTGCGCCTGGGGGCGCGGGGGCGCTCCCGCCGCTCCCGCCGCCGCCGCCGCCGCTCCCCCCTCTGGGCGGGACGCGTCCCCCGCGGGGGCGGCTGCGCCGAACCGACGCCCGCGCCGCGGGGGCACCGCCGCTCCCCCCGCCCCCGCTAGGGGGCTCAAAAACATACACCACCACCACCGCCCTCCCCCCCTCCCCCTCGCTGGAGAGAGGAGAGAGGAGGAATCGACGCGGTGGTGGTGGTGTATATTCTTTGGGCCCCCCCCCGCCCCCCCCCCCCCCCCCGCCCCCCCCCCCCCGGCGGGGGAGAGCGCCGCCTGCGAGCACGCGGCCGCGTGCGCGAGGCCCCGCGGGCCACCGTTGCGAGGGAGCCGTGCGCGCCGCGGCGCCGGCAGCTCCCGCTCCCGCGCGGCGCCGCTTCCCTGGAGATCGCTAGCCTCCCGGATGGCACCGAGACGCTCCAGCCTCGGGCGTCGGACCCGGCTGCGGATCCGCCACGGGTCCCGTGCGGATCCGAGGCTTGTTGGACGGAGCCCGTGAAAATGCGATGCTGTTGGGCGGATCCGAATGGTGGGACGATTCCGGGCTTGGCACGGATCCTGTCGGACCGCTGCATCCCCGTAGAAGATGGATTGCGGGCAGCGAAGGGCGCCGAGGACGACCCCCCCAAAGCTGGCAAGAGGCCCCCAGGATGCCCCAAGATGAGATGCCTCCCCACGAGGCCCTCACGAGACCCCCCAAGAGGCCCAGGGAGGCACCCAGGGGGCCGCTCCCGCTCCCGCTGCCCCATGCTGCGCCCTGTCGCTCCCGGCCCCCCCACCAGGGGGCAGCGTCAAGGCGGTGGCGGGGGGCGGCCCCGGGGCGGGGGGGAAGGCATCGACCTGGAGCTGGCGATGCATCGGCGATGGGCCGCTGGCGGCGAGCCCGCGCGCTCCTGGGCGGGGTGGGGCTGCCGGGCCCCTCTCGGCGATGGATGGGCGATTGGGCGCCGCTGCATGCCGGCCTCCCCCCCCAAACGCCGCACCCGACCCCCTCCCCCCAGGGGGCGCTTCTCGTGTCCATTCCAGCAGCATCCTGCAGGTGGCCATCAGATGCCATCAGACGTCGGAGCTGCAGCTGTCGCCGGCCAGGCAGTCGCAGGTGGGCGCCGAAGCGCCAGGCATGCGAAGCATGCGAGACGCTAGAACGCAAATCCACAGCCCCGGGGGAGGCGGCGGCAGCGAACTCCGCCTGGCCTCACTCACGCCGAGGTGGAGGGGCTTAGGATGGGGACCCAGACATGCGACGTCCTGATTTTTTCGGGATGGTGTCCCTGGAAGTCCCGACCCTTTCCCCGGGACCAGTGTTTCGCCCCGAATCGTTTTTGACGGTCCCGAGGCCCGGTGGAGGCTCCCCGAGGCCGAAAATAGTCAAAAACCACTCGTCCTGATTGTTGTACGATGCGATCATGTCTGGGGAAGCGACAGAGCACTGGGGCAGGAGGGGTGACATATCGAACGAAACGCGAGGCCACCCCTCCAGCCCCCCAGCCCCCCGCACCTCCTTCCCGCCGCCAGTGCCTCTCTCTCTCTCTCGGGCTGCTCCGAGTCCTCCCCGGGGTCTCCAAGAGCCTCTGGAGACACCAGTGGACACGACAGCCTCCGAAGGCATCCTCCTCGACACCCTCCCGCCCGCGCGCGCGCTCCCCCCGCCCCGGAGGACGCCAACCGCACGCCTGCACCCATGGCCGAGAGGGCGCACGCGCACGGGTCCCGAGCCCAGGATCGTCCCGGCCAGGATCGGTGCGCGCGGGTGCCTTGGTTGACGTCCCCCGACGTGGGCGCCGCGCAGTGGGGGAGGGGGGGGGCCATTGGGGGGGGGAAGACAGGTGCACTGCGCGGGCCCCAGGGGCCCCCTTTTGGACCCTGGCGATCCTCATCAGGGGTCCGAACGGGGGGGGGGGAGAGAGAAAACGTGCACTGCTCGGGCTCTGAAGGGCCCTCCTTTTCGGGACCCTGAAGGCTCCCTTTCTGCACCCCTCGCTGCCCCCCCACTTCTCGCCCCCCCACTACGCGACGCCCGACCGACCCCTCCCCACAAATTCTAGGAAAATGCCGGCAGATCTCGCCCATCAGATCGCCCTCCATGGCCTGCGGGCGCGTCGCGAGCGCGCGCGCGACCGCTCGCGCCCCTCCACGGCGCGTGCCGCTCCAGCCCCGTGCCTCCCTGAGGCCACGGCCTTCGCGACGCCTGCCGAGCAGAAAGAGGACGGCGGCGGCGGCGGCGGCGTGGCCGTTCTGGAGCGCCTGGGCGTGTCCGGAAGTGCTCGTCGCGACGGGCGGACGCAACGCGGAGCACTGGGCAGGATGGGCACCAGGAGCGGTCCAGGGACGAATTCTGGGCAAATCTCACTCGGACGCCCCAGGCCCGACACACAGAGCACGAGGGAAAGGCGGACCACGATGGCGGGCAGAGGGGGTGAGCGATTCGGAGGACTGCTGGCTCGCACTGGAGGAGGACAGCGAGCACAAGGACGCGTCGCCAGAAGTCCTGAACAATGTGGCAACGCGACGGTGCACGCCTTGGGCGCCCTCGTTGCTCTCTCAGCGATGCGTTCGTTTAGGCTCCGGCAGAGAATCGACAAACGTGCTTTCGATAGGCGGTCCGGGCCCCCGCCGCACCGTTCCGTGCCATCGCGACTGCATTGCACCAACACTGCCCCTTGGCACTGGGAGAACATGTGACTAAGCTGACGTGCGGACCCCAACTTGGCCGGCGGGTCTGTCAGAAGCGCGCTGTCTGGTGAGCAGATGCAGCTTGCGTCGCACGAGACTGACGGCCACCCCTGCGGCACGAGTATATAGCCCAACACCTTTTCAATCATCCCTCTGGGTCGCGTTGTTTTCCTCCCCCTCGTGTTGGCCTCCTCCTGCTCTTCCTGCTATCCTTGTCTTTCGTGGGATTGGCAGCACAGCTGCATTCACGGCTGAGGGTGTGCGGGCTAGTCCCAGCAGCCGCAGCTCGGGGCAAAACCACGGTGGGGGCCACTTCACGGGCCAGTTGGGGCAGTGGCCAGGGCTGGTGGGTCCTGAGACAGGGGCCACAGTGAAGGAGGGAGGGAGGGAGGAGGAGGAGGTGGAGGGGGCCACTCTCTGACACTAGGGGGCAAACAAACCTACCTCGCTTTTGACCACCCTCGCTTCCAAGAGATACCAAGCGATGCCAAACTACGACCTGTACTGGTCAGGCCGCTTGACGAGGAGGCGCGTGGTATGACTTGGTTTTGCCTGGAAGCGAAAGCGGGGTAGGCAATTCACGCTTTGAGACACTGAAAACAGAAAGTCATGGTGTGGTGACAGTGGCTGCAGCCGGGGCTAGTCCCAAGAACCTGTGAGAGCAAGCCGCAATGTGAGTGTGGATGTTGATTCAGAACTAGCCATGGGAACCGACAGAGGCATGTTCTCTCTTGTGCCGACAATGAAAAGCACCAGCCCACAGTGAAGGGACAGGCTGCAAGGAAAAAGCGGAGCGTTTTGCCACATGTCTTCTTCTCTTCCTCTCGAGGTCTCCCTGGAAGCCTCGAGAGGCTGACAACAAACACTTTGATGTTCGGCCGTCAGACCTCGGGGATGGAGGGAGCGTGTTCCAAAACAACTTCAGGCAACCCCTCCGCCCATTTACAACAAATACGCTCAAGACCTTTTGAATCACGAGTCGCGGCTGCGGTACCGGCGAAACGCTCTGTACGGCGAGCGGAGAGCGTGTCGCTTCGCTCCGCGGGGCGCGAGGCTGGGAAAAACTCGAGACGCTGGCGCTCGGGCAGTGGGACATGGATAGCGTGTCGCGCCGAAGCGTGGCGGGCCAGCACTGGCGGAGCGACACGCTGAGACAGAGTTCCTGGCCGTAGACACTGAACCAACAGAACACCTGCAGGTGAGCTGCGGCTTCCGTGCCATCGGATCTCCTTCCGAGGACTCGCCGGGCCGCCCCGTCCCTCCCCCCCCCCTCGACTCGGGCGCTGCTGATCGAAGCGAGCCCTCTCCGTGGCATGCCCTCGGCCGCCCACCCAAGTCTTGGAGCGGGGCGAGGGGGTTGCAACGGCAAGGCGTCGGTCGGCCAAGGGTCGGCCAGCCCGACCCCGCCCGATGGAAGCAACCCTGCCGGAGCCCAGACAGCCACGGCCCGACCCAGACATCCGACGCAGAGGCTTTCCCGCGGCGTGCCTCCCCAGGGATCTGGGCCCCCTCCTGGGGACGGGGGTTTCATCCCGAATCGTTCTCTGACGGCCCCGGGGCCCGACCAAGGGACCGCAGGGACCGAAAACTGCCAAGACAAAAAACTGTGAACAAAACTGCCAAAAACCTCCCGCCGTGCATTTTGCACGACGCGAACCCAAACATCCGCCGATCCATCCAGTCACGGTAGAGGGTCTTGGAGGTTAAAACATGCCCCACAGAAGACCCACCTCCCGCGGCTGGCTTCCTGGAATCGCCGTTTCTCCTGAGGCATCCTCGCAATTCATTCAGGAATCGTGCTCTCTCCCCAATGCCAGCAAAAATCCGAGTCCGGACGGCTACATCTCTGTCGGACAATACACTGTGGCATACATGGCCGTGCTCTCACCCCCTGTCACGCGGCCACGATCCTTTTACAAGACAACTACACTGCGGTGCACATGGCCGTGATCTCACCCCTGTCACACGGCCGCGCTCCTTTGCAAAAACACTGCGGCGCACACGGCCGTGCTCCCAGCCCTATCACAACACGGCCATCAGCACATGTAACAACAACACTGCTGTGCACATGGCCGTGATCTCACCGGTCACGCGACCAAAATCCTTTATGCAGAACAGTATACGATGCACGTGGCCGTCCCCCCACCCCTGCCACACGGCCACGACCCCTGGTAAAAACGACGATGCGGTGCACGTGGCCGTGCTCTCAACCCTGTCACACGGCCACGATCCCTTGCCAGAGGGAGGCGGCCGAATGGTCATTCACTGTCCCTGGGCGCGTGGCTGGAGTGAGGTTACGCGGTGCGGATTGTTGTTGTTGTTGTTGTTGTTGTTGTTGTTGTTGTTGTTGTTGTTGCTATGGTCGATATTGTTGTAAATTTTACGACTGAAGAATAATGACTGTTGATCCCCCCTTCAGACAATATGCGTTTTTCAATTGAAGTGCCCTTCACTCGGCTCGCACCCTGTTCTTCATCAGGGAAAATCTTCCTCCTCAAGCTGCGCCCCTGGCCCCCGAACTACAACAACAACGGCTCAGGCCTCATACGACCTCACAATATATTCCCGAATGCCGCTCTCGCGCGGGACTTCCTCACAATTGATTCAGGAATCGCGCTCTCGCGTGGGACTTCCTCCCAATTTATTCCGACGCCGCGCCCTCGACATTCAGGAGTTATGCTCTCGCTGTGGATTTCCTCACGATTCATTTGGGAATCGAGCTGTCGCTCGAGACTTTCTCGCGATTCATGCAGGACGCACGCTTCAGCAGCCCGCCTGCTCGACCTGGCCGCCAGGGCCTTCCTCCCCGACCCGCCTGGTAGGGTCTACCCGCCCGATCTGCCCCTCTGGTTCTGCCTCGCGTTTTCTGCTCTGGACCCCCCTCCTCCTCGTTTCTCTCGTGCTCGCTTCGCTTCGCTTCGCTCGCGGCTCGATGTCTAATAGACGAAGCCGTTCGCGCGGCCGCGGCCGCGCGCGCGCGCCCGAGGCACGCAGTGGGGGCCACCCCCCCGACACGGGCCCCCGCCAGGAGGGCAAGGGTGAGAAGCCGCCTAGGCCTCGCAGGGGGAGGGGCGGGGGCCGAAAGGGGCCGAGAAAAAAAAGGGTGCCCAGGAGTTTCGGGGCAGAGGGAAGGAAGATTCTCTCGTGCTCCATCCTCCTCCCTCCCCCCGTGTCCCCTCCTTCCATGCGTCCTCCCTCCTCCTCCCTCCCTCCCTCCTCCTCCCCCCCCCCTCCCTCAATCCTCCTCCCTCCCCCCTCCGCCTCGTTTCTCCCTCCCTCAATCCTCCTCCCTCCCCCCTCCTCCCTCCCCCATGTCCCCTCCTTCCACGCGTCCTCTCTCTTTCCCCCCCCTCGGGGGCTGCACGACATACACACTGCGGGTAAGAAACACATAAACTTCCAAGGGGGCACGGTCGAAGACGAGGAGGGCGGGTATCGAGGGTTCGGGACATACATGTTGAATGGAGGAGAAGAAGAAGGAGGAGATGGAGGAGAAGGAGGATATAGATTCTATATATATACACACACACACACTCTAGAACCACGCGTGCTTCGCGCGCGCGCGTAGGTTCTAGCACAGTCCAAACCAACCTCACAAGATCAGATGAACATGGACATCATCCCGCAAGGATGGCCATAGGCGAGCAGATAAGAACGAACAGTCTCAAGAGAAGTGTTGTTGTTGGTGTTGTTGTTGCTGTTGATGTTGCTGGTGTTGTTGTTGTTGAGCCTGAATTGCTAAACAATTATGATTGTTTGACCCCTTCGATCCGCCCTGGCGCTCTCGCCGAGGCGCCAGCTGCATTTCCTCCGAAATCGAAGCTCACGCTCAGGCGTTTCGGGGTTTCGCCACACCGGCCCCCCAACATCAACAACGCTCCAGCTTGATACTTCCTCCTTTTTTGCTCAGGCCCGGTGCCCTTGCTCGCCGCCGAAAGCCATATTTCCCACCAAACCAGCGCTCCCGCCCGATACATCCTCGCCTTCTACGCAACGTCGGCGCTCTCGCCTCAACGCCGAAAACCGACTTTCCCACCAAACCAGCGCTCTGGCTCAATACTTCCTTGCTTTTTACAACGGATCGGCGCTTTCGCATCCGCGCCGCAAACGGCCCACCATTACAACAACGGCGCTCCCGCTCGGTACTCCTGAACTTCTTGCTCACGACTGCGGCCCTCGTGTCAGAATCGCCTTCCGGAGGCTTCCAGAGTCACTGTAGGAGCTCCATTGTTAAACAAATATCATTGTTGGACCCCCTGAATATGCCTTGGGGCTCTCGCCTGGGCGCCGGCTGCATTTCCTGCGAAGTCGAACCTCACGCTCAGGCGTTTCGGGGTCCCGCCATATTGGCCTCCCGAACAACAACAGCAACGACAACAACAATACCAACAACAACAACAACAACAACAACAACAACAACAGCTACAACAACAGCAACAGCAACAACAACGACAACAACAACGACAACAACAACGACAACAACAACGACAACAACAACGCTCTCGTTCGATACCTAATCATTTGTTGCTCAGATCCACCTCGGGGGTCTTCGGAAGGTTCCAAAAGAGCGACATGAACGGCGGCCCTTCCCGACGGGATGCTTGGTCCTTTTGGCCTCTCCTCCTCTTCCTCATCCTCACTCCTTTTCTTTCGCCCTCCTCTTCCTCCTTCTCGAGGGCCTCGTCCTTCCTGCCTCTTCCTTCTCTTTCGTCATTCTGCGCAGCTTCGGGCCTTGCGTGGACTGTAGAGGGCGTGGAGGGATGATCAAGGAGGGTTCATCGTTAGGCTGACTGGGCGTGGGGACCGCCGCTATGACAATCTGCGTGGGTTTCGCTTCCTTGCGTGGCTGCTCGCCTGAGGACGCGTGGGCATCGTGTAAGCCGTGGGAGCGGCGACGACAACGACGACGACGACGACGACGACGACGACGACGACGACGACGACGACGGCGGCGGCGGCGGCGGCGGCGGCGACGACGACGACGACTACGACCACGACCACGACCACGACAACGACGACGACGACGGCAGCGGCGGCGGCGACGACGACGGCGAAGCGGCCTCTTTGAATTTTTCCTGCGCCCGTGGGTTTGCCCGAGGGGCCGGTGAAGGAGCAGTGTCTCCTTCTTCTCTCTTCTTCCTCCTCCTTCTCCTCCTCCTCCTTCTCTCCTCCCCCCCTCCTCCCCCCCTTCTCCTCCGCGAAGCAGGGCGCTGCCAAAGAGGTTTCGAAAGCGATGTGCTTTCCGAGCATGTATGCTGAAGTTCCTCGGAAGAGGTGTTCGCGAGATTTCCTTGGGCAGGAGTTCTGGGTGCGGGTATATCGGACCCCATGCGCCAAGAAGATAGTCCGCCAGGATGGGGATAGTTAGCATGATATATGCGTGTGGCACTTGGAAACATGGCGCTTGACGGTCAAGTGGTTATTGTTGTTGTTGGTGGTGTTATTGTTTGTTGTGATTGATGTTATTGTTGTTGTTGATGGCAATGTCGTCGTTGTTGTTTGTGGTCTTGTTGTTTGTGTTGTTGGTGTTGTTGGTGTTGGTGTTGTGAGTATGTGTTGTTTGTTGTTTGTTGTTGTTGATATTGCTTGTTGGTGTTTGTTGTTTGGTGTTTGTTGTTTGGTGTTGGTTGTCGTCGACCCGGCCCGCGACCCGGCCCGCGACCCACCCGCGACCCACCTGCGACCCACCCGCGACCAAATCAACGACCCACCCACAATAATTTAACGCAAACTTCGGCGCCTGCGGAGAGCTCGATGTATAACTTGTAAAAAATGACCTCCGTCGGGCTTCTTCAGAGCCTCGCAGACTGTCGACGTCCCTGCCGCCCCCTCGCTCTTATCCGAAACTGCGGGGTGCTACGTGAGAGGGCGGGGGGGACGTCGGCAGTCTGCGAGGCTCTGAAGAAGCCTGCCGCAGGATCTGAATTTTTGCAAGTTATACAACGAGCTCGCCGCAGGCGCCAATCATTTCGTCAAAACTATGTGGGTGGGTCGCGGGGTGGGTCGCAAGTGGGTCGCGGGTGGGTCGCGGGTGGGTCACGGGTGGGTCGGGAGCGGGGTCGCGGGCAGGGTCGCGGATGGGTCCCTGGTGGGTCGCGGGTGGGTCGCGGGTGGGTCCCGGGTGGGTCGCGGGCGGGTCGCATGGTGGGTCGCGGGTGGGTCGCAGGTGGGTCGCGGGCCAGGTCGCGGGGCGGGTCGCACGGTGGGTCGCGGGTGGGTCGCGGGCCGGGTCGGGGGTGACGATGACAACAAACAACAACGAACAATCAACAGCAAACACCGAACAACAAACAACAATCAAACAGACAAACAAACGAACAAACAACCAACAACGACAGCAACAAGAAACAAGAAACATTACACAACCACAACAACAGCAACAACAACGACAAACACAAAGACAACAACAACGACAATTACAACAGCAGCAGTAACAACACCATCATCATCATCATCAACAACAACAACATCAGCAACAACAGTCAGCACAGCAAAACCTCCCTTCAGCCACGCGCCCAGGAACAGTGAATGACCGTTCGGTCCCCTCACTCCGATCATCAGGAATTCGCAGGTCGCGCCCGACCAGTTCGTCGTGTCGGCGACGGGACGGCGATCAACCACCGCGGTGCGGGCCGCGGTGCGCGACTCCGTTCCAATGATCGACGAGTGCGTGGCGAGCCGGTGAGAGGAGCGGGTTGCGGGGTCGAGGGGGAGGGGGGGCTCTTCTTCCCCTCATCCCCCTCCTCCTCCTCCTCCTCCTCCTCGCCCCCTTCCCTTCCCCATCCTCCCCCCCCCGCGCCTCCACATCTTCCTACCCTCCTCCCTTGACCTTCCAGGAGGGCTAGAAGATAGCACGAGGACCTCGACATCTAAAATCCTGTCGAGGATTTGGGCAGTCAAGGGAGGCCTATAGGCCGAAAGGGGCTATTCTGCAGCACTCTGGAAGGTCAGGGTCCTTCGCTTCCTCTCCTCCTCCCCTCCTCCTCCTCGCCTCCTCGTCCACACCTCTCCCCGCTCCTCACCTCCTCGCCTCCTCCTCCTCCTCGCCTCCTCCTCGCCTCCTCCTCCCCCCTCCTCGCCTCCTCCTCGCCTCCTCGCCTCCTCGCCCGCTTCCTCCTCCCTTCCTTCCAGACCCCCTCCGCCCCCAGCCCGGCGCCCGCGCCCAACCGCCGGCGCCCGGGGCCCGCGCCGGGCCTCCAGGTACGTCTGCGACGGCGTGCCCAGCTTGCCCACGCTGCTCGGGGAGGCCGAGCCCGGGGAGCGGGGGGCCGCCTGGCGCGGGGGATGCGCAGCGCGCCCTCGCTCGGACGTCCATGCCGCGTGCATTGTTCGACTCGGTGCGCTTATCGTGTCGCAGGATGATCCAATCTGCACCTCGATGGCCTTCGCCGGAGGAGTGCACACGCCCGAGCGATGCCAAGAGAAGAGCATACTGGTAGTATGCAAGCGCCCGGAATCTTCAGGGCTGGGGGCGGTCAGGGATAGCTACAGATTCGCGCCTCGGAGGCCCAAGCCTGAGTTACCCCCGACCGCAGTTATCCCAGATAGCTCGGGCGTCCAACGTGTGTCGTCCTCGGAGGCGCGTGTCCGGCCCGAAAATGTGGTGCAACCATATTGTAGTACATCGTCTCCCCAGCGGCATGGCCCGAAAGCGCCCACCACCAAGAATAAGATTTCTCGGTGCGCGCGTCGCCCCCATTTGGGGGCGACGCACACGTAGTATTAGTATGTTGGGGTAACGTTAGGTCGGGCGTGTCCCCCTACAGGCGGATTTTGGGCGAAAGAATCAAAATATTCCAAATATACACCAAAGTGATCAAACATACTCAAACTTTCATCCCCAGATCATCTTTTGACTATTTCTGAATACTCCTCCTGTAGAGGGCCAGGCCCGACTCAAACGTAGTAGTAGCATGCTGGGGTCACGCCGAGGGTGGGCCAGTGCGCCGCGAGGATCCTCCGAGCGCGTGCGTGGGCGCAGACAGCGGGCCGAGGCTCTCGCAAGAAGGGCCGCCGTCGCCGTGGCCAGCGGGGCTTCGCTCAAGGTGTGTGCTCGGGTTCCTCGCTTCTCGCTCCTCGCTTCTCGCTCCTCCTCCTCCTCCTCCTCCTCCTCGCTCCTCCACCTCCTCCTCCTCCTTCTCCTCCTCCTCCCCCTTCCCCTCCTCCTCCTCCTCCTCCTCCTCCTCCTCCTCCTTCTCTTTCTCCTCCTCCTCCTCCTCCTCCTCCTCCTCGTCCTCCTCGTCCTCCTCCTCCTCCTCCTCCTCCTCCTCCTCCTCCTTCCCCTCGCTCCTCGCTCCTCGCCGTTCGCTCCTCGCTCCTCGCTCACCGCTCCTCCACGTTCGCCACCGCCCCGAGACAGCAGAACACGTGTTGCTTACGTATCGAAAGTGAACACATACACACATACACACACCTCAGCCGCCCCGATACGCAACGCGCAGCCCGTAGCGTGTCGACACGAAGCTCAACACGTAGGTTGAACACGTAATCACGTTTGGCGCGATGCGCTGAGCCAAAACGTGGGCCGACACGTTGCGTTTCAAAACGGGCGTATCTCAGCAGCTAAGACACACACACACACACACTCACACACTCTCCCTCTCCTCCGCGCCCCCCCCCCCGCTCGGCTTTCCCAACTCGCGCAGTACAGTAATCTGCTGCACGGAAGCCCTGCGCTTGCCCGATGGATCTGCGCGAGCGCTAGGTCGCCGACAAACAAAAAACGCTTCTCCGCCGAAGCCCTCGATGAGGGCCCGCACGGGCTGGGCGCCATCGACGAAGCTGAACGGGGCAAGCACAGATTGGGCTAACATTAGGTCGGACATGTCCCCCACGGGCAGATTTTGGGCGAAAAAACGCACACACACACAACAAAAAAAAGAGCCCAAACATAGCCAACAATTGTCAAAAAATCGTCCCCCGACTTTTTTTTCACTATTTTTGAATATTCCCCCTGTGGAGGGACACGCCCGACTGAAATCTAACACACGTCCTGAGGAGCATCCCGTGTTCCGCGCGGGGTCCGGCTCCTCCTCTGGGCCCGCGGGCGGGCCCTGGTGGGAGGGGCGGGGGGGGGGGCACGCGGTCCCAAAGTCTCCGGCGAGATGGTTTGCACAAACTCGAACCGCATGAGAGGGATGCGCGGTGAGGCTGCAGGGGCCCGGCAGTAGGTCGGGCATGTCCCCCTACAGGCGGATTTGGGACGAAAAATAAAAGATACCCAGAAATACTGAAACATACGCATGATAAGGATGCGCGGTTCAGTGCGGGCGCGGCCGCAAGAACCCCTCGCAAGAAACCCAACCCTGAAAACCTGCGCGCGAAGTGCACCAGCGGGGAAACCCTGATCACCCCGAATGCACCAGCTCCTTCAACGGCCGGGGAGTCACCGCGCAGCTTGCGGAGCGAAGAGCCCTAGGGTACTCCGACGAAATGCCGCGGTGAGGATGCAAGGGCCTGGCATTAGGTCGGGCATGTCCCCCTACAGGCGGAGTTTGTAAGAAGAATCAAAAGAAACCAAAAAATACTAGAACATCGTCGACACTTGTCTTGACTATTCTGGAATATCCCCCCTGTAGAGGCACACGCCCGACTTAAAGCCTGCACGCGATCCTTGCGCTGTTCCTCGCTTTCGGCCTCTGTCGGGGGCGGCCAAGACTGGAGGGGGGCGTCCCAAGAGAGGGGGGCGCACGTCATGGCCGGCGGCACGTGCGCGGCCCAAGGGGGGGGGCCGGGGACGTGATGAAATAAGAAGAGGCGCCATGAAATCTGGGGAGATGTCATGGCCCCCGCCATGGTACCCACCCACCCCTAGTCATCACCCCCCTCTTGGCCGCCCCCGGCTCAGGGGCCCCTTCTCGGGCGCCGGGACCATCAAGAACGGATCCGGGCCGAAAACCTATCCCCCCTTGCCAGGGGAGGCGTCGCGGCCGCCGCGGACTGGAAGAAACGCACGTCGGCGGATGCCAGGCGTGGGAGGGGGGGAGGCACGCGGTGTAGAGTCTAAGGCAGGGCCAGGGGCGAGGAGGGGAAAGAAGAAGGGGGGGGATGGGGTGGCGCGAGGAGGGGGGTGTCGGAGGGAGGCGGAGGGCGAGGGGGGATGGCAAGCTAGGTGCGCTCGCGCCGGGTCTGACATCCTACCCCTGCCTCCCATCCTTTCCTATTGCGCTGGTTTCTGCTCCATCCGCGGACGCGTGTCATAGCCGGCCTGGAACTCCAAAACAGACCCCGTAGTGCTATGCGCAATCGGAGCTGGGTACATAGCGGGCGAGGGAGGAGGAGAAGGAGGAGGAGGAGGAGGAGGAGGAGAAGGAGGAGGAATGGGAGGAGGAACAGGACGAGGAGGACGAGGAGGAGAGGAGCAGGTGGCGGGTGAGCAGGAGGATGAGCAGAAGGCAAAGGAGGAGGAGGAGGAGGAGGAGGAGAAGGAGAAGGAGGAGGATGAGGAGAAGGACGAAAGTGGAGGACGAGGACTTACAGCAGCAGCGGGAACTGGAGTGGAATGAGTGGCAGGAGCAGGAGGACCAGTGGAAGGCGAAGGATGGGAAATGAGGGGGGCGGCAAAGATGACAAGAGATTCGGATCCAGAAAGGGGGGGCCAGTGTTGGAGCGTGAGCGCCAGTCTAAACGACGGGAGCACAGCGACGATCCGAAAATGAGGCCCAAGCTGCAGCATGAACACCAGTTTTGGAACGCGGGAAACAATCGAATGGCAAACAAAACACAACCACAAAACAACTGTGGAACTCATGTTTGGAAGAAACGCGGAGAAGGCCGTACATCCTCTGCACAGGGTCTGGAGAGGAGAGTAGTACGGTGAAGGCCTTAGATTTGACATTTCGATAAAGAACCCAGGGTCTGAAGCCGGAGAAACTCCAACCGTGGGTTCGCCATGGGAACCACCGCCGCCCTGAACTAGACCCGCCACCGTGCCTCTGGACACGGAGCGGGCCCCGGGCCCTTTGCCTCATCCCCTGAGCCTCAGTCCTGGTCGCTGAGCAATCTTTACGGGGCCCAGATCCACATTCTCGGAGTGCATCGCGTCGGATTCGCGGAGCGCCGCTCCGCTAATCGGCCTTAGAGCATGCCAAACGGCTCCGCGTTGGATTGGCGGAGCGCCGCTCCGCTGATCAGCGTCAAAGCATGCGACTCGCGGAGTGCTCCGCGTCGGATTGGCGGAGCGCCGCGCCGCTAATTGGCCTCAAAGAGTGCGCGCCGATTCCCGGAGTGCTCCAAGTCGGACAAACGGAGCGCTGCTTCGCCAATCCGCCTCAACGCGTGCGATTCGCGGTCCGCGTCGGATTGGCGGAGCGCCGCTCCGCTAATTGGCCTCGAAGCATGTGCGCCGAACCTGCGTTGCCCGGAGTGCTTCGCGTCGGATTCGCGGAACGTCGCTCCGCTAATTGGCCTCAGCATGCGGTCTCCAAGAGTCCCCCGAGAGGCTCTTCACGATATCCCAACGAATATCCACGAGGCCTCGCCCCCAGGAGGCCCACAAAGGCCCCAAGTAAGCATCAAAGAGGCCCCAAGAGGCCCCAAAGCGGCCCCCAAGAGGCCCCCAAACTGCCTCCAAGAGGCACCCGAGAGGCCTCCCACGAGATCCCAACGCACATCCAATAGGCTTCATACCCACAACCCAAGCAGGGTGGCGAGATGGGCCGAAGGCCATAGATACGGAAGCCTCCAGGGTCTGAAGCCCCCTGGGCACACTCCTTCACGAACGCCCCCCCAACGTACTCAGAATGTGAGCTTGTGGAGCGAAGGTTAGGTCGGGCATGTCCCCCTGCAGGCGGATTGAGGGCGAACAGTTTAAAAGATAGTGAAGAAGTGCACAGAAAAACTGAACACCAATTCGAAAATCGTCCCCAGACTATTTTCTATTATTCCTGGACGTTCCTCCTCTATAGAGGGGCACGCCCGACTTCAAGCGAAGGGGGCAGGAGAGACGAGGAGAGCGGAGGCGAGAGAGATGGCCCAGGCTCTCGACTGACGGACTGTTCCTCTGTGGTCCGCGGGCCCCAGGGCGCTCCGCACCCTCTCCGCGGGGCCGGGGCGCCTCGTCCGGACGGCCCCCTCCGAACGGCCCCGAGGCCCCGAAGACTGTCAGACTGGCCCGGAGGCCGAAGTTGAAGGGAAGACGCCCCGCGTCGGCAGGATCGGTCTGGAGTGGCTTGGGCTCGGATGCAGCGCTGGGCTCGCAACTGCAGTCGGCCCGCACAGCGAGGCTGCGCGGTGGGCGCGCAAGGGCCTTGGAAAACCACGTGGGCGTTTTTCGGAGCGGGGCCGGCCACCGGAAGCTGCCAGGGATGGGGCGAGGAGGCAAACATGCCAGGGCAGCCTTGGAAAATCGCTCATCCTTGCTGTGCGGGTTGACTGTAGAAGCGACCGGGAAGCTACGTCTATGCAGTTGTCCACCCTGCCGGCTGGGGGGCCCCACCGCTGTGATGGGGCAAGCAAAGGAAAGCAGCTGCTACCCCACGGAGTGGGACTGATCACTCTGCATACTGACTGCAGGCACCTAGATCTATAGCGAATCCGCCAGAAGCCTGGCAGCGGGTACGGGGGTCCTGGTGGGCTTGTTTTCCACCGCCACCACCATGAGTAGGAGGGGGAGGGGGTCCTCCTCCTCCTCCTCCTCCTCCTCCTCCTCCTCCTCCTCTTCCTCCTCCTCCTCCTCCTTCTCCACCTCCTTCCCCCCTTCAACTTCTGGTGGTGGTGGTGGTGCTGGTGGAAAACAAGCCCATCGGGTCCGCCCGTCGAGAGGCCCCGACGCCTCGTTGACGAGGTCGTCGCCCACGTTCACGACGCCCTCGTCGCCGAGGTCGGGCGGCGGCGGAGGCGGCGCGACCGGGGACATGAGCGGGGTGCTGGCCCGGAAGGAAGCGTTGCTCTGGTCCTGGAGGCGAACACACGGAAGGGTGTCCTCCTCCTCCTCCGCCTCCTCCTCCTCCTCCTCGTCCTCCACCTCCTCCTCCGCCTCCTCCTCCCCTCCACCTCCTTCTCCTCCTCCGCCTCCCTCCTCCTCATCCTCCTCCTCCTTCTCCTCCTCCTCCTCCGCCTCCTTCTCCTCATCCGCCTCCTCCTCCTCCTCCGCCTCCTCCTCCTCCGCCTCCTCCTCCCGGTCGAATCAATCCCCCCCCACAGCGCCTGTGCCAGAGACGTCTCCTGCTGCGTCTGAGCACTGGGTCGACGCCTGCAGGCCTCTCGGCCAGAGGGCGCCCGTGGGCGCCTCCTCCCGGCGGCTTGTGGCGCACGGCGGGGTCCTGCGGGATCTCTCCCTGCAGGCGCCCGCATGCGAATCGCGGCCAGGGAGTTCGGACACCCGAAGAGGGGCACGGAGAAGAAGTGGGCACAGTGCCCAGCAACAAGTGTAGTCCAAGACCGACAGCGGCTGCTGCTGGGCAGGCGGCTCTGTGTCTTCGGAGAGGACGTCCGCGGCGGCGCGGGCAGCGAGTCCTGTTCAGCATGAACCGGCGCTGCTGTGGGGCATCGCACCCATTCGCTCCGTACCCAGTTCGGCCGTCCCGAGGGAGGCTCCTTCTCCCGAAGGGAACCAGGCCCGGTCCCTTGCCGAAGCTGGGGTTCACAGATCCCTCCGCGAGGCTGACTCGTTATCAGACCAGGGGGCGCCGTGCGATCGTGCGTGGTCCCCGGGTGCGTGGCTGTCGTGGGCCTCCGCGGTGCGGAGTGTCGTGGTCGCCATGGTCGTGCTGGTCGTCGCCTTCGCCCGCGGCCCGCCCACGACCTGCCCGCGACCTCCCCCCCCCCGACCCCGCCGCGATGCACCAGGACCCGCCCTCGACCCACGCGCAACCCATTCGCGACCCGCCCGCGTTGCTCAGACGGCGCAGAACCACAGCGCCTGCGGCGGGCTTCTCCAAACTTCCTTTGCGAGCCTCGCAGGCTGCCGACAACCGCCCCTCCCGCCCCTTCATTCGTATCCGCAACTGCAGGGGGCCATGGTCAGAGTGAGGGGGCCGAACGGTCTTACACCATTCCAGGGCGCGTGCCCGACGTGGGCTCGTTTAGTTGGGACTATAGTGAACACTCATTTCTAGAGAATGATTGTTGTTGTTCTGGGGACGATTGATGAAGCGCTTGCGTTCAAGCGTGGCCTACGTATTCCTTGAAAACGATGCTCACGTTAGAGCGCGGGCTTCGGCTCAGACGGCGCAAGAAGCCTCCAAGACGGCCCCGAAAATGGCCAAGAGGCCCGCAGGACGGCCCCAAAACGGCCCTAGAGACCTCCAAGGTGGCCTGAAAGCGTCTCACGAGGGTCCAGCGAGGCCCCCAAGACGGCCTCCGGAGACCAAGCGGCTGCCATACAGGCCCCTAAGAGACCCCGAGAAGCCTGCAAGATGCCCTCAGAGGCCCCCGAGGGGCCCCAAGGAAGCACCCAGGAGGTCTCAACATGCTCTCGAGAGGCCTCCATTTTCTCCTCCTCCTCCTCCTCCTCCTCCTCCTCCTCCTCCTCCTCCTCCTCCTCCTCCCCCTCCCCCTCCCCCCCCATCCTCCTCCTCCTCCTTCTCCTCCTCCTCCTCCTCCTCCTCCTCCTCCGCTCCCTCATCTTCTTTCTCCCCAAAGAGTTTCCCCCAAGGGTTTCCACATCTGCTCAGGGAAAGCACTGCCCAATAGCTTGGCAAGACGTCGGCCCACCGTCTGGCCGCAGAAGTTAAGCGTTTCCAAAATGCAGGAGGCGGCGGGGGTTCGCAGCAAGCGCCTCCGATTACGCATCCCATAGCGTCCACCACGCATCTTGAATCGAATGTGCTGCACCACGCGTACTGCGACTGCACCATGTAGGTGGCAACACGTGGGCTTCATCATGCGCATGCTGCACATGCGGAGCAAGATCCCGCGCATCAGGGCCCGCGCTGGCAAACCTCTTGCCACAAGACATCCCAACGCGCTTCCCGCCAATGATCGACCCCGCTGGGGGCCTTCGGGTTGGTTCCCGGGGCCGCGAGGAATGATTACCAGGGAATGTACCCAACCCATCCGCAACACGTGGCACCTTCAACAGGCCCAAACCAACAAATAATGAATAGTCTTAGGTCGGGCGTGCCCCCCTACAGACGGATTTGGGACGAGAATTGGAAACACTCAAAAAATACCCCACAATCGTCAAACCAACGGCAATGAAATAATAGTCCCCTCGACGGTTTGTTTGACTTCTTTTGCATATTCATCCTGTAGAGGGACAGGCCCGACTTAAGAATAGTCAACAGAGGGCGCGGTCCATCCTGGAAGATATCCTCAGGAGGGTCATCTGCTGCATGCTCATTCGGGGGCGCGCAAACATGGATTAACGATCTATGGATTTGGCGCGTGGTCGCCAAATCCATGGATCCGGGGAGGTGCCGGCTCGTTCGGCGTGGAAATCCGCGATTTCCTGTGGAAACGGAACCCTTCGCTAACCCACGCCCCCTTAATCCATGTTTGCGATCGCCTGACTCATTTAGCCTGTAATGCCTGACGCCGACGGACACAGGGAGCCGTTGGGCCGCGAGGTCTCTCGTGGATGCTTGCAGGCCGCCGTTCCTCAGGGCATCCCGGGACCCCACCAACGCGGCGATGACTGCGCAGGTGGCAGACCTCCTCCACTTCCTCCTCCTCCTACTCATCCTCCTCCTCCCCCTCCCCCTCCTCCTCCTCCTCCTCCTCCTCCTCCTCCTCCTCCTCCTCCTCCTCCTCCTCTCCTCCTCCTCCTCCTCCTCCTCCTCCTCCTCCTCCTTCTCAGGGGGCTGCAGGGTCACGTTTGGATGCGCGTACGACACCTCTCCAATTGACCACCCACAAAGAGCCACGAACGTGGCGACGGCTGCGCAGATGGTAGGCGCTCATGAAGCTGCGAGGTCTCGTGTGCATGCGCGAAGGGCTCAGTGCCGCTGGGCCCCCAGGAGTCCACGAAAACGGCGGCAACTGCTCAAGTGGCAGCCCCTCAGGGAAGAGCGAGGTCCAGCCTGCATGCGCGTAGGACACAACTCTGCTGGACCCCAGGGTCTAAGCAAGTGACGAAACCCTAAAGCCCAAACCCAAAAGTAATATTCTTATCCTCACCATCCTCAGAAGCAACATCACCATCAACATCATCACCGTCATTAGCAGCAGCAGCACCATTATGATCACCGACAACGGCAACTGCAACATCAGAAACATTAACACCATTAGCACCACCATCATCAGCATCAGCAGCATCATTACCAGCACCAGTACCATCATCCACATTAGCATAAACAGAAACATCATGTTCATCATTATCATCATTACCCCTCCTGCTTAACCTTCCTTGCCATTGTCCGGCCGTGCCCTCGGCATCGTCCCGCCGTCTCCTCGACGCTAGACCCTCAGCCTTCCTACCAAGCATTAATCCCACACTATTCTCGGCAACTCTCTTTCCCAATCGTCATCATTGTCCTGTCTCACCCTCATCCCCCAACCATACCCCCAACTCCACATTGCGCATCAACCCTGCCACGAGATGAACCTCCACAACCTTCCCGAACCCACCTCCCCAACGCTCATATCATTCGATGTTTCGCCTGTCTCTCCTTCCTCTTCATCAACCGTCCTCCGCAACGCCCGTCCACAACTGTCCTCTTCCACCCTCCTCCCAAACGCTTATGCCGATCCCTCCTCCGTTTCCCTCCTCACCCTCCTCAGCCATCCAGGGGGTGATACGGAGGATCGAGTGTGAAGGAATAAATAGGGTTAAAGAGTGAGGGTTGAGGCGGAAACTTTGGCAAAACTGGTCAAGATGAGGATTATTGAAACGTGTTTAGCAAGCAGGATTGTTGCTCAGTGTTTGAATGTGGGGGTCAGGGGGACAATGGGATGCGGAGGGAGGACGAATAGGAGGGTTGGGGAGACCGTTGGAGAAATGTTGGGGAGAAGGGGCTTTCGTAGGATGATCGGTGAGGAATGTTGAGTTGGAAGGTGATCTAGGAGGAGAGAGAGGAAGAGAGGGGACGGGAGGAGACAGGAGGAGGAAAAGGATGGTTGGGAAGGAGGGTTGAGGAGAAGGGTTGATAAAGAAAGGTTTGGTAGGAAGGTTGAGGATGAAGGTGTCGGAGGAGGAGATGAGGATGGTTGAGCATGAGGGTTGATGAGGAGGTGTGGTAAGCATAGCGGAGGAAATTTGACGAGGTTGGGCTGGTGAGCAGGCAGAAGCAGGAGGACTGAACCACTATCAACCCTCATCCTACGTGCCTATCCCCTCCAACGCCGGCCACTCTCCAATCATCCACCATAAGCACTCATCACCAAACCTTCTGTCCAACCTTCCGCTTCAACCACCCTCTTCACATCTCATCTTTCTCCTGAACCTTTAGCTTCGACCCTCCGCATCACCTCGAGGGAGGGGCTGAGGAGAACGTTGAGAAAGATGGTCGCATAGTAGGGTTGGGTAATGTGGAGAAGCAGGGGCTTATTTTTGCTCGTATCGTGCTCGGTGGATCGCTGCCGCGCCGGAACATCTCAAGGGCCGCCTGAGATTACGACACGTATGAATACACTGCCTTCGGCGCTGCTTCCTATAACCCATGTCCGCAAGCGGAAACATGTTTGAGTAAGGGCGCGCCCGCGTAACACACATAGACACACGCGCACGCGCGGGTTGAACAAAAGGAAGAAGCCGGAATAAGACGGATGGGGGGGCAGGAGGTGGATGATGAAATAAAAAGCCGGTAGAGGGGAGGTGGTCTGAGGCAAGTTGCGGAGGATAATCTAGTAGGAGGGTCGATACGGAACGTCGAGCTGGAGGGGGATGGAGGAGCAGAGGGGGAGAAGAAAGGATGAGTAGTATGATGATGGATGAGAAGACAGGTTGGGGGCAATCGTGTGGGATGAACGTATGGTAGAAGGCTGAGGAGCAGGGTCGAGGACGAGGCGTGACGATGAGAAGCACCGAGAGGAGCGCTGACTACTAGGACTGATGAGGAGGCAAGCGCAGGAGGACTCGACCGTCCTCCTCCTCCTCAGCTCTCACCATGGTCTCCCCTCACCCTGCCCTCCTCCCCAACCATCCTACCAATCACCAAAAACGATTCTGATCATGACCACCATCATCGTCATCATCCCTTCGCTTCCTCCCTTCCTCTTGCTCGTCCTCCGGCCTGCCTCGGCCGCAGGGCGGAGCGGAGGAGGCGGGAGAGAAGAGTGAGAGGAGGAGAAAGAGGGAAGGACAGCAGAGGGATGATGAGAGTTTTATGATGAGCGACAGGGTAGGATACGGCGAGGGCAGAGGGATGTAGAGAGAGAGGGGAAAGTTATGTAGGCAGGGAGAGAGAGAGAGAGAGAGAGAGAGAGAGAGAGAAAAAAAAAAAAAACAAAAAAAACGCCCCCAACAAAAATGCGTTTGGGCAAGGCGTGCCAAAACGGAGCTCCAAAATCCACCGTGTCCCCTTTGCGTATGGAGCCCTGCTCGAACCGAGCTCACTCAGGTCCCCCAGGGGCAGCACTGGTCGAACCGAGATCATTCAGGACATCGTGAGAAAATTGTCGTGACGCCCCGCGTCCAAGAAAATTCAGACGGCCGGCAAGGCCATGCCTGCCGTCAGTAGCAGCCCTGGGACACGCCACGGAGAGAGGCCATGGTAGAATGGTCGCCGCGCCACGAAGACCGCACCGGCATGCCGATGAACAAATTACTGGAAGCAGTGCTCGACACACATGGACAAAAGCCAGGCGCCGGCATGGCACGCCTGCACACAAAACTACTTCGAGTTCTGTGATCCGAGAAGTGCCCATCACCAATCAGTGAACACCTCACGAGGAGGTCAACCTACTCGTCGTGCTCCTTCCACCTCCATCTCGGCTCCATGCCATCTTCCGTGGCCTCGGGCCAGATCTTTGTGGCCCAGTCGTGCGGCAAGCCAGAGCACTTGCCCCACTCGGTCTCACGGTCCTCGCCGTTGACGATGTCGATGCAGCACTGGTAAAGCTTTTGGTCTTTCACGGGGTGGTATGCCGCCCATTGGCCCATCTTGCAGATTGCGACGTTGTCGTCCGCCTTGAACATAGTGGCGTCCAGCACGTAACCGACACCCAAGGCATCCATGCACCCTTTCATGAAGCCATCCTCTCCCGATTTCACCCCGAGGTGCTCTTTGCACTCCGGCCACCACCTGTAGTAAAGCTCGAGGGCCTCCCGCGAGAACATTTCCACCGCCCCAAGGAAACCACCGTTGCCCTGGGAGGCGGGCAAGTCATTGTTCTTCACGTAGACTGGCTTCCCCATGGGCACCATCAGGCTTCCCACGTGCAACTTCAGGCGTGCTGGCACCAGCAGAGCGTCTGGGTCCACTTTTACAGTCCATGTGTAGGACCACAATTTCCCAATCTTTTTGATCTGGTTCCAGACGCCGATGAAAACATCCGTGTTCTGCAACGTCGTATCCTTCGTGTCCCACTCTGCATAGCCTGACTCCTGGGTATGGTAGACGTCTGCTGCGTCGCACGCAAAGATGCTCGCTTCGTTCGCCTTTGCCAGCTCCATCAAGTGCTCCTCGTACGATCCTGGCAGATAGGCCATGACACAATACATATCAGTCCCCGCCGTAGCTCCCTCGTCTGCGCGCTGCATCTCGTACTCCATCTGCGAACCGCCCTTGAATTCAGGGTCCGCCGGCCAGCCATCCGGAAGGTCCACTGGAATCAGCGCGGTTCCACCACCCTCAAGGATGCCAAACTGGTGGGTCTGAACGCATCCCGTGAAATACTCCTCCTTCACCATACACGAGTCACCTGCTTTGCAACACCTGTTGGTTTTGGAGCAGGAGTCTCCCGGCCAATTGCAGCGCAAGTCCGTTTTGTTGACCAGGCCCCCCAGCATCTTGCACGTCCAGCCCTGCTTCCTCTTCTCCTTGGAACAGTTCGCGTCACAACTTGCGTAGAATTTGTCCTTCTGGAAGCAGGTCAGGCCACCAGCACCCCGCTGCTCACTGCAGCATCTTGTCTTCGTGCAGTCCTCCACGGGAGAAGAGCAAGGATCCTCCTCGCAGAAGCCCGCAGGCACGGGTCCCTGTGGGTGCCAGATGCACTGATCCCCGGTCTGGCAGCTCTCCGAATCAAAGAAGGTCCAGCAGCCAGGGACGCACTTGTTGCCCTTCCACTGGCACCGATCCCTGTTCTCCTTGGAGGCGCAGTCATCCTCCTTCTCGTAGAGCCAACAGACATCCTTGCAGGTCTCGGCATGCCAGGTACACTCCTCCTCGGAGTTGCACGTTTCGTCGTCGGAGACAGTGTGGCATGGGGACTTGCACTTGCCAGACTTCCATTGGCACCTGTCCTCAGGGCACGTCTTCTTCTTCAACGCCTCGCAGCCAGGCCCAGAGCGAAGCCCGAGCCTCTTGCAGTTCCACGCCAGCTTGAAAGGGTCCCCGTGCTCGGTGTAGCCCGCGATCTCGTCCTCCTCGCGCTCGCCCTCCTCGCACGACTCCTCACACACGGCCCAATCGTCGTCGCGCTGGTAGCACTGGAAGCCGCCATCGCCGCCGTCCAGGCAGCAGTGAGACCGCGTGCAGTCCTCGCCCTTCCACGCGCACGGCTCGGCCGGCGGCGCGCCCGACGCCGCCCCGTTGCCCGCGCGCCCGCCCGTCTGCTCCTCGGCGGCGAGCAGGGGGGGGGGGAGCGAGGAGGAGGAGGCCGTCTCGGAAGGCGGCGGGACTCCTCAGAAGCCCTCGCGCCCTCTGAGGAGTTTCCCTGCGTCTTCGGGGAAGGCTCGGGGAACTTCTCCGAAGGCCGAGGGACTGCCGAGCCTTCTGCGAAGGCCCGCCCCCTCTCACTCCCCCCCCCCCCCCGCCTCGCCGTCGAGTTCGGGAGCCTGCAGCAGGACGTACACTCCCAACTACATGAACACGGCCCCCCGATGCGCGAGACCAGCCTCGTGTTGCGGACGCTCGCGCACTGCGTGCTTCCATACACAGCGCGAAGTCATGTACGTGTGCCCAGAGATCCGATGTCGTGATTTTTTCAATACGGGGTCCCCAGAGGTCCCGACCCCTTCCCCGGGACCGGTTTTTCATCCTGAGTCGCTTTGCGACGGTCTTGGGGCCCGGCGAGGGCCTCTGGAGACCGAAAGGGGCGAAAAACCTCCGCCTTGATTTTGTTCGATGTGCTGGATCTCCAGGTGCGTCCCTCTTCCGCCCCTGACCATCATGCAACGATGATGAGCCTGTTCTCCACCACCACAATAAGTCAGAGGGGGGAAGGAGGAGGAGGAGGGCCAGGAGGAGGAGGACGAAGAGGAGGAGGAGGAGGAGGAGGAGGAGGAGGAGGAGGAGGAGGAGGAGGAGGGAGGAGGAGGAGGAGGAGGAGGAGGAGGAGGAGGAGGAGGAGGGGAGGAGAGGGAGGAGGGGGAGGAGGAGGAGGAGGAGGAGGAGGAGGAGGAGGAGGAGGAGGAGGAGGAGGAGGAGGAGGACCCCCCCTCCAACTTATGGTGGTGGTGGTGGTGGAAAACACGCCCATCAAACGATGCGGGCCATGAGTCTTCGGAGGCGGCGCCGCCAGCGGGGCCCGGCGCCGACCCAACAGAGGTCCCCAACAGAGGTCCGCTGCATACTAATTGCGGCCGGGGGCTTTTGCGCAGCGTGCCGCGGCGGCGGCCCCGGCGGCACGCCATGCCGTGCAAGCGTTTTAAGTCGGGCGTGTCCCTCTACAGGAGGAAATTCAAAAGTAGTCCAAAAACAATATGGGGTCGAACTTTTTGGGGCATTCTTTGACTATTATAATATATGTCTAATTTGTTGTTTAAATGTTCGTCCAAAATCCGCCTGCAGGAGGACGCGCCCGACCTAAAACAAACGGACAGCGTGCCGCTCCGCTCCAAGGGGCGGGGGGCTGTGGAAAGCTCCGCTGCCCTGGAGGAGCAGCAAGCTGCGCATGAGCATACACTCCCAGAGCTTGGACGCCCCAAAAAGGGGCACGGAAAGAGTGGGTACACTGCCCAACAACAGATGCTGTCCCAAACCAACCGCGGCCACTGTTGGGCAGGTGGCCCTCTGCCCCAAATTGACACAGGCCGCGGCGACACCGACGGCGAGTCCTGTCCAAAATGAACAGGAAAGGCTGTTGGGCACTGCACCCCTTCTTCCCGTACTTCAGACTTCGTAATAAAAGGGAGGGGGTCTGGACCCTCCAAGACAAGCCATTTCAGACCTCACCCGTGGGACAACCCTCCAAAACATCGTCCCCAGACCCCCCAGGCCCTCCAAGATAGCCTGGAAGAGACCCCCCCCCGAAATGAGACCCCCCTCCCTTTATTACGAAATCTGGAGTGCCCACTTCGTCCGTGCCGACAGAGGGGGGCCCCGTGCCGACCCGAGGTGTCCGCGCAGAGCGCCGAACGCTCCTCTGCCACCTGCAGCTCTCTCCGCCTCGGCCTGCGGGGCGGGGCGCGAGGCGGAACCTCCGGCGACCCATGCCGGCGCCGTGTGAGCAGGGATGGGCCGTCCCGGCATTCCTATAGGCCTACCGCTATGTTCCCAGGACCCCCCAAACTGCTCGAAGAACAGAAGCACGGTTCTGAAAACACACGCCCGATGTGTCAAAACAAGACGGCCTGAGCCAGAACTGCTCCGAGAACATGCCGTGGGGACCACAAGAGGTTCCCAGAACATTCCTTGGTGGCCTTTGGTGGCCCTATCATCAGGCGAGCCAGGACGCTCCGCCAATGTTTGAGCCGTGGCCTCCCCCTCGGGCTCCTGCGCGCCCTCCCTCGGCACCACGCCGGGCTCCTTGGCCTCCGCCTCTGCCGCCACGGCCTTGACGCCCGCGACTGGCCCGTGGAGCCCCGCGGCGCTCCCCGCGCAGCGGAGCGCCAGCGCGGCCGCGGCCAGCAGCCCGAGGGCACCGGCCACCGCCGCGCTGGCCGCGAGCCGGCCGCCTGTGATGCGGGTAGGGGGTGGACTACAGTCGAGGCGTCGACCTAAGGAATCCTAAATAAGGAACGAGGCCCCTATTTTCCATAAGTTGAACTTCGATTTCGCATCGAAAACCTAAGGAAAATCTAAGGCAAGCTGCGAAACAATTAAGGAACACGGAGCCCCTCCCCAACGAAAAGGGTTCCTTCTTCAGGGCCCCGACTGTACGGAACTGCTCTGCTCCGAAAGGGATCTTCTCGCCAGATCTGCAGGAAACGCGTGTGGAATGTTCGCAGCTCTGCGGGGCATTCTACAGATTCGTTCGCAGCTCCGGCGAGGAAATCAATGTCGGGGTAAGTCAATTCCGCGGTGGATCCCCTACTCGAATGATGGGGGAACTGCGGGGGCAGATCGGAGGAAGGCCAGTCGAGGCAGGGGGGGGGCCAAGATCGGCTCGGCGATCGACGTGATCGGATCGCCGGAAATCGGCGGCCGAGTCGGTACAAGTCGAATCGGCGGACCTCGGCAAGCGAGTATGCCTCCAGTGAGAAAACGGAACCCCAAATCGGAATCCCAAGCCGAAGCGACTCGGAATCGAATGCCATCGAAACCGAACCGACTCGAATCGGAGGAATCGGAATGAGCCCTGCAGGGGAGGGGGGGGACTCGGGAGGCATCATGACGCTGTCGTGGCCGCTCTGCCGCGTGCCAGCCTCGGGGTGCTCTTCAGCACCCGCGCCTCGCCAGGACCACTCTGGCCCGTCCCGGACGGTCTCCGGAGGGAGAGGAGGGAGAGGAGGGGGAGGGGGAGGGGGAGGGGGAGGAGGAGGAGGAGGAGGAGGAGGAGGAGGAGGAGGAGGAGGAGGAGGAGGAGGAGGAGTTCGGGCACGCGGGCCGAAACGACGAGGATCAAAAGCCGGACGGGGGGGTTCGTCGAGACCACGGACCGGGGCTTCCCGTCGCCACGGCTAGGTCCGCGTCGAAACACGGATCAGGATGGACTCCGGCAGGGGTCCAGGGTTGAGTCGGGCCTGTCCCTCTACATGAGGAGCAATCAAAAATAGTAAGGAAATGCTCTGGGGACGATTTTTTTTGGTATCTTTAATCATTTGGTGGCATGTCTGGACTACTTTTTACTCTTCACCCAAAATCCCCCCGGCAGGAGGACGGGCCCGACGAAAGTCCAGGGATCGATTTGGAGCCGATCTCTGCCGGGCGGGAGAGCCGCCGCTGTCTCGGGCGGCCCTCCCCCGAGAGCAGGGCAGGGGCAGAGCGGCTCCGGGGGGGGGGTCGCCTCGCGACCTGCACTCGGCTCTCCGTCGCCGAGAGGTCGGCGATCGGCCCCCGAGCGCGACTCTCGGCACGCCCGTGGCTCGGCGATCATAGAGATCCAACATATTGGAAAAATCAAGACGGCGGTTTTTCGCCTGTTACGGCCTCTAGGGGTCCTCGCCGGGCCCCAGGGCCGTCAAGAAAAACGGCTCAGGATGAGAAACCGGTCCCCGGGAAGGGGTCGAGACATCTGGGGACTCCGTATTGAAAAAAACACGACGTCGGATCTGAGGGATCATAGAGGGCAGAGGATCCACCCCGAGAATTTCCGCCCTGACACGCGAGGCCGTTTCGCAGACGCACCCAAAAAAGGAATCGAACAGGGCAGAGCTGTTTTTAGTAAACGCCCAGGGCCGTTTCGTAGACGCCAGTTGGTTGTTTCTCCCTTGGCATCAGTGGGCGAGTGAGGGTCAATGCCCCCCCCACTGAGCTCATCCCCCCCCCCCCCCTGGCGTTGCCCCCCTGACGTTGCCCCCCCGAGCCCATGCCCCCCCCTAACGTTGCCCTCCTTGCCTGGGGCCGCGCAGGCCGCGGTCGGGCCCCCAGGCGCAGGGGAGTCCCCCGCCTCCGCCGCCCACAGCGGCGCCCGCTCGGAGCCGTCGGCCGGCATCGCTGCACTCGGCGCCTGCGCGTGCGGGTGAGGGGCACACTGGCGGTCGGCAGGGGTGGCAGACTGGAGAGATGGGGAGGCCTGAGCCACGGATGCTTCGGAGGGGCCCGGGGCTCTCTCGGGGCCTCTTTCGGGGCCTCTGTTGGGATCATCTGGGGCCCTCCTGGGCCCGTCTTTGGGGCTATACTGGGGACACAGAACGTCAAGGCCACGATCCTTTGAAACACACGCACGGTTTTGAATGTTTGGTGTCTCCCGGGTCACCCTGGGGAGGCTCTGTGGCCACCTCGGGCCGTCTCGTGGCGGTCTGGAGGCCTCTTGGAGGCTTAATGGAGGCTGCCTTGGACCATCGCGTGCCATTTTGGTTTTGGTGTTGGACCCCGCCTCGCCTTGTCGTGCCTTGCCGAGGCCGAAACGTGGGCCACCCAGGATGGCCATCTTCCTTGTCGCAAGTGCTGCACCTCTGACACGATGCTTCGCGTGCGCTGTCCAGAGCCAGCCGCGCGTTGGAGAGAAAGCGGCGACAATCTCAAACTTTCGGATGTTCGTGAGGATTGCTTGGACTGGCGCTGGACACCCCTCCCCTCCCTGGGACGCGGAGCGCGGCGGGGGCGGCGCCGGAGAGCCCGCCTGGGGTGTCCAGCGCCGATCCGAGAGATCCGCGGATATGTGCACCTTTCTGCTCACGTCGTTCTGCCGTGTTCGAGCACTGCTATAGTGCCCTGCGCTGGCGCCACCGCTCGCCGAGGAAGGGCCGCCGGGGGTCCTTCACGTAGCAGTGGTCGACGATGCTGGACAGGGTGCTGCAGGCGGCGCTCACGACACTGCGCGGGCGGCGCGCGCTTTTGGTCGAGGTGGCCGGCACAGCAGGAGCAGCTGAAGAGCAAGGGGGGGGGCAGGCGGGGAGAGGGGGAGTGAGCAGAGGCGAAAGATAAGAAAAAGAGCCATCCCAGGCAGAGGAGATGGAGGCGCGTCAGCAGGTGGAGGATGTGCAGCAATGGTGGCGGCCGCCTGGCCGCGCCAAGCCCTTTCCTGTCGTTGCGCTGTGTTTGCTTTGCTTGCCTCGCGTGTGTTCCGTATCATGCCGCTGCTGACACCTCTGGCGTCTCGCCCCCCATGGTTTGCCTAAGAAAGCGGAACAACTGCAGAAAGAGACCCCTTCGGAGGTCCTCACGGCCTTCTTGGGTCGGCGATGGACCCCCCCCCCCCCGGGGGGCGGAGCGCGCCAGGGGCGGCGCCAGAGGCTCCGCCAAGGGGCCCGTCGCTGATCCAAGAGAATCCGCGCAGACCTCCGAAGGATCAATGTTTCCACAAGCGTTTCTTCTTAGGGGAAAGGCGCGAATACTAAACCGCCACTGGCCGACACGACATGCGACTGCTGCGCAGGAGCAAGAGTGACGAGGGTGCGAAGCGGAAAATGAAGGGGGGAGGAAGAGTCGAGGAGGAACGGCAGCAGCAACGCCGTTGCAGCAGCATGAGCAGCCGCAACGCAAGGAACATGACGAGAGCGAGGATCACGTAAAGGATCTTGGCACGACGGATACCACGCGTGCGCACAAAACGCAGTCCCCTGTCGCCCAAAGGAGCCTCCAGAGGCCACAATAAGGCCAAGCACGTAAACCAAACACGCAACAACTGATCATCCGAGCACCGAGTCCTAAGGGCTTGCAGCGGCGGCGCCAAGAAGACATCAGGACCCATGACTGCGCCCTCCCATGGTCGCTATAGCAGAGGGAAGGGATGAGTATCGTTTAACTGGTCCCCATCCCCAGCGGCGTGGCCTGGGCCCCGCTGGCCGATCTACCACCCCAGATGGGGATATAGGTCGTTCCCTTCGGGTTTCGAGGGGTGTATCCCCAACTGGGTGGGGGGGGTAACTCGGTGGGGGTCCCGAAGGGGATAGGGGGATGGGGGATGGGGATCGGCGAAACGAGACTGAAGGGAGGAGCAGGCGGCTATCGGCCATCGAATCTGCGGGTGGGAGGCCGAGGGAAGCAACGGCCCGTACACCTGCGACCTCAAAGTGGAGGAATCCGCCCCGATAACAACCACCCCGACACGCGAGGCCGTGGAGCAAACGCACCCAGAGCAGGCATCGAACAGGGCAGAGCTGCTTTTAGCCAACGCCCGAGGCCGTTGAGCAAACGACCGTTGTCCGGTCCGGGTGGCCGTCCCTCCCGTGACGAGGGCGACCCGCCCAGCCTCCGATCCGGGGCGGTCGTCTTCCCCCCCCCACTTCGTGGAGCCAACGCGCAACGTGTTGACACGGACGTCTTGAACACGGGACATCGAGGCAACTATTTTTTTTACGCCCAACATCTTCCACAGCTCTGATGTAGTATTGAATCCGCATCCCCTCAAGGGGGCTTTGACGGCACCCATCGTCAAGGCCAGAATGACGCTGTGGACCTCAAAGGCGACCTCAAAGGCGACCCGGGCCTCCAGCGCTGGAGAGATCTCCCGGGGACGCGCCTTGCTCGGGGTCGGCGCGCCGACCCGGGTCAGCCACAGGGCCTCGTGCCTCGCCATGTCAAGCCCCCACGGGCCGCACGGCGGCTCCGAAATCCTGAGACTGAAGGGGCCCAAGGACACGCAGACACACACACTCACATATATGTATCTCTCTATATATATATATATGTATATCTATATATAACAAACACACAAATCCCAGGTTTCCCCATGCTTTTCATGTTCGGGGTGTTCGTCTTCCCCCCCACTTCCCATATTTTCCCATACTTTCCTGGGGATCGACGACGAATTGTGTCTGTGTGTTTTTTCCCCCCTGCTGAGAACAAGGAGGCGGTGCGCACAATGGCTTGAAGAGGCCAAAAGCGTGGTGCAGTGGAGCTGGCTGCAACGGCAGAAGACCAGGGGGAGGAAGCACGGCAGCTCCTGGATAGTGCAGGGCAGTAAGGCAGTGAGGCCAGGAAGGCCAGGAGCAGGAAAGGCGGGCGGCCTCAGCAGGCCGAGGCGACGGATGACACACAAACACACACACACACACACACACACTTTCCTCCCGGAGGTCCGCGCGGACCTCCAGAAGTTTACAGTCATCGTGCTAGGTATACCGCAAGGCACGCCGAAAAAGGAACGAAGGAGCTTTCCTGGCTAAGGCTAGCCTCGGTCACGAACAGGTTCCACGAAGTGAACCTAAGGACTGGCCCGAAAACCACAGCTCCTTCTGAGCCGAACGTTGTGTTTACTTCAGCGTCTTCGCTGCACAACGGAAAACAACCACGCGAGGCTGATAGTCTGCAGCCGCGGCAGAGAAGGCAGCGGCGGCAACGACGCCGCGAGGAGCTAAGGGCGGCGGGCCCAGATTCGCTGCTGAAGACGCGGTCGACGAGGAAGCTGATGGTGTCGGTGGATATGAGCTGCCTGCGTGCATAACCGTGCGTCGGAGAGGCTGGGGGCCTCTCCGCTGCACCTGTGCCCGTCGGGACACTGGAAGAGGTGGGGGAAAATTTTCGGGGGGGAACCGAGAGAGAGAGAGAGAGAGGTACTCCGGATTTCATCATAAAAGGAAGGGGGGCTGACTTAAACTGTCTTGATGCGTTCCAGGGGTCTGGGCAAAAGGTGGCCCTTTCATGGCTGGTCTGGGCGGGAGCTAAATTGCCTGTCAGGGGGGTTGTGCCCTCCCCTTTGCTCAGATAACATGTGGAGTAGGGCGTGGATGGGCAGGAGGAGGGAACGAAGGAGAAGAAGCAGAAACAACACCTACAGCAAAGTCGCATCGGCACGGGAGAGATGATGAGAGGAGGAGCAGCAGCAAAATCCTCCTCCGCCCCCCCCCCCTCTTCCCAAACTCTGGGAAAACCAAAAGGGTACTGATACCGCTACTCCACAGACCTGGTGACCTGGGGGTGCGCTCTGACAAGAATTTCGGGGCGACTCCGGCGGTGGCGACGCGGGCCTGCCAGGAGGGCAACCAAGGGAAAACCGACGGAAGGGTAGCCGTATGGGTACCTTTTCCTCCTCCGCAGCTCCCTCACCAGACCTCCGACGCCGTGTTCTTCACGACCTGGACCCGGGGAGCTCTTGGCCGCATTCCCGAGAGCGCTTCCTCGTCGCGGGGACATGAAAACACGTGGCCCAGAGCCCGCCGTTCCCTGGCGTTCCAGGGGCGCGCCGGGGGCTGCCCCCGAGGCGGCGCCAGAGGTTCCAGTGCCGACCCAAGCAATCCGCGCGGAACTCCCCAGAGTCTGTGTTGATGCCTCGTTTTGCCATTCGGCCCAGAGCTCGACGGCCCGCCGTGACTCTTGCCGGCTCACTCTGCGGCTGCAGGCGCCGGGCGGGGGCGGGGGCCGCGCCGCAAGCGGGAGGCGGGCTGGACGAACTGGACGACGCTCGACGACGGCGACGACGCCTGAGGCCCGACGACGCCCGACAACGACACACAATGACGACGACGACGACGCCGCCGACGCCGACGCACGACGAAGACGACGACGACGACGACGAAGAGTACGACGACGAAGAGGACGACGACGACGCCCGACGATGACGACAGACGATGCCCGACGACGGACGCCGACGACGCATTACGACGACGCCAGGCGACGACTGCCGACGTCGAATGACGACGACTGCGACTGCGGACGACCAGCAACCGACGACGCCCGACGACGCCAACGAAGGCGGGGGCCGAACATGCTAAGACGAAGCCAGGACGAGGATAGATTCGGGTGAGGATGAATCGAGGACCTCTGAGATCTGGCGGCTCTGGAAGACGTCTCGGGCGCCGCGGCCTTCTCAGAGCGGAACGCTCGGAGAACGCTCTGAGAGCGTTGCGGAACGCTCTGGAACGGCTTTTAGCGGGGGCGCGCAAGCATGGATTAGCGATCCATGGATTTGGCGCGCGGTCGCCAAATCCATGGATCGGGGGAGGTGCCCTCGCCAAAATGCGGCCAATGCCGCCTCGCTCGGCGGCGGAAATCCGCGATTTCCCATGGAAGCGGGACCCGGCGCGAATCCACGCCTCATTGATCCAGGTTTGCGATCGCCTGGCGGGTTCCCTTCGTTCATCAGGCTCGGCTCGCCGAAAAAGCCAAAACAAGAAAAGCAAGAAAAGCAAGAAAAACAACTATATGTCATGTAGTATTTCGAAGAAATGGTATGTATGTCTTGGGTATTATGATTTATTCGTGAATATTCTGGAAATATGTGTGTGATAATTTTGAATATATGAAAATGAATAGTAGCCGTTTGGTTTAGTTGTTTTGGATATGGTAATATAATTAAGAGTAAGAGTACTAATATTACACATACGAGTGATAGTGGCAGTAGTAGTAGTAGTAGTAGTAATCGTCGTCGTCGTCGTCGTCGTCGTCGTAGTAGTAGTAGTAGTAGTAGTAGTAGTAGTAGTAGTAGTAGTAGTAGTAGTAGTAGTAGCAGTAGCAGTAGTAGTAGTAGTAGTAGTAGTAGTAGTAGTAGTAGTAGTAGTAGTAGTAGTAGTAGTAGTAGTAGTAGTAGTAGTAGTAGTAGTAGTAGTAGTAGTAGTAGTAGTAGTAGTAGTAGTAGTAGTAGTAGTAGTAGTAGTAGTCGTCGTCGTAGTAGTAGTAGTAGTCGTAGTTGTAGTCGTAGTCGTAGTGAGATTATACATATGTGAGTAATAGTAATCGTAGTAATCAACAAATATCCACACATTTACATAAACTATATATATATATGAGTGCACACATAAATACATATACACACGTATTAGAACCACGCGCGCGCTTCGCGCGCTTAGGTTCTAGTCGACTCCGACAATGGTGTCCGCAGGCATCGCAAGCACCCTAGGATACGGTGGGACAGGTATCCCAGGCGTACACCGCCTTTCTCTCGCGGGTGCGCGGAGCCTCCTGGGGGGTGCCTCGGGGTCCAGGGCGGTCGCGGGGCCGCCTGAGAGCGCCATGGGACGCACCGGAGGGCCCTTGGGAACCATCTGGGGGGGGTCTGGGGGGCCTCTTGGGAGCCTTTTGGGGGTTGTCTGGCGGTGTCGTCGTCCTTGGGGCGTTTCTTGGGGGTCTCCTGGGGCCGTCTTGTACTCTCTTGGGGGTCTCTTGAGCCGTCCGTCTCGAAGTTGTTTTGGGCCGTGTTGGGGCTCTCTTGGGGGCTTCTTGAATCGTCATGGGGTGATCTTGACGGCTTCTTTTCCTGTCTAGGGCAGCTGGGAGCCAGGAACAGCAAGAACGCATCAACATATCAAACACTCGAACACGAGCTCCTTCCTAGGGGGTCCTCTCGGGGCGTCGGGGAGGCTTCTGGAACCTTGGGCCGTCTTCGCGCGGATTGGAACCTGCCCAGGGCGCCCCAAATGCATTCTTGGGCTGTCTTGGGCTGGTCTGGAGGGCGTCTGGAGCCGATCGGGCGCGCTCGGAGCCTCTGGGGTGGCCCCGACCCCCCATGTCAACCCGTTGTCCCCGTCCGGGCATTCGCCTCCTATTCGTCGTCCTCCTCCTTCTCCTCCTCCTCGTGTTCCTCCTGACCCTCCCGTTCCTGCTCCTGCTCCTGCTCCTGCTCCTCCTCCTCCTCCTCCTCCTCCTCCTCCTCATCCTCCTCCTCCTCCTCCTCCCCCCCTCCTCCTCTCCCTCTTCCTCCCTCCCGTCCGATTCCGTCTCTCCGCCCGTCTCCCTCGGGGAGCGCCGCGGCGTGCGCGGCGGGCAGCGCCTGTCGCCCCCTCCTCCTCCGCCTCCTCCTCATCCTCCTACTCCTTGCCCTCCTGTTTCTCGACCTCGCCCTCGTCTTCGTCCTCGTCCTCCCGGTGGTCTGGGGGGTGGAAGCATAAGAAATCATGTTCCCGAAAAGCTTTCTGGGGAAATGATGTTGGGATGTCTGGGGGCATCTGATGGCTTCCCTTGGGGGACCCTTGGGGACCTCCTGGGACTTCCTGGGGGGATCATCCTCACCGTCGTCATCGTTATCGTCATCGTCATTGTCGTCGTCGTCGTCATCATCATCATCAGCATCATCATCAGCAGCAGCATAATCAGCATGAGCATCAGCATCACCATTATCGTCATCATGAGCAGCACCATCATACTCATCATCAGCACTATCATTATCATCAGCATCATCATCATCATCCTCATCATCATCGTGGTCGTCGCCATCGTCGTCAGCATCATCAACACCATCACCATCACCATCACCATCACCAACACCATCACCATCATCATCACCACCATCATCACCATCATATTCACCATCATCATCGTCGTCATCATCATCAGCAGTAGCAGCAGCCGCATCAGCATCGCATGGGCCGCCGCAGAGGCGTTTCCGAGCGTGGCGGCAGGTAGCGGTGCGTGGGACTCTCTGAGGGTGGTTCCTGGTAGGCGTTTAGGAATCATGATTTGGGCGGGGGGCGGCGGCTAGCGCAATCATGTTCCGGGAAAGCTTGCTGGGAACATGATTTGTTAGGCTATATTGTGGGGCCTCTAGGAACAGACCTGAGGGCCCATTCGGTTCCTGCTTGGCAGGCATTTTGGGGACAGATGGTGTGGGCGGGGAGCGGAAGCCTGAGGAATCATGCTCCCGGCAAGCTTTCTGGGAACATGATTTGTCGGGCTGTCTTGGGGGGCCTCTGGGCGCGTATATGAGGGCCCATTGGGGGGCTGCCCGGCAAGCATTTTGGGACTCATGGTTGGGGCCGGGGGCGGAAGCCTGAGGAATGATGTTTCCGGGAGGCTTCCTGGAAACATGATCTGTTGGGGTGTCTTTGGGGGCCTCCGGGGGCTTCGGGGCCTCACGCATTTTCCGAGCGTGGCGGCAGCTAGCGCTGCTTGGGACTCTCGGAGGGTTTTCCTGTCGAGCGAGGGAACATAATTTGGGCGGAGGGCGGCAACTCGATAAATCGTGTTCCCGGGAAGCTTTCCGGGAACATGATTTGTTGGGCTGTCTTGGGGGCCTCAAGGGGCGTATCTGGGGACCCACTGGGGCCTTCCCGGCAGGTATTTGAGGAACGTGGAAGGGGCGACCATATTCCGGGAAGGCTTTCTGGGGACATGATATGTTGGCTGGGTGCTTACCTGGGGGCCCCTGGAGGCCTTCCTGGCAGGCCGTTTGGGAACATGGTTGGGGCGGTGGGCGGAAGCCGAAGGAATCATGTTCCCAGAAAGCTTTCTGGGAACCTGAATTACTGGGTCTTGGAGGCCCGCTGGGGCCTTCCCTTGGGGCTCCTTCGGGGCCTGTTGGGGCTTCCGGGGGCCTCTTGGGAGCCTCACGGGGCTTCTTGGGAGCCTCTTGATGGCCTCCAGGGCCTTCCTGGGGGCCTCTAAGGCGCGCGCGCGCCGGAGACCTTGAAATGTCGCGTTCGGCCCTCTTGGGTCGCTCTTGGGGCCTTCTTGGGGCGCTCTTGTGGCCTTCTTGGGTTGTCTGGGGAGCCTCCTGGGCCGTCTCGGGGCCCTTTTGGGAGCCTTTTCGGCCGTCTTGGAGCGATCTCCGTGGGGAAGCGGAACATGCGGGAATGCACAAATCCTTCAAAAACCAACGGAACATTTATGATTTTTGGCTTCTGGGGCCCTTTTGGGGAGCCTCTTGAGGCCCTCTTGGGGCGGTTTGGCGGCGTCGTCGGCCGTCTTGAGGCCATATTGGGCGTCTTCGGGGCCTCTTGCGGGCCCAATTTAAAGCCAAACGCCCTCCAAGGAGCAAGAAGAGAGGATGCCCATAGGGGGCCCCCGCCGAGGAGGCCTGCGAGGGCCAAAATGGGCCCGTGTGGGCTCGATGAGGGCCCCTGGGACCCCGCGACGGCTATTTCCAGCGGGCGGGGGTCTTCCCGAAACCATCGCGAATATCCAAATATATCCAAATGTATCCATATATATATATATATATATATATATATATATATATATATATGCGGGGCCCTTGCGGGACCCTTGCGGGACCCTCCCTATTTTTTGTTTCAAAAAAAATCAGGGAATTGAATTATCGGGCCCTCCTGCGGGACCCTTGCGGGACCCTGTGCTGCATTTATTGCAAATAATTACTTGAGATATATGCTGCGGGACCCTTGCGGGACCCTCCCTATTTTTTTAGAAGATGTATCAGGGAATTCAATTATCGGGCCCTCCTGCGGGACCCTTGCGGGACCCTCTGGGTACGCGGCGCAGCCCTGGCCCTCGCGAGCCCGCGGGCCCAGGAGGCTAGTTGCAGCCTCTATGCAAAATTCTCTAGCTTGGGGCCCTATTGGGCCGTCTTGGGGTCCTCGCGAGGGACTCGTAAGGCCGCCCTGGGACATCTTAGAAGCCTCTTGGGCCGCTTCGGGCCCCATGGGGGCCCCCGGAAGGGTTTTGGGGGGGTCCCAGGGCTCCCGAAACTGCTCCGGCCCGCTCCCAAACGGGCCACGACAGGCCAAGAGGGCCCAGCGAAACTCCCGCCACGTTCGTGGGCTCCTGGGAGGCCCAACTAAGTGGTCTCATACGCAGACAAAAAGAATGAGGCCTCGCCGTCCCTGGGGGCCGCGAACTGCGAAAATGTCGCTACTTTCGTGGACTCCGAGGAAACCCAACGGAGTGACTTCACACGCGACTTCGAATGAAGCCTGGCCGTCCCTGAGGGCCGTGAACTGCGAAACTGTCGCCACGCTCGTGGGCCCTGGGGAGTCCAGCGGGGTGGCGTGATACGCGAACCAGAATAATGAGGCCTCGCCGGCCCTGGGGGGCTGCGAAGTGCAAAACTGTCGCCACCTTCGTGGGCTGCTGGCGGGTCCCGCGCAGTGACATGATCCGCAGACCAGAATGAGGCGTCGCCGCCCCCGGTGGCTGCGAACAGCGAAACGGTTGCCACGTCCGGGGGCTCTTGGGAGGCCCAGCGGAGTGGTGTCATATGCAGGCCAGATAGAAGTCCCCGCCCCCGGTGGCTGCGAACTGCAAAACTGTCGCTGGTTTCGGTGGCTCCTCGGAGGCCCAGCAAAATGGTGCCACACGCAGATCAGAATGAGGCCTCGCCGTCCCTGGGGGCCGCGAACTGCGAAACCGTCGCCATTTTCGTGGGCCCCCGGTGGGTCCAGCGGAGTGGTGCCATTCGCATATCGTCATGAGGCCTCGCCAGCTGTCGCCACTTTCGTGGGCTCATGGAAACCCAGCGGAATGATGCCACGCCCAGATCAGAACGAGGTCTCGCCGTCCCTGAAGGGGCCGCGAACGGCGAAACTGTCGCCACGTTCGTGTGCCTCTGGGAGGTCCAGCGGAGTGACGTCATACGCAGATCAGAATGAGTCCTCGCTGTCCCTGGGGACTGCGAAATGCGAATATGTCGCCACTCTCGTGAGCTTCTGGGTGGCCCAGCGGCGTGACGTCCGACGCGGATTACACTGAGGCCTCGCTGGGACTGGGGCCTGCAGCTGCGAAACTGTCGCCACTTTCAGGGGCTCCTGGGAGGTCCAGCGGAGTGGTGCTACACGCAGATCAAAACGAGACCTCGCCGTCCCTACGGGCTGTGAACTGCGAAGCTGACGTCACGTTTGGGAGCTCCTGGGAGGTCCAGCGGAATGACGTCACCCGCATATCATAATGAGACCTTGACGTCCCCGGGGGGCTGCGAAATGCGAAACTGTCGCCGTTCTCTTTGGCTTCTGGGTGGCCCAGCGGCGTGACGTCCTACGTGGATCAGAATGAGACCTCGCCGCCCCTGAGGCTTGCGAGCCACGATACTGCAGGTGCTTTCGTGGGCTTCTGGCGGGCCCAGCGGCGTGACGATCTCCACGGATCAGAATGAGACCTCGCCGCCCCTGGGGGCTGCGAACAGCGGAACTGTCGTCACCTTCGTGGGCTCCTGGGGGCCCAGCGGCGTCACGTCTTACGCGAATCAGAATGAGGCCTGGCCGCCATTGGGGGCTGCGAGCTGCGAGCTGCGAAACTGTTCCCGATTCCATTGGCTCCTGCGACATATCATAATGAGACCTCGCTGTCCGTGGGGGCTGCGAGCAGCGAGACGGTCGCCACTTTCGGTGGTTGCTGGCGGATCCAGCGGGGTGGCGTGATACGCGAATCAGAATGAGACCTCGCCGGCCCTGGGGGCTGCGAGTGGCAAAACTGTCGCCACCTTCGTGGGCTGCTGGCGGGCCCAGCGGAGTGACATGATCCGCAGATCAGAAAAAAGGCGTCGCCGTCACTGGGGGCTGCGAACAGCGAAACTGTTGCCACGTCCGGGGGCCCCTGGGAGGCCCAGCGGAGTGGTGTCATACGCAAATCAGAATGAGACGTCGCCGTCCCTGGGGGCTGCGAACTGCCAAACTGTCGCTACGTTCGTGGCCCCCTCGTCATCGCTCCTTTGAGATCGTGGTCGCGTTCTTGCCGACGATATGAGTCGCACGAGTCATGGGGAACGTTTGTCTGCGGCCCCACGTTCTTTGGCGAAGCGTTCAAGGATACTGCGAATCCTTCAAGGCGTAAGTTTGAAATGAGCGGTCCTCGGTATAGTCGCCTCATGTGTACAACGGGTTGGGTGCGTCCCCTGGTCAATTACTTTTGGAGGGTCTTATGGGACCCCCCGGGAAGCGATCCTCGGGCGTTTCTGGGACCTGTTGGGCCTTGATGGGGGCACCTTGAGCTCGAAGACAGCCCCAGAGCGCGTCAGGAAGGCCAGTCTTCGCCTCTCCTCTCTGGAAGCTTCGGGATCGCCAGGAGTGCCTCAGAGCGTCTGGGCAAGGGGCTCTTGGGAGCTTTGTGGGGCTTAGTGAGGGCCTCTTGGGAGCCTCTTCGGGCATCTTGTGGCCTCCTGGGGATCTCTTGGGGCGGAGAGCTTGAAATGTCCGTTCGGGTACCCCCTCTGGGCTCCTTCTTGGGGCCTCCTGGGGCCCTTCTGGGCCGTCTTGGAGGCCTCTTGGGCCGTCTTGGGGCTCTCTGGGGCCATCTTGGGGCCGTCTCGGGGGCCCATTGAGCCGTCTTGAGGCGATGGTGGGGACCTCTTGGGCCGTCTTGGAGCGTCGGGCAGCCGAAATGGTGAGAACCCAGAACAACTCCCAAACCCACTGAAAAATCTATGTATTTTGTCTCTTGGGGCCCTCTTGGGAAGCCTCTTGGAAGCCTCCTGGGGCGCCTTGGAAGCCGCTTGGGCTGTCTTGGGATCATCTTGGGCGTCTTGGACCGATGTTTGGGCGTCTCGGGGGTCTCTTGGACTTACTTGGGGGCGTTCTGGGGCCGTCTTGAAGCCGTCTAGGTCCGTTTTGGGGCAGTCAGGAAGGCGCTGGGGGCCCTGGTCCTCCCATAGGCCGCCGTGGTCCTTGGGCGCGGCCAGGGGGGCTCGTTATGTATGTGTGTGTGTGTGTGTGTGTGTGTGTGTGTGTGTGTGTGTGTGTGTGTGTGTGTGTGTGTGTGTGTGTAAGGATGTATGCATGCATGCATGCATGCATGCATGTATGTATGCATGTCTGTGTGTATTCATACATGTATACAATGCACACCTATATGTGTGAATATACTACACGCTATGTGATTCTTTCTACTACTGCTACGACTACCCGAATTAACAGTATTCAAAACAATTAATTCACAACGCTACTAAATACCAAGATCAGTTCATAACTATGACCGAAATAACCAACAACAGTTAGGAACTAATCAAATATTTTGTGATAATTATCACATATCCACCATTAATACGCAATGCTCCCTGCCATATATTTGTATTGTTTGCTTTTCTTGTTTTTCTTGTTGTTGAATTGTTTGCTTTTCTTGCTCGCCGAAAGCCTGATGAACGAAGGGAACCAGCCAGGCGATCGCCTGATCTACTCTCGTCCTAGCCCCGTCCGACATGCTCCCCTGGCGCCCCCCCCAGGGTTAGGTCGGCCGTGTCCCCCTAAATGCAGATTTTGAGCGAACAACTAAAAATACCCCAACAATCCCCAAACATATGCATCAAATGATCAAAACATCGTCCCCACACTTTTTTGTTGACTATATCTGCATACTCCTCCTGTAGATGGCACGCCCGACTTAACGCCAGGGTGGCGCCCCCTCCTGGCAGCGCCTGCAGCGTGGAGGCCAGGGCCCCTCGGGGCGGCGCCCACCACGGGGGATTGCGCGAGCAGGGGACGGCCTCCGGAGAGGGCGCCGGGGCTGCGCAGCAGACGGGGCCCTCCTTGTGGGAGGCAACCACTGGGAGGTCGTCGTCGGAAGAATGTTAAGGAGAATTGAGCCTCACTGACGGGCTGCTGCGCCGGATTAGGCCGCGGATCGTGAACGGGATTGGGCCAGCTTATGAGCGGGATTGGACCTCCTCTGACCCACAAGCTCCCGAGGAGGCTTCTCAGAAGCCGGGCGGGCCTCTCGGAAGCCCCGCCCCCTCGCGCCAATAATTACCCCTAAGTCGGGCCTGTCCTCCTACAGGGGGCCTTCCGACAGAAAAAAAACAAAGATACGGAAACAGACCCCAGAATGGTCAAAAAAGGCTCAAGAAATAGTCCCCAGGCTATTTTTTTGACTACTTTGGGATACTCCTCCTGTAGAGGGACAGGCCCGACTCGAGATTGCCCCCCGTGGGCGCCGCGAGCTCCTCGCTGCCCGCCTCCTCGGCACGCCGGCGGGGGGGCTCCGCACGGCGCACCGCGCCAGGGGCCAGCAGGAGGGAGGCCGGGCCCCCCGGAGGACAGGGGCCCGCCACACCAGAGGTGCCAAGGGGCCCAGGGGTCCAAAGGAAGACACTCTCGGGGTGCCGATCGGAAGGGAAACGCCTCCCTCACTCCTCATCCTCAATCTCCCCCTCCCTCTCCCTTCGTCCCGCCTCCTCCTCCTCCTCGTCCTCGTCCTCCTCGTCCTCCGCCTCGTCCTCGTCCTCCTCCTCCTCCTCCTCCTCCTCCTCCTCCTCCTCCTCCTCCTCCTCCTCCTCCTCCTCCTCTCTTCTCCTCCTCCCGCCTAAGCCCGCCCTCGTCGTCGCCTCCCCGCGCGCCGGGTCCGCGTCCCCCAGAGGACAGGGGCCCACGGCAGGGGGCCCGCCGCTGTCGGCACCCAGCGCGGACCCCCAGAGGACAGGTCGGGCGTGTCCCCCTACAGGCGAGAGTTGGGCGAACAAATAATTATGCCCCCCCCCCCAAAAAAAAACCCAAATGGTAGAAACAGAATCGACGAATCGTCCCCAGACTATGTTTTTGACTGTTTTTGAGCAGTCCTCCTGTAGAGGGACAGGCCCGACTTTAACCCTGAGGGCTTCTCCGAGAGGGGGAGCAGCATCCACGGCAGAGCTGGAACTGGAACGGGCCTCCTCTCCACCGGACTCGTGGAGCAACGCCAGGACCTCCAGCCCCTGGTCGCTGGGACCCGCGAAGCGGCGCGGCCTCTCTGCGTGCCCCGGGGCCGTCGAAGAACGGCCTGGGGCGAAGCTGACCCTGCAGAAAGCCCCAGGGGCAACCCTCTCCTCCACTTGCCATCGCCCGGACGCCCATCTCCCCGTGTATTTTGTTGTTGGATCTCGTGCGCTGAGTTTTCGAACATCACCCACACTGTTCCCCAATGGTCCTCGCCGAGGAAACCACGCACCCGTCCGAGCGATGCCAAAGCCATGGCGAGGGGGTCGGTTGCACGCAGAAGCGACCCTGGGCAAAGTCAAAAGCGACCTTTGGTGGGGCGGCTTTCGGGGGCGCGGGATGACCATCGTTCAGCCGCTCCCCATCCCCAGGGGCGTGGCCTGGGCCCCACTGGCCGACTTGCCCCATAGACCGTTCCCTTCGGGTTTCGAGGGGCGTAGCCCCAACTGGGGGGGTCATTTTAGGGAGCCCGCAAAGGACGTACGCGCCCAGCTATGTACATGAACGCGGCCCCTCGATCCACGAGACTGGCCGCGTTATACGAACATCTGCGCAATGCGTACTCTCGAAACCAGCGTGGATTCATGTACGTGTACGTCCTTCTTTCGCTCCTGACATTTGGGGCTGGGGCTGGGGGTGGGGGCCGGTGGAGCGATACCGACACGGGAGGGGGGGGCAGAGCCTGTAGCGTACGGGCGACGGCCCCTCGCCCCGCGCGCAGCCATCTGGGGAGACCACAGAGGACGTACGCGCCCATCGGCGGTGGACACGCCGCGCTTTGGCAAACCACCCTTTCTAGTGAAAACGGCCCAGGACCGAACCCGACGGACCTGGACCCGCAAGAAAATGACGGCCGCGACGCCCTCGCGCGAACCGAACACGGCCAATGCGCTCATCGGCGCGTCAGGGTAGGAGGTCCGTCCACCCCCGAGCCCAACTATGTACGTGAACACGACCCCTCGATCCGTGAGACTGGCCGCGTGATATGAGCATCTGGGCAATGCGCACTCTCGAAACCAGCGTGGATTCATGTACGTGTACGTCCTTCTTTCGCCCCGCACGCAGCGATCGGGAGACCCCGGTGTGGGCCCGCAGCTGAAGGTCACCGCGGCGACGGCCCGCTCTGGGGCGCAGCCGAGGGAAGGCCGAGCGTTCAGTCGGGCCTGTCCCTCTACTGGAGGAATATTCAGAAGCAGTTAGAAAATAGTCCGGGGACGATTGCTCGAGCATTATTCTGCTATTCTTGAAAATTCGCGGGGAGACTGCATTTTTCGTCCAAAGTCCACCTGTCGGGGGGACATGCCCGACCTAAGCCGAGCGCCTTGAGCGCGCGCCGCTGGCTGACGCGGGCGGGCGGGGATTTATCCATATCCACCGCCTGGGAACCGACGCCCTGGTGCCCCAGCGGGCGATGGATATGGATATATTTCGGCCCCCGGGGGCCCAAATATGTCGATATCCACCGCCTGCCGAGGCTCCGAAAACTGACCGTCCAGGCGGTGGATCTGGATAAATTCCCGCCTCGGAACGCGGGCGGGCGGGGGGGTGCGGCTTGAGGAGGTCGTCGGCGAAGCAGATGGCGTCCTGCTGGCGCGCCACGGGCGGGGGGGGCGCCACCTCCCTGGCGGCGGCGACGGGCAGAGAGGGATGCAGCCCCTTCGTCGTCGCCTCAAACCTTGGGCGTCACACGAGGATGGTGACGGCACTGCCCGTTCGTGTCGTGCCGACTTCGGCTTTGGTTCCTGACACCACGCGGATCGTTCAACCCTGAAGGATCGGCGGCCTTCCGACTGCCAGGTCATTCCATCTTGGCTGATTCATGCCGCCAGCGGCGTTCAACCTTGAACGACGAGCCGCGTCGACATGACACGAAGATGCCCAACGTACGTCTTTCGCGATTCTCGGCCTCCGATGCCGTTCCAAACCTCGCCATGAGACGCCGGCCCCTGGGGACGGGGTCGGGACCCCAAGGGGCCCACGCCACAGAAAGGTTGAAAACGTGGAAGAAGACGGCCGTCGTCAGCGATCGAAGCCACCGAGGCCTCCGGCAGTCTTCTCCCCCTGACCCCTCCCCTCCCGCTGCGACCCACCCCTCCCCTCTTCACCTGCAACTCCCCCTGTCATCCCCCGCCCGCGGCCATCCCCCTCCACACCCGAGAGGCGTGGCCTGCCCCCACAGGCTGCCCCGCACAGCTCGAGCCGCGCACCTAAGCCAAGCGTCAATGACCAGTACTCCAGAAGCCCTGAGGACGCCAGCGTTGACCTGTCTTGGGGGGGGTACCCGTCGGCCGAGAGAAGTGGGTAGAAGCATGAAGTAGGAAGGCGTTGGAAGTAGATGAGGTGTCCGCCGTCGCCCTGAAGAGGCAGGAGGAGGGGAAACCACGCGATCATTGAAGTAGGAAGGCGCCTGAAGCAGATTGGGATCTGGGAATCCCAAATGCCTACTTTCAACGACCGGCGTGTACCAGTACCCCCGGAAACCCTCGGGACGCCAGCGTTGACCTGTCTTGGGGAGGTACGTGCCTTTATTTGACCTGGCGCCCGCCAGACTTCCGCTGCTGGCGCGCGCCGGGGGAGGGGCCAGGTCTAGGCCCCTAGCACCCCCGTGGGTCGCCAGGCTCAGAATAGGATCCCACCATACCTTGCGTGAATGGTTTCAGAGCGTTGCCCCTTCCATCTTCGTTGCCCCTTCCATCTTCCCTCTCCCCCTTCGGGGAGGGACTGATCACTGACTCTTAAGAAGCACTCCTCCCCCACACGAGCGGCAGCCAGCGGCAGTCATTCTTAAGAAGCACCCCTCCCCCACACGAGTTCCCCCTCCCTCCACTCTTAAGAGCACCCCTCCCCCACACGAGCTCCACCTCTCTCCACTCCTAAGAGCACCCCTCCCCCACCCGAACCCATGCGTCGCCCCTACCCACCATCCCATTCAAACAAACCATACGAACTACAATCCCACCAGCCCTCTGGGCGTGGGTGGTTAAAGGAGTTTCCTCTTCCACCCCTCCTTGTCCCCCTTCGGGGAAGGGTTTATCACTGTTCCCTATTAATAAACACCCCCTCCCCCAGGCGACTGGGGGCCAACCAGGGTCCATGACGACCCCACCCCGCCATCCCTTGTAAAAAACAAAACAAAACATACTCTGCCTCCAAATTCGAACAATGCGCAGCCATCCCGATGCGGCCTTCCCCCACCATCCCTGTCAAAAAGCAATACAGTACACTTGGCGGCGGCGGCGGCTGCGGCGGCTGCGGCGGCGGTGGCGGCGGCTGCGGCGGCTGCGGCGGCGGCGGCGGCGGCGGCGGGGACGGCGGCGGCGGCGGCGGCGGCTGCGGCGGCGGCGGCGGCCGCCGCCGCGGCGGCGGCGGTGGCGGTGGCGGTGGCGGCAGCGGCTGCGGCGGCGGTTTGGCAACGGGGGGCGGCGGCGGCGGCGGCGGCGGCGGCTGCGGCGGCGGCGGCGCGGCGGCGGCGGCGGCGGCGGCGGCGGCGGCGAACGCGGACGCGGCGGCGGCGGATTCGCCCCCAGTAGCTGCCCATCCAAAGACGACGGCTGAATATGCTGAGGCTCGGGCCAGACTCGGCTGCTACGTATGTGTTGGGAGGGCGGGTGGGAGTGAGCGAGACGGCTTGCGGGCGGGGAGGGGGTCTTGACCCCTCCCCCCACCCCCTCCCCATGGACGTGGACGGGGGGTCTCGCGAGTCGTCGGAGCGTCCAAAACGGCCTCGGCGAGGAAGCCAAAATCATTGATTTTACTATGGTTTTGGCCCCATTTTGGCCTCCTGGGGGGGCGACTGTAATCCGTACCCCCCCCGCCTGTGATCGATCTCACCCAAGATGGCCCAAAGATGGCCCCCAAGGCTCCCAAGGGTGCCCCAAGATGGCCCAACGATGGCCCCAAGAGGCCCCCAAGATGCCCCCAGGAGGCCCCCAAGAGACCCCCAAGAGAGAGGCCCCAAGAGACCCCCCAGAGGCACCCAAGATGCTCCAAGAGGCCTCGGCGAGAATGCCAAATCATTGATTTTACAATGGTTTTAGCCACATGTTGGCCTCTTGGGGTGGCACTGATTCAGATGACTCCAAGAGCGCCTGAGAGAGCCCAAAATGACCTCCAAGATGGCTCAAGATATCCCAAGATGTCTCATAATGGCTTCCTCTGTGTGCTGCCCACTTCCCTGATCGAGACAATTCCTCTGGGCATTGTTTCTGGATAGGTTGGTGGGGATTCTTTTTTTGGTACGCGGCTCCAAGGAGACGTCCAGAGAGCGGGCTTCACGGCTGGGGCACAGAGCGAGATAATTGGCCGGTTGGTGGGGATTCGCGAAGCGTCACACATTTGCCTCGAAATCAAGAGCATGCACGTGCGCCCCTTGACCAATTTGCATTGTTTTTTTGACAGGGGCGACGGAGGGGCCTCATATTGCCAGCTGCCCGCAAAGCAACCATACCTTTTTAACAAACAACGCAGAATGCACTTTGCTTGAGAATCTGAAGCGTACACGAGCGCCCCGCGACCATCCTGGATATGTTGTTTGACAGGGTCGGCGGGGATGCCTTCACATTGATTGCTGCGCGCAGGCCAACCATCCTTGTCACAAAGCACAGCAAAATGCACGTTGCCTCCAAATCTGGAGCATGCGCGGGCGCCCCGCGACGACTTTGCATAGGTTCTTGACAAGGGCGGGGGGGGCCTCTTATCGCCTTTTCTGCGCGAAAGCCAACCACCCCTTTCACACAGCAATGCTGAATACACTTTGTCTCCGAACGTGGAGCATGCGCGAGCGCCCCGCGACCGCTTTGCATTCGTCTTTGGCACGGACAAGCAGAATATCTATATATATATATATATATTTATATATATATACACGTTGCCGCCAAATATGGAGTATGCGCGGGCGGGACGGCAGGCTTGCCCTCAGTGTGCCTGCCGCGCGCAGGCAAAACACACTTTGCCGCCAAATATGGAGCATGCGCGGGCGCCCCGCGACCGCTTGGCACTTGTTTTCAACAGGGACGGCGGGGGGGGGGGGGGGGGGCACATATTGCTTGCTGCGCGCAGGCAAACCCTGCCTGACACAAAACACACCAAAGGATACTTTGCCTCCGAAGCTGGAGCATGCGCAGGCGCCCCGCGACCACTTTGCATGGCTTTTGACGGGGATGCTCGGGTGGCGCTTTTGTGCCAGGAGGGCAAGTAAAAGTGAGCGAGACGGCTTGCGCCTTTTTGTTGGCAGGCGGTGCCTTGACCCCTCCCCCTGCAGCCTACCACCTGCCCTGGACCTGGACGGGGGTGGGCCGCGACCCATTGGAGCGTCCAGAAAAGGCCTCGACGGTAAGGCACACGTCATGGAGCTTCCAGCGGCTCTGTGCCAATTGTGGCATCCTGGGGGGTGGGGCCTAATTTTAGGTCGGGCAGCATGTCCCCCTACAGGCTAATTTGGGGCGAAACATTGAAAATACCCAAAAATACTCAAGCATAACGAAAAAATGCTCGCAAAATCGTCCCCAGACTATTTTTGACTATTTTTGGATCTTCCTCCCGTAGAGGGACGTGCCCGACTTAGGCCTAATTGGGTACCCCTCCTTCGTCAATCGAACTCCTCCAGGATGGCTCGAATCTGGCCCCCAAGGTCCCCAAGGGTGCCCCAAGAAGGCCCCAAGAGGCGCCCAGGAGGCCCCAGGAGGCCCCCAGCAGGTCCCCAAGAGGCTCCCGAGAGGCCTCCAAGATGCTCCAAGATGCTCCACCGAGACACCCAAGACGCTTCAAGAGGCTCCCAAGACGCCCCAAGAGGCCTACAAGAAGCTCTCAAGAGACATCCGAAGAGACTCCGAGAAGCATCCAAGAGGCCTCTGGCACTTTCTGCTCGCCCTCCTTCTCCTCCTCTTCCTCATCCGCCTAATTAGCTATTCCTCCTCCTCCTCCTCCTCCTCCCTCGTCCCTTCTCCCTCCTCCTCCTCCTCCTCCTCCTCCTCCACCTCCTCCTCCTCCTCCTCCTCAGGCTGATCCCCGTTGCTCTTCCTCATCCTCATCCTCCGGTTCCTCCTCCATCCTCCCCCTCTTGGGATATGACGACGGCTTCGCCACCCTTTCCTCCACTGCATGCTCATTCCCACCCCTGATCAGGGCAGCAGGCGAGTTACCATGCTCAGGGAGGTGGACACGATGCCCGTATGATTGAAGGGGCCCTGTGACACACAAATCAATCGACACAAACAACAGGATTCCCAATTTTTTCTCATATTTGCTGGGTTTTTGTCTCCCCCCCCCCACTTCCCAAATTTTCCCATACGTTCTGGGGAATCGGCGATTGGTTATGTCTGGGACAAGCGTCCAGACGTCGAACCCGTGCCAGGGTCGGGCCCGAGGCCCAACTGGCCCCTGCCACCGGGCACTCAACTCGAGCCCGCGTCCAAATCTTCGGCCGGGCGGCCCCCCGGGATCCCGGCGCCGCCGTGGAAGGAAAAGGGGGCTCGGAAGGAGCCCTGGACCCCCCCTGACATCCTCGTGCCTCCTCCTCCTCCTCCTCCTCCTTCTCCTCCTCCTCTTCCTCCTCCTCCTCCTCCTCCTCCTCCTCCTCCTCCTCCTCACCGTAAAAGGCACGACGGGAGGACTTCCGCAATGTTCGGCATGCATGGGGGCCTGCACGGGGCCCTGGGGCCGCCGAAACACAACCCGGGAGGAAAGGACGCATACCCGCGGGAAGGAGGGATGCACACCTCCTGGGGGCCACGTCGTGGAAGAAAGACACGACCCAGAGATCCAAACGTCGTGATTCTTTCAATACGGGGTCCCTGGAGGTCTCGAACTTTTCCCCGGGACCGCCTTTTCATCCCGAGTCGTTTTTGCCAGTCCCGGGGCCCGCCCGGCGAGGGCCCCTAGATGCCGAAAAGGGCGACAAACCTCCGTCTTGATTTTTTCAACGCGTTCGATCTCTGGGGGCGTCGGATGTCTGGGTTCCCAGGGCCTCCCAAACAATTCGCTCTCTGCCGGGCCGTTCTGCTGCCTGCGACGCTGCTCATTACGGCCACCAGGGCCCCGGGAGGGCCCCATAGGCCGAGAGGGGCGGCGAGAGGCCTCTCCAGGACCTTCCCTTCGGGGACCTGCTCGCTCCTCTCCGCCGGGAGGATGCCAGAAGTGACCCTTAGGCCCTGTGGTGCCCCCCACCCTACGCAGAGATCGAACGCATTGAAAAGATCAAGACGGAGGTTTTTCTCAGTTTTGGGCCTCCAGGGGCCCTCGCCGGGCCCCAGGACCGTCAAGAAACGACTCGGGATGAAAAACCGGCCCGAGGGAATTGGGTCGAGACTTCCGGGGACCCCGCATTAAAAACAGTACGACATCGGATCTCTGGGTATATGTTTTGCGCCGTCCCGTGCCGCCAAGGGCCCCGCCCACCCCTCCCCCCCTGGGCCTCGCGAGGGGGGGCTCTGGGAAAAGCCGGGGTCGCCTCAAGTCCGGGCTCCCCGAGGAGGAGGGGAACCCGCAATTTCCAGCAGGTCTGGCAGACAAAGCAGCAAGACGCTGACGCTTCAAATCCCTGCCGAAGATGTAGGCAATCCAGAGAATCAGATCTAAACGTCTGGAGGACCGGAACCAGAACCGGGGCCTGAGCTGCGGCCGCGGAAGGGGCCGGGGCCGAATCCGGAAGCGGGGCGGCAACCAAAGCCGAGACCAGGGCCGCAAGCGGAGCCACTGTTGGGACGGATGCCCAGAATTCAGATGAACTTCTGCAGAAGGAATTGCGGAAGCCTGCGTCTGAGCACTCTGGGAGGGTCCAGGGAGGGAGGCAACTTTGGGCCAGGGCAGGGCCATCTCTGGCAGCACCAGGCTCACAGCGGCTTTCGGGGAGGAGGTCCACGGACGGCTCCAAAGGAGGTGATGGTGATGATGACTCATGATGATGATGCTGCTGATGATGATGACGACGATGATGATGACGATGTTACGATGATGACGATGATGTTGATGCTGATGCTGCTGCTGCTGCTGATGATGATGATGACGATGACGATGACGATGACGATGATGATGATGATGATGATGATGATGATGATGATGATGATGCTGATGATGATGATGATGATGATGATGGTGATGATGATGATGATGATGATGATGATGATGATGATGACGATGCTTTCGTCGTGAGCGCTGGGCCTGGGCCTCTGGCGTGTCCTTCGTGGCTCCCTGGGACTCTGCCTGCCCAGAAGTACTCTTGGTGGCATAGCGGGCTGAGCCTGCTCCAAATCCCTTATTAGTCGTCCCCTGCGCCTGTTTTGTAACTGGGGGGGGCCAGCTTGTTAGGGCGCCTTCTTTGGATTGGAGCTCAGGGGGTCTTGTTTAGCAAGGCGCCCCGTCGAAGAGGGGGGTCTGGAACATCAGGTCGCACCTGGAAGGGGGTCCGGTTTCTGAGGGGGGGGGCGCTGGATAAGGGATTTGGACTGCACGCGCCCCCGAAACGGGGGGCGGGGAGCCAGCGTGCCGCGCCCCTCCTTCTTCTCCAGCATGAAGTCGATCAGGCAGGTGACGCGCTCCTGGGCAGGCAGGGCTGCCGAGGAGGCGGGCAGGGGGCGGGCCTCCAGGGAGGGAGGAAGGGGGGCGGGGGGGGGAGGCGAGCGGGCGACGAGAGGGGGGCGACGAGAGGGGAAGGGGGGGGGGCGAGGAGAGAGGGGTGCGAGGATGAAGGGGTTCATTATGGTGAAGCCTCTCTTTGTGTTGCCGTGGGCGACCGCCGCCCCAGAAGCGCCCGCGGAGACGAGAGGGCAGGCTTGCAGAGGGCGGGCACACGAGGCCCTGCTCGACGGCGCCCGAGGAGTACACGAACAGAGCGGAGACGACGGCGCGGCGGCTGCGACCCCCCCCCCCCGCGCGCGAGCGAGCGCCGAGTCGCGCAGAGGGGCCCCCCTCGCAGAAATCCCGCTCCGCGGCACTCGCCGCAGCGACGCGGCTGCGCGAGCCCGCCGCGCGCCGTGAGCACGTGCCCCCCGTCGCGCAGTCGTGGAGGCGCCACCTCCTCGCGGGGGGCCGGGCCCCGGCGCGAAGATCCCACTCCGAGGCACCCCCCGCCGATGCCACGCAGCTGCGCCACCCCTGCACGAGAACCCCGCGCGCGCAGCGAAGCGCCGCCCCCCCACCCCACCCCCCTCGCGGAGCGAGGCCCCCGCGCGCGCGCGGCACGCATCGCGCTCCGAGACCGCCGCTGACGCGGTGCGCGATGTGGCTCCGCCCCGCGCGCCCGAGCGCCGTCCAATCGCGCGGGGAAGCTGCCTGGCGCCGCGCGCCGCCGCCCGTGTGGAAACGGCAGCCCGACACCCCCGCCGATGCGACGATGGCGCGACGCGCGCGCGCGCCGTATAACCAATCGTGCAGAGACGCGCGAATTTGTATCACAAGCGAAGCCTTGAGTATCCACAAGCACAGCGAAGCTCTTCCTTCCCTGCCTTAGGGGGGCCAAGCGGGTAGAGGCGAGGAGGGCAGTGTCCCTCGGGCGCAGACGAGGCGGGCGCGCGGGGGGGGCTGGGGCACGGGCATCGCGAGCGCGCCCCCCTCCCCCCTGCGCAATCCTCATGAGGAGGGCGAACTGCGTGCGCGCGATTCCTTGTCAGTTGTTTGTTTGTTTTGTGGTGTGTATGTATGTATCGCGGTCGCTGCATTAGCATTATTAGTAAGATTTGTACTACTATTTTTACTTGTTATAACTATAGTTGTTTCTCTTTCTCTCTCTCTCTCTTTCTGTCCCTCCCTCTCTCTCTCTCGAACAATTTCTTGTTGTTTGGTCTCTCTCCGCTCGGGGGCGCGGCGCCGGCGCGCACAGTTGCGTCCCCGGCGCCGCGCCCCCGAGCGGAGCGGCGCGCAGCTCCCGCTTCGGGCTCTCTCTGCCCCTGGGCGGCGCGGCAGCTGGCGGGCGCCGCGGGCCCGCGGCGCGCCGGTGATGAGCGCCGGGGGCGCCGCTTGCTCCTCCTCCTCCTCCTCCTGCTCATCCTCCTCCTCCTCGTCTTTTTCTTCTTCTTGCTCCTCCTTTTCCTCCTCCTCCTCCTCCTCCTCCTCCTCCTCGTCCTCGTCCTCGTCCTCGTCTCGTCCTCGTCCCTCGTCCTCCCGTCCTCCTCCTCCTCCTCCTCCTCCTCCTCCTCCTCCTCCTCCTCCTCCTCCCCCCGTTGCTGGCCCAGCCGGGTAAACGCTCGGTGACTGCGAGGCTTAAGAGCCGGAAGATGGGCGAAGCATCGGCGAGGCAAGTGCCAAGGGTGCGCGGCGAAGCTCGGGCGAGTGTGCATAAGCTGATTTGGCCTGTAGACCGGCGGATGTGAGGGAAATGTCTGGGTGAGAGGCATCGAGGGCAGAACATCTACCCCGATAACATCCACCCCGACACGCAACACCGTTGAGTAAACGCGCCCGGAGACGGAATCAAACGGGGCAGGGCTGTTCAGTAACCACCCAATGCCGTCTGAAAAACGCCAATTGTCGGGTCTGTGTGGTTTATCCTCCCTTGGATACGAACGCGGAGGTGAAAGGTGGACGAATCCGAATCCGAGGAAAGCTCCAGCACCTTGCCCGACTGGTTACGGGCCGAGGCCGCCGAGGAGGCGGGCCAGGCGCCAGCGCGCTGCCTCTCTCTCCCCCTGCTGCGGCGACGCCAGTGCGGGGAAAAACGCCATCGTCAGGTCGGTCAGGGAAGGAAAATAACAACTAATAAAACATGTTAAAAAAGCCTGAAACTGTAGAAAATCGTCCCCGTATGATTTCTTCTACTGTCTTCAATTTTCAATATCTGTGGAGAGACATGCCCGACATAACACCAGTTTGAAGCAATTGGCCTTGTCGTAGGCCTCGATCTTCGCGACAGCGCCGCGCCCGCTGCAGAAGCCGCAGGGGTCCGCCACCCTCAGGTTGCGGCCCAGGTCCCCCAACTCGTGGAACCCCTCGCGTCCTACAGCGACTTGCGCCAGGGAGCTGCGCCTGCGAAGGCCCCTCGACCTCGACCGCGACCTCCTCGAAGGCGCGCCTCCTTTGCTGGGCCTGTTTTCCACCGCTCCGAGTTGGATGGGGGGGGAGGAGGAGGAGGACGAGGAGGGCGAGGAGGAGGAGGAGGAGGAGGAGGAGGAGGACCCCCTCCCCCTTCCAACTTATGGTGGTGGTGGTGGTGGTGGAAAATGGGTCCATCAGAGCCTCCTTGTCGATCGCCCGCGCGCGCTCCCGCCCCCAGCACTGCGGCCGCCGCCGCCCAGGGCCACCGCCGCTGGGCGCCGCACTCGTCTTGGGCCTCGCCGCCGGGTTGGCTTCCGACTCGCCCTCGCTGCTGCCGCCGCCACCTTGGCCCCCCTTGGGTGATGGGCCTTTTTTTCCGCCGCCACTGCCAGAAGTTGGAGGGGGGAACGAGGTGGAGGATGAGGAGGAGGACGAAGAGGAGCGCAGCGCCTCACGCGTGTCTCCCGAGCGGCCGCGGGGGCGACCGATGAGCGACAGCGTGACGCCCTCACGCCGCGATGGCGGAGAGGGCAAGGTTGAAGAAAGTGTGGAAGAAGACCCAATCGCAGAGGAAGAGGGCCAAGGGCGCGTCGACATAGGCCAACTTGCCGCCGACGAAGCAGGCGTCGCCGCCGAAGAAGAAGCCGTGCCACCAGCCGACCACGGAACGGCAGCGAATCACGACATGGTTGATCATCGCGCCGCGTGGCTGCGAGAGGGGCCACCCTGCGGGAGCTGCGCCGCTGGGGTACGCCTGGCACGAGGCGCCAGTCCCTTCTCGACGCGCCTGATCGCATCTTGCTGGTTGCGGCGCGTAGAAGTGGTGGAGGAGGAGGAGGAGGAGGAGGACTCCCTCCTCCTCCAACTGATGGTGGTGGTGGTGGAAGACAGGCCAATCATTGGGAGCTCACCGCCTGGTGGGGCCAGCAGAGCCCGCAGCACCAACGGCCCCGAGCTCGTGAACACCCCCACTGGCGCCAATCCCCCCCCCGGGTTCAGCCCTGCCGGCGCGGCGCCAGGACGGGGCTAGACGTCGTCGTCGGTGACGGGTCACGGCTGGCGCCGCGGCTGCGCCTGCTCTGAAACGGGGAGCGAAGACCTCGGAGGCCTCCCACTCGGCGGCAGCGCCCAGCACGGCCGGCAGCGTGTGCGCGCCGGCGGCGTCATCTCCCGCAGCTTCGACGCGCAAAAGGCCTCGGTCCTCGCCGATGGGACTATGTGGAGCAGGAGCTGCCGCGCGCGCGGCCACGTGGTGGGCCCTGCCCAAGCCCAACATCGTGCATCTTGCCAGGGTCCGGAAGGGGCTTCCAGCGGCAGCTCCTGACAACACCCGTGGACCAGATGCATGAAAGCCAGAGCACCGGGTCGAATGGCCAGGCAGACAAGATGGTGAAGTTTTATATCCCAGGACGCGCCCAACCTGACCGCTTCGAGCAGGTGGGAAACGCTAGGGTCCGGAATGAAACCAGCAATTTCATAAGTCGAGGGGGGCGACCTGCCCACTGGCACAGTGGGCGCCATCGCAAGCATGCGTGACTGTTGTACAAACCCATAGCTATCAAGAACCTCGGGCAACATGTTCCAATCGCCCGCGATGACGGAATGGGTTGGGTCCGAAACCGACTCGCATAGTTCAACGAGCGAAGCCGTACTAGTAGGGCCCAGCCCCTCAGCCGACTTGAAGTAAACCTATCGTAGGCCACTCAGGGAAGCCCATCACAAGCTTGATAATATATGGAGTGCTGCTGGCTGATCACCTTCAGGGGCCAGCGGATCCCAATAATCACCCCACCGGAAGCCGCAACCCCCAAAGACATCTGATCAGTATCTGGGCTAACGTGGCTTGGCACAAACAAGGCGCGTCACCTCTTTTCCAACGAAATCAGGGCTCGCACCGACCTCCCGCTCGCAAAGGAGAACAGCTGTGCTCTCGCAGGCGTCTCTTGAGCGTAGTCCACCACGAGCCGCTGAAACTCTCGATGTGATGCTGCCGCTCAGTATCTGACCTGCATGGGCCCCGTTCAGAGGACGGACGGGGACACCTGTTCAGGCGAGAAGTAGTCCACAACAACGTGGGGCCAGCCTGCCAAACGTAAAGTCACACACACACACAGTTTTGTTCCTTGGTCTGGACCCTCAGCTTCTTGACGAGTGCGTAGACACCCCTTTTGTGGTGCCCATCCGATCTGGCCGCGTTGGAAGACTCATCGAGGCATCGAGGTTCTCATTATCCAAATCATCGCGCACGACATCATCAAGTGGGACAGGTTTGGCAACCGCCTCCTCTCCACCTCCTCCTCCGACTTCTGGCTTTACCTGGGAATCCGAGCCCTGGGAGGATTGAGCAGCTCGCGCCTGGCACCGGGCGCGCAGCAGCTCCTGGTATTTGCCGAAGGCTGGCGTGGCCATGGGCTGCTGCACCTACGGTTGGTCCCTGCCCGCGTCGGCGTCAAGCACGGAGGCGGGCTCCGTGGCTGGCACTTCCTGAGATATGGAAGTGCGCAGCTCGATATTGGGGGCCCCAACCTCCACACGGGCCAGTCGAGCCCTTCCTGTCTCGCCGCCAATTCCTTGGAGGCTGTTTCCATGAGGCCCTGCTGGACTTTGAAATGATTCTCAAACTTTTCGGGCGTTGGACTGCCAGCTTGTGTCCAAGAGCAGGACGTGTCTGCAAAACGATGGCTTGGCCCTGTCGAGCTCCTCCTTCGCCTCCTGGAGGTCACTTCCCATGGCTCCCTTGACCGCTGCAGGGAAGCGCTCATCGTTCCGAATCGAACCGATGGTCGGTTCCAAAGTCTTGATCTTAGCCTGTAGGCACCGGCGCCGAGCTCGTCGTCGTCGTCGTCGTCCCCAATGGCGAGAACCACCTCCCGCGAGCCTGTAGGCACTGGCTGCTGGGAAGCGTGCGGCTCCACCGAGCTGCTTGGCGACATGATCCATCCCCTTCTGAAGCTGACAGGGCTGCCGCACGACTGCACCTGAAGCATCACTCCCGGAGGTCCGCGAGCCCAAGCACTATCAGATGGCCGAGCCTTGGACGGGCTCGGCTGCTTTGACTCTGTCGGCCTCTTCTTTGCCTCATCGAAGATCTGCTGCGGTGCCTTCTGCCCGCAGTGGCACTCGATGCGGCACGCAGAGCAGGCGGCCTGCGAGAAGATCTGAGTCTTGCCCTATGCGAGGTGCACGGACTTGTCACGCATGCTCCTGCCTGCAAGAGCATACCGAAAGCGTGAGGGTTAAGATCCCTCGAACTGCAATCTTGCCAACAGATCCGCCACACCGAATTCCGCTCCGAAGACGGCTGCGGCAAGACCAAGAACTTGGCCAGAAGGGCTTCGGAGCAAGTGGGAGAAGTGGACGAGCAGGCGGCGGCGATGGAGGAGCAGCAACGGGGGGAGGAAGACGAGGAGGACGAGGAGGTGTGGCCACCAGGTCCTGTGTCTCGCACCCTGGGCTGGGCTTCGCGAACTGCGTGAGCAGCCGCTTGACCAGGCCCTCGGTGGGGAACACGAGGTTGGCCTGTCATCGGGGCTGCGCGGGCACTGGAGGTGGCCCTCTTATCTTCCTTCCCCTCCGCATCTCCCGATCCTCCTCCCGCTTCTCCTGCTCATCTGTCGATTCATCCTTTTACGCATTGTTCCTCATATTCCCCTACTGCTCATGCTCCTCCTCCTCCGCCTTATCCTCCGTGGCTACCCTGCTCCTGCCCTTCCTCCACAGCACCCACACCGTCGATGTTGTCCCCAGCAACGTGTCGTCATCCGCATCCACACTCAGATCCTCATCCTACGGTCACCTCTGCAACCTCATGCTCGTCATCTCCAAATCCTCATCCCGGACTGGGTCCTCGGAGGACCTGTGGCCGATTCTTTTCCAGAAGCCGCGCATCGTCGGCAGCTCTCAATGGCCAAGGTGCGCCGGAGGGTTGGCCCCGAACGGCCCTCCCAGGCCAGAGCTGCCGCCCGAACGCCGTTCAACGAGTAAAAACTTGTGCGGCCCACAGGCTGTATGCAACTCAGTGTCTGAAGTGGGGGAACCGACAGGTACATTCGGGACTGATTGCGGAGGGCACCCGAGAGGACACAAAAGTCTCTTCGGAGAGACAACCTGTGCTCCGGTCATGAAGAGGACGCGGGCCGCGATGGACAAGAGACCCTTCACTCTGCAGGCTCGCCCTGGACTTTAGACTTGCGGATGCCACGACAATGGACACCCTAACAGTCCTACCATTGAATTAAGGATGTGTTTTATATGCATGAAAAATGTTCTAAACATGTTTCAAGCATGTGTTATCTTTATAAAAGCCTGGCGAAGGACCCAACCATATGCAGCTGTGAGTACCGCAATAGCGAACATCTTCTTCGGCGCGGCGCCGCGATGCCAACGCAGCCACTGGGAGCTTCGGTGGAGCTCCCTATGGGGCCACGAAACGTGTGAGGGGTGTGCCAGAATGGGGGGTGGAACCGCATGCGGACGCAGCCACTGGGGCCTTCGGTGGAGCTCCTTATGGGGCCACGAAGCGTGTGAGGGGTGTGCCAAATTGGGTGCGGCGCCGCCATGCGAACGCAGCCACTGGTGCCTTCGGTGGAGCTCCCTGTGGGGCCACGAAACGTGTGAGGGGTGTGCCAAATTGGGTGCGGCGCCGCCATGCGAACGCAGCCACTGGGGCCTTCGGTGGGGCTCCCTATGGGGCCACGAAGCGTGTGAGGGGTGTGCCAAATTGGGTGCGGCGCCGCCATGCGAACGCAGCCATTGAGGCCTTCGGTGGAGCTCCCTATGGGGCCACGAACGTGCGAGGGGTGTGCCAAATTGGGCGCGGCGCCGCCATGCAACGCAGCCACTGGGGCCTTCGGTGGAGCTCCCTATGGGGCCACGAAACGTGTGAGGGGTGTGCCAGAATGGGGGGTGGAACCGCATGCGGCGCAGCCACTGGGGCCTTCGGTGGAGCTCCCTATGGGGCCACGAAACGTGTGAGGGGTGTGCCAGAATGGGGGGTGGAACCGCATGCGGGCGCAGCCACTGGGGCCTTCGGTGGAGCTCCCTATGGGGCCACGAAACGTGTGAGGGGTGTGCCAGAATGGGGGTGGAACCGCATGCGGGCGCAGCCACTGGGGCCTTCGGTGGAGCTCCCTATGGGGCCACGAAACGTGTGAGGGGTGTGCCAGAATGGGGGGTGGAACCGCATGCGGACGCAGCCACTGGGGCCTTCGGTGGAGCTCCCTATGGGGCCACGAAACGTGTGAGGGGTGTGCCAGAATGGGGGGTGGAACCGCATGCGGGCGCAGCCACTGGGGCCTTCGGTGGAGCTCCCTATGGGGCCACGAAACGTGTGAGGGGTGTGCCAGAATGGGGGTGGAACCGCATGCGGGCGCAGCCACTGGGGCCTTCGGTGGAGATGGGGTGGAACCGTGAGGGGTGTGCCAGAATGGGGGGTGGAACCGCATGCGGCGCAGCCACTGGGGCCTTCGGTGGAGCTCCCTATGGGGCCACGAAACGTGTGAGGGGTGTGCCGAAATGGGGGTGGAACCGCATGCGGACGCAGCCACTGGGGCCTTCGGTGGATCGCAGCCACTGGGGCCTTCGGTGGAGCTCCCTATGGGGCCACGAAACGTGTGAGGGGTGTGCCAAAATTGGGGGTGGAACCGCATGCGGGCGCAGCCACTGGGGCCTTCGGTGGAGCTCCCTATGGGGCCACGAAACGTGTGAGGGGTGTGCCAGAATGGGGGGTGGAACCGCATGCGGGCGCAGCCACTGGGGCCTTCGGTGGAGCTCCCTATGGGGCCACGAAACGTGTGAGGGGTGTGCCAGAATGGGGGGTGGAACCGCATGCGGGCGCAGCCACTGGGGCCTTCGGTGGAGCTCCCTATGGGGCCACGAAACGTGTGAGGGGTGTGCCAGAATGGGGGGTGGAACCGCATGCGGGCGCAGCCACTGGGGCCTTCGGTGGAGCTCCCTATGGGGCCACGAAACGTGTGAGGGGTGTGCCAGAATGGGGGGTGGAACCGCATGCGGGCGCAGCCACTGGGGCCTTCGGTGGAGCTCCCTATGGGGCCACGAAGCGTGTGAGGGGTGTGCCAGAATGGGGGGTGGAACCGCATGCGGGCGCAGCCACTGGGGCCTTCGGTGGAGCTCCCTATGGGGCCACGAAACGTGTGAGGGGTGTGCCAGAATGGGGGGTGGAACCGCATGCGGGCGCAGCCACTGGGGCCTTCGGTGGAGCTCCCTATGGGGCCACGAAACGTGTGAGGGGTGTGCCAGAATGGGGGTGGAACCGCATGCGGGCGCAGCCACTGGGGCCTTCGGTGGAGCTCCATATGGGGCCACGAACGTGTGAGGGGTGTGCCAGAATGGGGGGTGGAACCGCTGCAGGCCACTGGGGCCACGAAGCGTGTGGTGGAAGTGGAACCGCATGCGGACGCAGCCACTGGGCTTCGGTGGAGCTCCCTATGGGGCCACGAAACGTGTGAGGGGTGTGCCAGAAATGGGGGGTGGAACCGCATGCGGACGCAGCCACTGGGGCCTTCGGTGGAGCTCCCTATGGGGCCACGAAACGTGTGAGGGGTGTGCCAGAATGGGGATGGGAACCGCGTGCGGACGCAGCCACTGGGGCCTTCGGTGGAGCTCCTTATGGGGCCACGAAGCGTGTGAGGTGTGCCAAATTGGGTTGGCGCCGCCATCGAACGCAGCATTGGGGCCTTCGGTGGAGCTCCCTATGGGGCCACGAAGCGTGCGAGGGGTGTGCCAAATTGGGCGCGCGCCGACATGCGGAGCAGCCACTGGGGCCTTCGGTGGAGCTCCCTATGGGGCCACGAAACGTGTGAGGGGTGTGCCAGAATGGGGGGTGGAACCGCATGCGGGCGCAGCCACTGGGGCCTTCGGTGGAGCTCCCTATGGGGCCACGAAACGTGTGAGGGGTGTGCCAGAATGGGGGGTGGAACCGCATGCGGGCGCAGCCACTGGGGCCTTCGGTGGAGCTCCCTATGGGGCCACGAAACGTGTGAGGGGTGTGCCAGAATGGGGGGTGGAACCGCATGCGGGCGCAGCCACTGGGGCCTTCGGTGGAGCTCCCTATGGGGCCACGAAACGTGTGAGGGGTGTGCCAGAATGGGGGGTGGAACCGCATGCGGGCGCAGCCACTGGGGCCTTCGGTGGAGCTCCCTATGGGGCCACGAAGCGTGTGAGGGGTGTGCCTGAATGGGGGGTGGAACCGCATGCGGGCGCAGCCACTGGGGCCTTCGGTGGAGCTCCCTATGGGGCCACGAAGCGTGTGAGGGGTGTGCCAGAATGGGGGGTGGAACCGCATGCGGGCGCAGCCACTGGGGCCTTCGGTGGAGCTCCCTATGGGGCCACGAAACGTGTGAGGGGTGTGCCAGAATGGGTGTGGGAGGGGGAGGAGGGGGGAGGAGGGAGGGAGGAAGGAGGCGGGAACGCGGGGCACCGTCTCTTCAAAACGAGGACCCAACACCACAGGATGGTTGGGAACAAATATTTGAAACATGTTTGAAACATCTTTTAGACATCTGGACATCATTTGGCAGCAGGCTTCCCCTCCATTCACCGACTTCCACAGCTTAGACCTCCTCCACAGCGCCTTCCGACCAGGACCCGCCGTAGCGAGTCCGGCCGAGGCGACGAGGGCTCCGCCCCCAGGGCCCAAAAAGCAAAGGCAGTAAGGTGGCGACATCCGCGTGATTCCCTCATCTGACACAGGACCCGCAGGCTGCACGCAGCCCCACTGACTGACAGCCCTGGAGGCCCCGACTGACAGCCCTGGCCGCGAATGTCCACCTTGCTGCTCGCGTTTGCTGCCGACCCCGCTCACGGGTGCCGCAGCTGCGGGGGCCGGCACCCCACCGCTCCGCTGCGGAGCTCGGTGCGCAGGGATACCGCGCCATTAATTTTCCGTGAGCTTTAGAATCCTGCTCCACTTGCTCTTGCCAGCTGCTCTTTTTCATCCTGATCCTGCTGCTGCGTGTCCTCTTCCTGCTCCTCAGACATGCAGACGTCCTGCTGCTTCTCATGATTTTCTTGTAGACTCTGTCGGATGGCATGTTGCCGCGACATAAGGGTGCTCCACTCTTCCCATGAAGATACAAAGTCGACGCTTCCCCGCTCAACATGGACGTTTCGATGTCGACGTTGCAGGATGCGTGGCCTGAACGGGGCGTGGGGCACATCGCGCTCGACAGGGCGAAATGTTGCTCTCGCCTCGGCGCTGCGCTTTTGTTAACTGAGAATTGGGCTCCCGCTTTGGTCGCGGCGCGCGCCCTTCGCCCGTCATTCTCGTCGACCCGCGAGCGGGCGAAACAGTCGCTCTCGCGTCGCTGCCGCCTCGGAGCGACACACATTTGCCACTCGCCAAGTCGTTGGCGGCGGGGTCGCGGGCGAGCCACTTGTCGGCCCTTCCCAAGCCCCGTCCAAACTTCGCCTGGGAGTGGCGTTCCCGCGTGGGCGCTGCGCACATGTCGCCTCGCCGTGCGTCCCCGACGCGCCCAAATGGACGACGCCCAAACGACGGCAAACCTACGGCGAGCCCTGCGCCCCGCGCCGCAGGTACACGACGCCGGCATCGCGGCAAACCCCACGGTGAACCCACCGCGCCCGAGGCGGCGTTTGCCCTGGTGGCCGCAGCGCCCTCCCCAGGACGGAAGGCCGCGCGTCGGATCAAACGGCGCTGGTACATGTTTCGCTCGCCGGATCGCATGACAACCGACACCAGCATCTTGGCCGCGCGAGAGCGTCCCCCTGCACAAGGAGTGGCCTGTGGGGCGCGGCCTGTCGACCACCGCGTGCGACGAGGCAGCTGCGGCCTGTGTGCTCGGGGCTGGGGCCAGGCCAACCCCCCCCGCCCCGACCAAAAGCCGCGCACCACAGGCTGCGTGTCCGAGGACAGCGACCTGGAAACCTATACCCTACCCCGCACAGCACCGCTTAGCGCCACTCGGTGGAAGTCTCGGTGATGCGCGGCGGTGTTACCTTGGCGGCCTTTGGACCAGCATGCCTAAGAAGATCCCATGGATCCGGCATGAAAAAAAGGCACTCGGGCGAAGGGCCTTGTAGCCTGAGAGGGGGGCGAATATAGGAGGAACCCTCCTAGGGGGAAACAACGACGGATCTGCTGTATATCGCCGATAGTCGGGGGCGCGCGAACATGGATTAGCGTTAAAGTCGGGCCTGCCCCTCTACAGGGGGAATGTTCAAGAATAGCAAAAAATAGTCTAGGGACGATGTTTCGAAAATTTGTGACAACTTGTTTTGTTTGTTTGTATGTTTGGGGCTTTTGAAAGTTTCGTCCAAAATCCGCCTGTAGGGGGACATGCCCGACCTAAGATTAGCGATTCAAGGATTTGGCGCGCGGTCGCCAACTCCATGGATCGGGGGAGGTACCCTCCCCAAAATGCGGCCGGTGCCGCCTCGTTCGGAGGCGGAGATCCGCGACTTCCCATGGAAGCGGGACCCGTCGCTAATCCACGCCCCCCTTGATCCGTGCTTGCGATCGCCTGCGCCTGAGGCAGATCGGCGGCAGGCTCTCGATCGATTGCGAAGCCGCACGTTCCTGGGCTGGCGTGGGCTTTCGGGCCCTCTCGGCGATCCGTGGGCGCATCACCCCCTCCCCTCTCCCGAATCCGACCAGCCCTGGCGCTGCCTCTTGACTCAGGTTGGGCGTGTCCCCCTACAAGCGGGTTTTGGACGAAAAATGAGAACAGTCAAAAATACACGAAAAAGAACAAACACATAAAGAAAAATCGTCCTTTGAAGACTCCCCCTGCAGAGGGACGTGCCCGACTTGACTCTTGACGCCCTTGCCACTGCGGCCGAGGTCCTCCCTCGGGGCAGGGGGGGCGGGGGGGGGGGGAGGAGGAGGAGGAGGAGGAGGAGGAGGAGGAGGAGGAGGAGGAGAGGAGGAGGAGGAGGAGGAGGAGGAGGAGGGAGGAGGGAGGAGGAGGAGGGAGGGAGGAAGGAGGAGGAGGAGGAGGAGGAGGAGGAGGAGGAGGAGGAGGAGGAGGAGGAGGGAGGAGGAGGAGGTGGAGGAGGAGGAGGAGAGGGAGGAGGAGAAGGAGGAGGAGGAGGAGGAGGAGGAGGAGGAGGAGGAGGAGGAGGAGGGAGGAGGAGGAGGAGGAGGAGGAGGTGGAGGAGGAGGAGGAGGAGGAGGAGGAGTAGGGAGGAAGAGGAGGATGAGGAGTAGGGAGGAGGGAGGAGGGAGCGGAGGAGGAGGAGGCCTCCGCCTCGGCGCAGGCGAGGATGGCGAAGAGCTCCGCCAGGGACCTGCCAGGGGCTCTCGGCCGGCCGCCGGGCGGGGAGCTCCGCAGGGTGGAGGAGCGGGAGGGGGTGGCAGCGACGGGCGCGGAGGGGGTCGAGGGACGGGGAGCGAGGAGCAGGAGGGAGGGTGGAGGGTCGAGAGAAGGGGTCGAGGGTCGAGGGTCGAGGGGGTCGAGGGTCGGGGAGGGCAGAGGGGGTCGAGGGTCGAGAAGGGTCCAGCGTAGACCGACGGATCGAGGATCGATCGGCTGAAGGAGAGAAGATCGAGAAGGCTGGAGGAGGAGGGGGATAGAGGATCGAGGAAGAGGAAAGAAGGAGGCACAGCGTCGGAGTGGGAGGATCGAGGAGGAGGAGAAAGAGGAGGAGGAACGACAGTGGGAGGAGAGATGACTAATCAACATCGAAAATCAATTACGCAAACTTCAGGACGTTAGGGTGTTTTAGGTTTTCCTGGGGCGCACCCTTCGCGACGGCCAGAACCAGAATATCGGCTGGGGAGCGCCACAGAAGAGAATATGGGGGGCGACTTCCTGGGGAGACCAGACACACGACGCATTGTGATTTTCAACGCTGGCAAGGTTTAATGTGTTGACCCGTTTTCCTGGGGCATGCTCACGGGCCCCGACACAAAAAATCCGCTGGCTCCACTTGTGGGGCCACCAGGCTCCACGGGTTAGGCTGGCTGCTCCCTGCGCTAGGTCCAGTTTCGAGTCTCCACTGTTATAGTCCTGCTTCTGCTTCCTACTGTGAATTGTCGAAGTCCTCGCGAGGGTGGGGAGCCGAAAAGGGCCCTGGTTACCACCATCGGGGGGGGGGTTCTCAAATTTTCGGGGGGGGTCCTGGGGCACGTAGGAATACATGAGATCCGCGCCCCCGAAGCCGGAATCCCCCATGGGTTACTACGCCACATGCGCGCCCCCGAGGCCGCACTCCCCAAGCACACAAGGCTCGCGGCCCAGAGGCCCTTGACCCTCGCAAAAACGCGATGCTCGCGCTCCCGAGGCCAGAAGCGTTGTAAACTACACAGTGTTCGCGCCTCCGAGGCAATACAATCTTGACAACGCCATGACCCCATCGCCAGGAGACGCTAGGCAGAGGCGTGTGTATCGCACGCGAACGAAGTCCACTTCTTTCTCTTCCTCCTCCTCCTCCTCCTCCTCTTCTTTACCCCCCCTCCTCCTCCTCCTCCTTCTCCTCCTCCTCTTCCTCCTCCTCCTCCTCCTCAGATTATTCAATCTCTTCCTTCCCGAAGCCACGGTCCTTCGTATATTGAAGTGTTCCTCGATACTTACACCCTCGTAAAGTACACAGTTTTCGCTCTCTCAAGGCCACAATCCTTGAGAAAAAAAACCTCCAAAGCCTCCGAAACGGCCCAAGACTGCTCCAAGGCGCCCAAGATGGTCCCAAGGCGGCCCAAGACGCCCCAAGAGGCCACCAAGAGCGCTCCAAGAGAACTCCCAAGAGGGGCCCAAGAGGCCAATATCTGCCACGTTCCTCACTTAGGTTTTTGATTGATTTTGACACGCCTGCATTCTCGGGCTTCCGACGCTCCAAGACAGCCCAAGAGGCCCCCCAAGACCGCCCCAAGACGGCCCAAGAGACTTTCAAGAGCGCCCCCAGACGGTTCAAGAGGGCCCCAAGACGGCTCACGAGATCCCCCCAAGACGGCCCCAAGAGTGATCCGAGACGCGGAACCCGAACCCAAGTGGCCCCCGTTCGGAGATCCGACGCTGCTTCACGACGGCGCCCAGACCTCACAACATAGCTCTTGCATACCACATTTCTCGAAAGAAGAAACCGGCGGCAGGGGGCGAATCCCTCACGGATATCGTTGGACAAAAAACGCCCCCCCAGGGAGGAAGGGGTAACTAAGGAGGTCTGAGGCGCAAGGACCCCGACCACTTACGAGCCGGAGGAAACATGGTCAAACTATTTGTGCGCGAGAAGGGATAAGCCCGAGATGTGTACGAAATAATGCAAGCCACACGCGGGCAATCACATGATCAGCCACCGAGCCACTGGGCACTGAGTGGGTGTGTCCTCAGGGCCTTTGCCCAATCCCCTGAGCCTCAGCTCGTCAGCTCTGAGGAATCAACTAGGGACCCAGACCAAATTTCCGAAATCTACTGGGGCTTCTCGCGTGCCCCCCTGGGCTCCCCCCCATCTTATCGCGTGACGTGTTCTGGTCCAAGAGAGCCCCAAGACAGTCCAAGAGGGCCCCAAAAAGTACCGAAGACGGCCCTAAGGGGGCCCCGAGTCGCCACACGATCGCTCCAAGACGCTCAAGATGGCTCCACACAACCCAAGAGGCCTCCAAGACGCCCCAAAAGGCTTCCAAGAGGCCTCACAAGAGGGTCCCAAGAGGCAAACATCATTGAGTTTCATTTGGTTTTTGGATGGTTGGGGCTGTCTCGCCTTTTTTGTTTCCCGACGCTGTCAGACGGCCCAAGAGACCCCAAGACCGCCCCAAGACGGCCCAAGAGGCTCTCAAGAGCGCCCCAAGACGGCCCAAGAGGGCCCAACGACAGCCCTAGAGGCGCCCAAGACGGCCCGAGAGGGCCCCAAGACGGTTCAAGGGGACCCCAAGACGGCCCAAGAGGCGCCCAAGACGGCCCAAGAGGGCCCCAGACAAGAAGGGCCCAAGACGGCCCCAAAAGGGGCTCAAGAGAGGGAGCACGAAGCGAAAATCCAAGCCTTCCGCCCCAAGAGGCCTCCAGGGGGCCCCCAGAGGCGCCCAGGAAGCTCCAAGAGGCCCACAAGATGCCCAAGAGGCCCCAAAGAGGGCCCAAGAGGCCCCCGAAGGCCCCCTACAAGTCATCACAACTTCGCCAAGAGGCCCCCGAGAGGCCTCCCACGATACCCCAACAGACATTCAGTAGGCGTCATACCCACAACCTAGGCACAATGGTAAAATGGGCCGAAAGCCATTCGATACATGGAACAGAAAAGCAGCAACTGTGTCCACAAAGACTTGCAAACGGCCCCATGCCCGCTAAGTCGGGGAAATTGCGGCGGCGATTCACAGGGTCAGTGGGCTTGGACGCCAATCATCGAACATGTGGGCGAGAAGCCCAATCTGGAGAACCGAACCGAATGGACCAAATGGGGCGCTTCCTGTAGTGGACAGGAAGGCTTGCTTGGACACGTGAGGACGGGACTTGGATCGGCATGGTGGATTCTAGCATCGCTTATGCATCTTGGGATCGTTCTGGTCCGCTCCCCCCCCTCCTCCGCCTTCTGATCCTCCTCCTCCTCCTCCTCCTCCTCCTCCTCCACCGTTATTCAACATGAATGCTACTCTTGTGTGTGTGTGTCTCTCTCTCTCTCTCTTTCTCTCTCTCCCCCCCCCCAGGAGACGACCTGGAGTAGTCCGCCCCCATCCGCCTCTTGGTCACACAAGATACCATTGTTTGGTCTGCCTTTCTTTCAATCGGAACGCTTTTACTGTCTTAGAAGGGTGCTGCCGCTGCAGCGATGGCCTCACAATGGGATCGGCGCGTTGCTCCCGTCGTTCAGGATGGCGTTCTCGCCCCAAAGCGGGTCACTCTTGGCATCCGAGTCGTTTCTCGTTGTTGTCGCCCCCTCTGCTTTCCCCTGTTCTGCCTTCCCCTGGTCCTCTTGCTCCTCCCGCTCCATCCACTCCAATTTCGGCTGCTGCTGTTCGCCCTCGTCGTCCTCCGTCCCTGTCCTCCTTTTCCTCCTGCTTATCCCCATGCTCATCCGACTCCTCCTCCACCTCTCCTCCTCCTCCTCCTCCTCCTCCTCCTCCTCCTCCTCCTCTTCCTCCTCATCCTCATCCTCCTCCTCCTCCTCCACCATTCCTCCTCCTTATGTTTAACTTTTCCCTGTCGCACCCAAACTGATACCTTTTCACCATTTATGACCCTGAAGCTAAACCATTAGCAATGCATTCAAAGATGAAGGGCGGGTGGTGTTCAAAATGTGGCTCTCGCCTTGGCGCCGCGCACATTGCGGCGCGCAAGATGTTCGTAACATTTGCAAGAGCTTCACGGATTGAGGGCGGGTGGTTTTCAACAGGCGGCTCTTGCCTAGGGGCCGCGCACATTCGTTTTAAGCAGTCGCAAGGGCATCACGGATTGAGAGCGGGTGGTTTTCAAAATGTGGCTCTCGCCTGAGCGCCGCGCACATTCGTTTTAAACAGTTGCATGAGCGCCACGGATTCCCATGATCAGCGTACCAAGAATCGTGCTTGGGAAAGGTTCTGGATTACGAGGGCGCAACAGTTACGTTGATTCGCGGTGCAACCAGGAATGGCGTTCTGGCACGATTCGGGATCGTCTGGACGCAACAGTCAGATTGATCCGTGACGTTGGAGTCCTGATAATGATGTTTGGCATGCTCCAGGGTATTCCAACGGTTGCCTTCCAACGCTACAGTTCCATCAACGGAAATCAAAAGTTGTAGGGACCTATGAAGAGGAAGCTTGGACCGAGGGAGGGTTTATTCCAATATCGTTGTTGACTCTTGGGTTTACACTGGTCCTCCTCCTCCTCCTCGTCCCACCCCTCCTATGTACGCAACTCCCCTTTTCCGATGTGGGGTCTCAATGGAAGTTCCAGGTCCGCTATGACACGCGTCCGCGGATAGAGAACAATCGGCGCAGCGGGAAGGGATGGGTGGGAGAGGTAGGATGTCAGGTCTGGCGCGAGCGCACCTAGCTTGTCCTCCCCTTCTCGTCCCTCCGTCCTCCATCCCTTCCCATGGAAGGGGACGAGGAGGAGAAGGAGGAGGAAGTGGAGAAGGAGGATACCAGCTACGGCCCCAGCGGGTGCGTTCGCCTGCGGTCGCAGCGCCTTCTGTGGCACACCCCTCATACAGCTGCGCCCGACGCTGCGCAGCGCTGCCGGTTGCAAAGGGCGGGGGGGCCACTGGGTCCCTGGCTGCTGGGGCTCCTTTTCCGCAATCCCGCCTCGCAGAGGTGCCAACGCGTGGCCGTCCGTCCGTGCCGGCTGGAGTCTAGGGCGCGGCAGACGCGGCAGAGTGAGAAACCGCGCGGAAGGTGGTGGATGAGAGGAAGGGAGGGAGGCTGGGAGGCGAGGGAGGCGAGGCGAGGGCGAGGACAGAGGGGCCCCGAGCAGGAGCGCCTCTCATGGGCATCAGCCGTGGCGCGGCAGCCTAAGGCGGCCGCGCGAACTGCACCGCGGGCGCGCCAGGCTTCGTGCTGGGCGCGGTCGGCGACGTCTCGTTGACTATCCTCGGCGCCAGGTTCTGGTGCCGCTTGGCCGGCACGACAGCACCGGCGCGTACAAGTGATGGGGGGGCGGGCCCCCCCGGGCCATCTGCGCAGCGGGGAACGCCGCTGCGGCGCGCGGGTCTGCGGCACTGGCCGCGGAATACTGCGGGCCGACGCCAGGGGACCGAGAGCGGGAGGGTGCGCAGCCCCTGCGAGGCGCGGCTCCCTGTTGGGCCACCGCGCCGTGGCCACGGGCGCTGGCGCTGCGACCAGCCGCGCTGGCCGGCGGGGGCCGGGCGACGACTCGGGCGGGCGCCCGGCCAGCGGCGGCGCCAGCTCCGCCGCCAGCGGCGGGGGCGCCGCGCGGGCGCGGGCCAGGGCCCAGGTTGAGGCTGCGGCGAAGGCGGTTGCGGATCTCCTCCTCGTCGCTCGACACGGAAACGGCGTCGTCCTCGGGCCCCCTGCCGATCTCGCCCAGCAGCAGCGCCCGGCCGCTGCCTGCGTCCACCTGGGCCTGCGCGGGCTCCTCGCATCCGCTGCCTCCTCCACAGGAGCTCGCCGAGCGCCTGCCCAGTGGCGCAGTCGTCGCCAGCGCGCGCGCCTGCGCTTCGGAGATGACCTCCACGACATACCGTCTCCGCGAGCTGACCGCCTGAGCGGCGGCAGACGTGCAGCCCCGCCGCGCCGCCGCCACTGGCGGTGACAGCGACCGCGCGCTGGGCGCGGAGGCCCCCCACGGCGAGGCCGTGGCAGAGCCGCCCTGGCTGCCGCTCGCGGCGACTGGCGAGAGGCCGGGGCCCTCCGCGGCGCCAGGCGTCAGCGCAAACACCTCCGCCGCGCGGCGCGCGCCGGGCGAGGCCTCGAACGCGGACGGCGTGGGCGCCGGCCAGGCCGCCGGCTCCGCGTGCGGGTCCTTCCTGCCGCGCGCAGTGCCCGCGCCGCCCGCCGCGCAGTCGCCGGGGAGTGTGCCTCCCGAGGCGGCGCCGGCAGAGCCCCGAGGCGACGGGACGCCGCTCGCGGAGGCCAGCGCGCCGGGGGCCGGCTGCCCGAGGGCCGGGCCCGGCGCGGCGCAGGCCGCGGGCTCCAAGGCAGGGCCGCCGCCCGAGCAGGACCGCCTCGGGGAGCTCGGTTGGGTGGAGCAGCACGGGCTGCAGCCGCCCAGCGCCGGCGGCCGCTGCTCGGCGGCCCAGGAGGGGCACTGGCTGCCGCAGCTGCTGCTGCGCGGCACGCTGGGCTCCCTCATCGCCACCTTCTCCACCTCCTGCAGCTTGCTGTCCAACGCCGCGAGGCCGAGCGTCAGCCAGCTGCGACTCCTGTCGAAGTCCTCCGCGCTGGCCAGAAGGCGAGCCCTCTCAAGCTCTGCGTCCCGTAGCTCGCTCTCCCGCGCCTCCAGTTGGCCCCTGCAGGCCTCCAACTCGGCCTCGGCCCTGGCGCACTCGCGCCTCCAGCGCGCGAGCTCGGCTTCTAGCTCACCGTGTGCCTCGTCCGCGTCCGGGATGCAAGGCAAGGACCTGGGCCCCAGGTCCGGGCCGCGCAGCGACTTCCGGGAGGCGGCTGCCGTCGGGATGGAAAGGGCGCTCAGCCGCGTGCTGAACTGCAGCGAATGCAACGTCTCCCCGAGGTCGTCCCGCGCTGGGGTCATCGCCACGATCACCACCGTGCGAAAGCGCGGCTGGCCGCCGAGCGCATCCTGCAGCAGGCGTGTCAGCATGGAGTTGCGGTAGGGTACGTGGCACAGGCGCCGCTCCTTTGCCGAGATCACATCTGCCAGCGCGCTCAGCGAGCGGTTGATGTGCTGGGCCTCCGTCAGCCGTTGGCCCTCCGCTTCGCTCTTCTTGAGGCGCTCGCTGCCAGCCAGGTCGACGAGACTGAGCCTGCCGCAGCTTCGCATCCTTGGCAGTCCGTCGGCGTCCCGCGCCCACACCGCCAGCGACAGCACCATGACCAGGTGGGACCTTGAAGAGCGGCCGTGCACCGCCGTGGCGCCGGTGGCACGAAGAGCCTGGCCCACGCGGTAGGCCTTCTGGATGCCCCTGGCGACGCCGCCAGGGCTGTCGGCGCAGATCGAGTGGCAGGTGGCCCCCACCAGCGCGGGCGAGCCCTCCGTGCACGAGAGCCTCAGTCGGCGAGACTCCCCGCCGCGGCCGCCCGCGGGGCACAGCAGGTCGCGCAGCTGCTCGTTGTAGATCTCGACCATCTGCACCTGGACCTCGAGCCTCGTGCCGCCCTCCGCCATGGCCAGCGCTTGCCTCTGACCCATCGCTCCACAGGATCCCCACCTCCACTGGCACGGCCCTGGCCCCACTGGCCGGCCCACCCTCCCAAAGGATACAGTCAACCCGTATACTGAGGATGCGGGATAAGGATGCAAGGCCCTTGGAAGCCCATTTCGAAGCTTTCGAGCGGGGCGCGACCAACGAGAGTGGCCAAGGATGCACCGAGGAGGCAAGGATGCAAGGGTACCCTTGGGAAGGTTGCCCGTCCTTACGATGCGGGTTGACTGTAGCAGGCTGCTCCGCTCGGGTCTCGCGGAGCCTATCCCTACATGGCGGGGTGGACTGCTGGGGCCGAGACGCCGTGGCCCTGTCGTGATGGGGATCGGGCAGATGATCCCCGAGCCTCTCCAAGTCCTCGGCGGCGCGCTCCGCGAGGCTCCCCACCGTGTGCGTCTTCCCGCTGCCCGTGGCGCCGTACGCCAGGACGCACACCGCCTCGCCCTCGACCGCGGCGGCCAGCTCGTTGCGCAGGGCGGCGAAGACGTCCTGCGGCAGGGCCCTCGCGGGGAGCACCCTCGAGGGGCCCACGATGGGCCGCGGGAGCCGGAACGGTGAGAGGAAGGCAAGGTCGGGACAACATCGGATCGGGACAACTCGGGGATCTCTGAGACCCCGCTCCTCAGAGGCCCCCGAGAGCCTTCCGAAGAGATCCCAGGAAGCATCCCTGAGGACTCTGGCTCACGTCAGCGTCGACGTCGTCGCCGACGCCGCCGCCGCCGTTGTCGTCGTTGCCGTCTCCCTTCAGAGTCGGCGGCACCGGCCGTGAGGCCTTCGCAACCGGATCAGGGCAACTCGGGGGTCTCTGAAACCCCGCTCCCCAGAGACCCCCGAGAGTCTCCTGAAGAGATCCAGGACGCATCCCCGAGGACTCTGGCCCACGTCAGCGTCGTCGTCGTCGCCGCCGCCGCCGCCGTTGTCGTCGTCGTCTCCCTTCAGAGTCGGCGGCACCGGCCGTGATGCCCTCGCGATCGGGTCGGGACAACTCGGGGATTTCTGAGACCCGGCTGGTCTGAAGGAAGTATCGGGCGCCGCAGCCATCTCAGAGCGTCCCCATAACGCCCCGAGAGCGTCCTGGAACTCTCTGGAGCGATCTGTCCCGACCTGAGGCCTGCCCGAAGCAGCACCGAGAGGCCCCCCCAACCCTGAGGGCCAGAGTAGGGGCCGCATGGGGGGGGGTCGGAGAGGGGAGCCGAGGCGGGGGTGCATCGGAGGCGGCAGCCTCGTCCCCGACGTCGGCCCCGAACACGTCGTCGAAGGCGAAGGCGCGTGCCTCGAGGCATGCCGCGGACGCGGAGTGGCAGCTGTCGGACAGCAGGGTGCAGTTCGCGCTCCTGCCGGCCGCACCCAGGAGGTGACGCTGGTCAAGGGTTCTGTTGTTCCCATCGCACTTCAGGACCACATCCCAGAAATAATTTCGAGCACCCGGAAAGGTGTCGAAAGAGTTTCGAAACAGTGTCGGGCGAGTGTCTCCCAGGGCCCGACACGTGAAAACCCTCGAGTTGCGGCACTCTTCTGGTGCTCGAAGTTACCTCTTGTGCTCAAGGCTCAAGTCGGTTGAAAAATCACAAGCCAAGGGCGGCCTCTGGTGCGCGCCCCTTGCCGATCCCCGCCGCACGCGGCGCGACCGCAGCGGCCCGCGCGCTCGGGCATGGCCGGCCCCCAAGGCCCCCCGGTAGAGCAGCCGCGCACCAGAGGCCCCTCCCCCCAGCAGCCGAGGTCGTGTTGCTTTCTCGGCGAAGCTCCCCAGAGTCGACTACACGCGCGTGCCCTCTGCTCCGCCTCCCCCTCCCCTTCGGCGACCTCCCTCGTCTCTCCCCCTCTCCCTCTCCATCTCCCTTTCCCTCCCCCCCTTCCATCCCCCCCCACCTGGGCGCTGCTGAAAGGGGGGGTGATGAATGGGGGGGGGCGAAGGAACGTGCACCTGTTGAGCAGGGACCGACCGTCCCGTCATTCCTACAGTCCTACCACAAAATGCTCTCAGAACCCCAAAAATGTTCCAAGAACGAACACAGTGTTCTTAGAACATCGACCCGACGTGATAAAACAAGACAAGATCCGCCAGAGATGTTCTAAGAACATTTCGTGGAAACCACAAAGAAGGTTCTTAGGACATTGTTTGGTAGGCCGATAGGCGAGCCAGGACGCTTTGCCACTGCTTGACCAGCGTCGACTACACGCAAGAGTGACCCTGGGTGAGAGTGACCTTTGGTGCGCGGCTTCTCGGGGACCGCGGGGGGACCAAACACAACCGCGCGAGACGCTTCTATCGCGTCGCGTTCGGCGATCGGGGGACCCCATTGGGCCCGCACCAAAGGTCACTCCGGCGAATGGTCACTCTCACGTCTAGTCGACAGAGGCCTCGAACCCTTCCCGAGGACCGGCTTCTCCTCCTGAGTCGTGCCCCGAGAACGGCCGAACACCGCCCGCCGCGACCTGTCCACGTTGCGGGAGCATGTCGGGGTCTGGCGAAGGGCCATTCCTGCGTGTTGGGGACCTGCTACCCCGGGTCGATGCAGACCTGGGTCTATGGGGCCTTGCAGGATCCTGCAGGATCCTGCACGCTAGCCCGGGTCAGTGCAGCCCTGGCTCCAAGGGCGCCTAACTTCACGCTGCGCGAAGCGCGAATAGCTTCGCGCTCTCGCGCCGCCCACCAGGGGAGAAGAGGAGGAGGAGGAGGAGGAGGAGGAAGAGGAGGAGGAGGAGCCGAACCGCGAAGCGCGAATCGCTTCGCGCCCTCGAGGGCGCCCTCTGCAGGATCCGGCGCCCTGGCCGACCCCCGTTTGCATGGACCCCGGGGCCCCCTGCAGATCCGAGCGAGCGTGTCCCTTGGGAAACCAACAGGTACCGATACCCACCGCTGCTCCCCGGACCTCTCCCGGGGTGCCCTCTGACCAGGCTTTCGGGGCGAACCCAGCGCTGGCGGGGAGGGCCTCCCAGGAGAGGCCCACACATAGGCAAGACCGAGGACAAGGGTAGCGGTGTCGGTGCCTGTGCCTTGTCCGACGCCCGAGCACCGCCCCCCACCCAAGGGGGGGCCCGCCGCCCAAGCATTGACTCTCCCGTCCCTTCAGCCCCCGAGCGTGTGGCCGAATCCTGCCACCGGGCGGGCCCTCCGGCGCGCGGCGGCGGGCCGCAAGGGGCGGCTGGTCGGCGAGCGCGGGTCGCGGCTCGGCGAGCACCTCATGCAGAGGGAGGAAGGGGGGGGGGGGGGGGGGGCAATCTTCCACCACACCATCGGTGGGACGGGGTAGAAGGATGGGGAGGTCCTCCTCCTCCTCCCTCCCCTCCTCCTCCTCCTCCTCCTCTCCTCCTCCTCCCCCTCCTCCTCCTCCTCCTCCTCCTCCTCCTCCTCCTCCTCCCTCATCCTCATCCTCATCCTCCCCCTCCCTCCCCCCTCCTCCTCCTCCTCCTCCTCCTCCTCTCCTCCTCCTCCTCCTCCTCCTCCTCCTCCTCCTCCTTCTCCCCATCCTCATCCTCATCCTCATCCTCATCCTCATCCTCATCCTTCTTCCTCTCCTCCTTCTTGCTCTCCTACCTTATGGAAGTGGCGGTGGAAAATCGGCCGATCAGTGGGGGCAGCACAGAGGCACCGACTGCTTCCCGCCGCTCGGGGGGTGGGGTAAAACGAAGCCAGGAAGAGGATGAACCATCGGGTGAGAATAAATCGGGGATATCTGAGATACGGCGGTTCTGGAACATGTCTTGGGCGCATTGGCCTCCTCGGAGCGTCCCGGAACGCTCTGAGAGCGTTCTGGAGCGCTCTGGAACGGATTTCTCCTCGTCCTAGTGCCGTCCGATGTCTCCTGCTCCGCGGGTGCTCTCCTGGGGCGAACTCTGGCCGGATTCTTAAGGGAGAATCTGGCCGTGGCGGCGAGGGCCCTCCAGGACGAGCAGCGGCACCGGTGCCCCCTCTGCGATCCGACGCCTTGACAAGATTTCGACATCGTGCAACAAAAACTCGCGGAGCCCTGGGCCCCGTCGTTCTGCAGCACTTGTCGAGCCGGATCGGTCTGTGAGGGCCCCAGGGCGGCCCGGAACGAGGCAGAATCCCTCGAAGGAGAAAGAACTGCAACGCCTGGGAATCCTTAGGTCGGGCATGTCCCCCTACAAGGGGTATTTTGGACGAAATATTAGAAATACTCCAAAAATACTCCCACATTGCCACAATTAGGCCACAAAAAGCGTCCCCAGACTATTTCTTTAAAATACAATGTTTGAATCTCCCTCCTGTAGAGGGGCAGGCCCGACTTGGAGGATAACAGGGCCTTCCCCTTCCGCCTCCCATGGGAGCCTCCAACTGCCGCCTGCCGAGCACCCGCAGGCACTGGGCGTCCTGCCCCTCGCCTGGCAGCACGGGCCGCACGCGCCCCACGATGCGGATGGAGCCCTGGAGGCCCCTGCTCTCCTCCAGGCACTGCCGCCGCTGCGCGTCCGCCGCGGCGGCCCGCCCCTGGAGGGTCTCCGCCTCTTGGGGGGGCGGCGCGGTCTCTACGGCGGGCTCGTGTCGCGGCGGCCCCAGCACAGGTTCTCTCGACCCCCGCGTGGATCGGTCAACCCTGCACGAGCGGCGGCTTCTCGATCGCCAACTCGCTCCAGAGTGGCCGATTCTGGGTCCCCGGCGGCGTTCAACCCGGAACGCCCGCGTCGGGACCGCTGCCGGGTCGGCGCGACACGAGCGCACCGTGCACATGTACCGCCCCTGGCATGGCACATCCGAGAATCGGGGGCGGTGTGCACGCCACGAGGGCGCGCGCGCACACACACGCACACGCACACACACACACACACTCACACACACACACGCATACGCACACACACACACACATACACGCACACACGCACACACACACACCCACACACACACGCACACACCCACACACACACACAAACGCAAACTCTTTGGCGTCGCGGCCTCGTGCGCAGCGACGGGGCCCCTCAAGCCGGAAAAAAGAATGCGCACCCGCGGACGCACGCACGCACAAACGCACGCACGCACGCGAACACTCACACGCACACGCACACACACACACACACTTCCACACACACACACGCATCTGTATATATACATATATATATATATATATCAATATATATATATATATATTACACACACGCACGCAAGCACGCACGCACGCACGCACGCACGCACACACACACAACCACACACACACACACGCGCACACGCACACGCACACGCACACGCACATCCACACACACACACACACACGCGTATACGTATATATACACACACACACTTTTTGGCGTCGCGGCCAAGCGCGCAGCAACGGGGCGTCCAAAGTCGGAGAAGAGAGCGCGCGCGCGACTAGCGGCCAAGCCCTCAAGCCGCTCGGCGCAAGCACACACACACACAAGCACATACACGCACGCATGCACGCACGCACGCGCGCACGCACACACGCCCTTACGCACGCACTCACTAACACGCGCACGCACCCTCTCTCTCACACACGCGTTCTGGCGCCGCAGCCACGCGCGCAGCGACGGGGCTTCCAAAGTCGAGGAAGAGAAGGCGCGCGCGCGACTAGCGGCCAAGCGTGTAAGCTGCTCAGAGCAAGCACACGCACAGACACACACACACACATACACACACACACACACACTCACCCACTCAAACACACCTACGCACACACACGCACGCACACGTACGCACGAACGCACACACGCACGTACGCACGCACGCACCAACGCGAACGCACACGCACGCACACGTACGCACTCTCTCTCTCTCTCACACGCACGCACTCTGTCTCTCTCTCTCTCTCTCACACACAACCGAACACGACCAAATGCACACACGCACACACGCACATACACACACGCACACACACGCGCGCACATTTTGGCGTCGCAGCCTCGCGCGCAGCGACGGAGCATCAAAAGTCGAGGGAGAGAACTCGCGCGCGCGTGGGCCCAGCTGGGGGCCGCTGCTGTGCACACCTCCCGTTGCCCGACGCCTCCCGCAGGGCCCTGCTCAGCAGCTGCTCCCTGCCCTCGTCGGCGCCGGCGCGGCCCTCGCTGCGCGCCTCGTCGGCGCCCCCCGCGGCGTCCGCGCTGCCCTCGTCCGCCCCACGGCGGGCGAGGTCGCCCCACTGGCCCGCCGCGGCGTCTCCGCCCGAGGCCGGCGCCTGCTCCCACGGCGGCTTGCCGTCTGGGTGGTGCGCGTGGCAGCGCACGTCGCGGGCACCTTCGGCCCCTCCGCGCTCGCACCGAGGGGCCTCCCTCATGGCATCGGGCCCCCAGAGGTCCCCGCCTGCGCTCGGCAGCTTGAGCCAAAAGGCTGCCGGCCACTCCGCTGGCTGCGCGCACGCGCCTCCAGCTGGAAGAGCAGAAGCCCACAGGCCCTCTGGGCGTCGAGCAATTTCGGGGATGGACACAACCCCCTTTAGTAAAACGTGGTTTAGTGAAAACGACCTCGGGCCCAAACCTGGCGGGCGCAAGCCTGGAAAATGATGGCCGCGGCGCCCCCTCGAGAATCAAAAACGAACAATTCACTACTTAATCGCCGTGTCAGGGTGGGGATTCTGCCCACTCCCGACAATTTGAGGCGCGATTGTTTCCGGATCAGTCTCCCGCGTGAAGTGGCGCACCTCTTCCCATGCCGCCCCCCATCCTGGGAGGCTGCTTTTGACGTTGCCCTGGTACTTGCCAGCTGAAGGCGCTGCGTCGGAAGGATCCCTATGAAAAAAGGCCTCAGAGAGCGCGACGCTCGTGCCATTGTCACCCGAGTGCAGGCCCAGCGGGACTGCAGTGTGCAGAGGACACGGAGAAGCGGAGAGGCCTCCCGGGGCGGGCATACACTAGACTGCAGCGCTGGCAAGGAAGTGCGCCGCGGTGCAAGGGGGTCGCCCCCTCTCCCCCCTTTCCCGGGCGCGACTGTTTCGAGCGTCCAGGCTCGCCCCTTTCCCAGGCGCGACTCTTTCCAGGCGCGTCCAGTGCGCCAACCTGACCTCGGGTGGCCCAAGGTGGCTCCCAGGACGACGCGGGAGGTGGTCCCCGAGCCTCGAAGGGAGGCCCCCGACGTGCCAGAGCACGCGGGAGGCACGGAACAACTCATCGTCACACGAATATGGTCTGTTCGCCTTGTCGGCTTCTGGGGTTAAGTCGGGCCTGCCCCCCTACAGGCGGCTTTAGGGCGATTTTTTTAAGTAGCCAGATGTAATCCAAACATCGTCCCCAAACTATTTTGAATGTTCCTCCTGCAGGGGGACAGGCCCGACTTCATTCTGGGGGGGTGGGCTCTGAGACCTGAGGCCTCAAGATGGCCCTGGCGCCGAGACAGCAGCTACGAACGGGCCCCACGCCTCCAGGTTCACACCAGGATGAGTCCCAAGAGGGCCCCGGGGGCGATTTCTCGTGGCTCAGGGGAGGGGAGTGGAGACTTAAGTCGGGCATGCCCCCTTACAAGGGGATTTTGGACGAAAACTGAAAAATACCCCCCAACAATACCCCAAAATGGTCAAACAATGATCAACAAATCGTCTCCAGACTATTTTTGGACTATCTTTGAATTTTCCTTCTGTAGAGGGACAGGCCCGACTTACGTGTAGGGGCCTTTCTTTGGCCCACGGTCCTGAGCATGGCCATTCGAAGGCCTGAACGGCTCCCCAAAAGGCCCCCAAAGAGAGACAGCTCCCGGAAGGGCCCCCAAAGAGTCCCAGGATGGCTCCAAGAGGCCCATCAGAGGCCCTCAAACTTGCCATTGCAGAGGGCTGCCTGAACTGACCCCAGGGTTGGATTCTGACTGGAGCCAGCGTTCTTAGTTCGCTGGCGCTCCGCCTCTGCCCCTCTCAAGGCACCTCCCCCGAAGATATCTTCTGCATGGCCTGGTTGGGGATGCGCGAATTGCCACGGAATTCTCGATCGCGGAGACCCCCCCGACGAATCAGTCCAGCAGCGACCAACCGTGGCGACGAGGGCCACCCGCTCGCGGGGCGGGCTCGAGGGCGTGCAAGATGCTGCGCGGAAGAGACACTCTGGCATTCTCCATGGAGCGAAGCTGCCAGGCGGGATAGGGTGAGCAGACGAGCGCGTTCCACTACTCGCAAATCAACTACTCGCAAATGGCCTGGATCTGCCGCGGGGGGTTTACGATGTATTACATAGAGCAAGACCTTTATATTTCGGACGTTTGCGAGTAGGCACGTTGCGAGTAGTGGAACGCGCTCCGCGAGTGAACCTGCTCCCCGCGAGCGGGCTGCGCAAAATGAAAGCCACATGCCATCGCATGCGCCAGATGCCCCTGGGAGGCTCCGGGCAAGCTCGTCCACCTTGATGCCGAACATCTAGTGGGATGGGAGTCCTGTCAAGGTAGCCCGCAAGGGGCAGGACTCTACGCGAAACCCTCAGGGACCGGATAGAAGCCACGGAGGCTAGATGGGCTTGATGCCGCCCGCCCCTCCCCAAACGTGCCGGGGACCTCCAAAGACATCTAGGGGCCCACAGGGGCTCCCAGAGGGCTTCTCGCAGCCATTCCCATGGGGATCCGCTGGAGGATCTGGGAACCGCGAGGCCCTCCGTCCCCGAGGCTTCCCGGGCAAGAGACCGCTTTGGGCTTCGGTCCATTTCGGCTACAGCCCGTGTCGGCTTCATCCCGTTTCGGTTCTGGTCCGTGTCGCCCCGTCCCGTCCCCCGCTTCGGCTCCGATATCCGCTTCGTCCCGGCCCGTGTCGGCTCCAGCCCGTTTCGGTTCCGGTCCGTGTCGCCCCGTCCCGTCCCCCGCTTCGGCTCCGATATCCGCTTCGTCCCGGCCCGTGTCGGCTCCGGCCCGTTTCGTCACGGCCCGTTTCGGCTCCAGCGCGTTTCCGCTCCGACTTTGGCCCGTTTCGGTTCTGGTCCTTGTCGTCCCCGCATCTTCCCGGCCCGTTTCGGCTTCGGCCCGTTTCGGCTTTGGCCCGTTTTGGCTCCAGCCCGGTTCGGCGCCGGTTCATTTCGGCTTCGTTCCGGGGCGGCTTGCCTCTGTTTCACTGTCGGCCAATGGCTTGTTCCTGTGGTGTTGGGTCCTCGTTTTGAAGAGACAGCGCCCCGCGTCTCCTTCCTTCCCTGCCGCTGCCCCCGTTCCTCGTTCCTCCCATCCCTGCCTGCGCCCTCCGCATGTCAAGCATGTTGGCACACCCCTCACACGCTTCGGGACCCCACAGGGAGCTCCACCGAAGGCCCAAATCGCTGCGTTCGCACGGCGGCACCGCGTTCATTTACACCTCTCACACGCTTCGTGGCCCCACAGGGAGCTCCACCGAAGGCCTCAGTGGCAAGTTCGCATAGCGGCACCACACCTTCATGTCGTTTCGGCACACCCTCACGAGGATCGTGGCCCCGCAGGGACCTCCTCCGAAGGCCCCAGTGGCAAAGTTCGCATGGCGGTAACGCGCCCATTTCGGCACACCCTTCACAAGTGTGGTCCCATAGTGATTCCCACCGAAGGCCCCAATGGCAAAGTTTGCGTGGCGGCCCCGCCCATTTCGGCACACCCCTCACGAAAATCGTGGCCCCAAGGGGAGCTCAACCATATCCGGTACCCACAACTGCACATGGTTGGGTCCTTCGCCAGGATACTTTGTATTCCCTGTGGCGGCTACTCGGCCACTGGTGTCATGAAACTGACTAACGAGTGCATGGGAGACCTGGTTACGGGTACTCCACCCTGCATGGTCTCTTTCCTTTCCGTTCCTCCTCCTCCCTTCTCAGAACCTCAAACTGGACTATATCCCCCGCCCCTGTCGGTCCCCGCAGAGGCACATGGATGCGGCAGAGGAGGACGAGGAGGAGAAGACAGAGGGATAGGAGGAGGAGGAGGATTAGGAGGAGGCGACCAATGTAAACCCAAGACTCCTCAACGATGTTGGGATACACCCTCCCTCCAAAATCTCTCCTCGTAGGCCCCTAAAGAGATTCGTGTCCACTGAGGGAAGTGCCCCGCTGGGACACAACAGTGGAAAATCTCAGAGCGCGCCAATACACCAATCTAAAGACTTCAACGCCACAGGTGTTGCGTCTTGGTATTACTGAATCGGGTCAAAAGCCATTCCTGGGACCTCAACACCACACATCGGAATAACTGTTGCGCCCTGACATTCCTGAATCGATCCAGAACGCCAGTTTTGATACGCTGACCATGAAAATGATCAGAATTTTGGAAATATATGAAACGAATGTGCGCGATGCTCAGGCGAGATCCACTTTGAAAAGGAGCCGTCCTCAAACCGTGAAGCTCTTGAAATTTGATCCACAAAAGTATGCAACGCTACGGCAAACACGCATTTTGAAAGCGAGCTGCCTTCAATCCGTAAAGCTTTTGTTTGTAACGAATGTGCGCGGCGCTAACGCGAGAACCACAGTTTGAACACGACCTGCCCTCAATCCGTGAAGCTCCTGCACATGCTTCAAACGAATGCGCGCAATGCCAAGGCGAGAGCCCAATTTTGAGAAAGACCATTTCTCAATCCCTGGAGTTATTGCACATGTTGCAAACAAATGCACCCGGCGCTAAATTGAAAATCACAATTGGAAAAACGGTCCGCCCTCCATCTGCGAAGCTGTTGCCAGCTTAAGTGTCAGGCTCAGCAATGGTAAGGAAGTCTCAAGCGGAACGCCCAGCCCCCAGCCCGCCCCCCCGACTAGCCTCTGGAGGCGGCAGGGAGAAATCATTCATAAGAAAAATGAATGGAGGAGGAGGAAGAGGAGGAGGAGGAGGAGGAGGAGGAGGAGGAGGAGGAGGAGCGAGCGTCCATGTGGAGGAGGAGGAGGAGGATGAGGATGAGGAGGAGGAGGAGGAGGAGGAGGACGAGGAGGGGGAGGAAGAGGAGGCGGAGGAGGCGGAGGCCCAGAGGCTTCAACAGGTGGCGGGCCTGGTGCTGGGGCCGCCGACAAAGACGACCAAACAACGGGCCCCCCCCGTAAAGCCGCGGGGTCCGCCATGGCCGCGGGCGGCGGAAAATGAGGAGGAAAAGGAGGGGGATGAGGACCAGCGGAAACACAAGCCTCACGAACGGCAAAAAAATGCACCTTCATTACAAGCTCCCTGTTCCCAGGCCCCTGCACGGATTCATTATTACAGAGGGAAGCGCCCCGTTGGAAGACAAGCATTTGACAATCCGGAACTGCACCATAATGCCATTCCTGAAACGTCAGAGCAGCGAACTGCCGTTACTGTTGCGTCTTGACGATCCTGAATCGTGCCAGAACACCAATCCTGGGACTTTAACACCGCGAGTCAACGCGACTGCTGCGCCCTGACAGTCCGACATCGTGTCGTAGCGTCATGTCTTGTCCATGAGAACTGCTGCGAAGTCTTAGAACGAATGCGCGCGGCACTACCGCGAGTACCTCATTTGACAAAGAAACATGATTGATCCTTGAAGCTCTTGCAAATTGTATAACGAGTCTGCGCGGCGCTGGAGCGAAAACCACATTGATTAAAACGGGCAATTCATTTTTTTCATCTGTGAAGCCCTTTGGGATATTTGAATCAAATGTGCGCGGCGCTACGGCGAAAACCACATTTTGGAAACGGGCCGCCCTCTAACATTAAGAACGACCTGCGGCGAGAGCCACATTTTGGAAACGGGCCGCCTTCCATCCATGAAACTCTTGCAAGTGTTGAAAGCTATCTTGCGCGGCGCTAACGCGAGAGCCACCGACATTTTGAAAACGGGCCGCCATCCAATTTTGAAATTATTGCACATCTTCGAATTTCAGGATCATACTGGGTCATATGCACATGGTGAAGATGTCTCAGGCGAAACGCTGGGCACGCCCTTTCGACCGGCCTCGGGGTGCGACAGGGAGGAGCCACTTATAAGGAAAAAGGGTGCAGGAGGATTCAGGAGGAAGAAACAAAAGGGGAGGATGTAAAGGAGGAGAACGAGGAAAACAAGGACATGGAGGAAAAGAAAATGGACGACAAGGGGAAAGTCGCAAGGGAACCTTTTTAGGCGCCTCCAAGCTCCCACGGAACGCTTCTCGAAGTTGCCCCAAAGAGGGGTTCGCAGAATGATGGCGCAGGACTACCAAATGGACGTCTCAGGCCCTGAAGATCTGATGGAAGGGCTCGGAAAAGGGGGTCCCGAAAGAGTCTTCAAGATCCTCCAGGGCCCATCAAAATCTCAGAAGGCTTACCAGGGCTGTACCGGGGATAAGTCAACAGGAGGATCGTGTAGGAGGACTGCCAGCGTATATGCCCTCTGAAAATCTCCTGGTTCGGAGGACGCCAGGAAAGCCTCGGGAATTTCCCGGAAATCCCTGGGGGCTCTTCAGAAGCTTTGAGACCCGCAAATCGAAGGGCCTTTGCCTGCGGCGCCTTCTGCGGACGCCAGCGCGCCGCCCTTCGACCACCCTCGGGGTGAGGCTTGGCAAATCTCCGTTCCATTCGTGGTCTCTCAAAGGCACCTGTGCGACAATGGCCCGGTGCGGATCTGGGACGCCGAGGGAGAGAACACGCAAGGCGGGGCCTCCAAGGGGCCCCTTTTGCAAGCATAGCCGGAGCAACGCTTGCAGTCTGTCCAGCGAACGAAAGGGGAGGACGGAGGATGAGGACGAAAACGAGGACGAGGATGACGATGAGGATGCGGATGACGATGATGATGCCGCTGATGATGACGATGCTGATGGTGATAATGATCATGATGATGATGTTGTTGTTGTTGATGATGATGATGATTATGGCCCCGCTCTCCAAAGTGGGTCGGAGCCGAAGCGCTCACGCCCGCCACATCTTTCCGTTGCCGTGCCACCGATGCCCGCGCAACACTCCCACGCGTGCGAGCGGCAAACACCACTTCCCACATACGGCGCCACGCACCTAAACTCCTCCAGGCAGCACACAAACGGTGTCCTTCCCACGCGCCCGGGGGCGCGCTGCGCCGGCGAGGGTAAAACACCCCTACGCATCAGGCGCAGGTCCAGTGGGCCACCCGACGGGGCACGTGCCCATGTGGCCAGGACCAGGCGGAGCGCGTGCTACGTGTACGGCGCGCGACACAGGGCACGCAGGGAGGCCGTGCTCCGCGCGCCCTGTTCGGGGCAGGGGGCGCCGGAGGCCGTGGTCCGACGCCCAACCTACCCACCACCCACTCCATGGGTGGTCGCTGGCGACGTAGGGCAAATTTCTCTCCCCGTGGCCCCTTTCAGGCAAACAAGCGTGACGATCGGGCTGCTACTCGCTTGTTTTACAAGGAAAGGGTCGCAGCGGCACAGGTGCAACGATGATGCAGATGATGATGATGATGATGATGATGATGATGATGATGATGATGATGATGATGATGATGATGATGATGATGATGATGAAGAAGAGGAGGAGGAGGAGGAGGAGGAGGATGATAATGATGATGTTGATGACGATGACGATGACGATGATGATGATGATGATGCTGCTGGTGATGGTGATGATGCGTGTGGTGATGATGGTGACGATGTTGATGATGGTGTGGGGGAGGAGTTGGAGTTGGAGTTGAAGTTGGAGTTGGAGTTGGAGTATGACGGGGAGGAGGAGGAGGAGGAGGAGGAGGAGGAGGAGGAGGAGGAGGAGGAGGAGGAGGAGGAAAAGGCCGAGGAGGAGAAACCAGGACAAGGAGGAGGAGGAGGAAGAGGGGGGGGAGGACGGGGAGGAGCCCAGCGTGGGTGGGGAGCGCGTCTCCTTACGCCCACGCCCAGCCCGCGCCGCAGGCCGAGCCACTCAGCCTCGCGGTGTCGACGTCCACGGAGGCGCGCTCGCCGACCGCGACCAGCTGCCCAGCATCAGGTGGAAAGTGGCCCAACGCACCAGGTTTAGGTCGGGCATGTCCCCCTACAGGCGGATTTTTTGACGAAAACCCAAATTATCCGGACGAAAGACCCAACCAGATGCAGTTGTGGGTACCGCAGTTGTCAATACATTCTTCGGTGAAGCTCCCTATAGGGCCACGAAGCGCTGCACTGGGTGGGGGGAACGCATGCGGGCGGTAGCGGTGGGGCCGTCGGTGGGGCTTCGTATGATGCCACGAAACGCTGTACTGGTGGCGGACGTATGCGGGCGGTGCCACTGGGACCTTCGGTGGGGCCCCCTATGGGGCCACGAAGCGCTGTACTGGGTGGGTGAAACGCAGGGAGCAAGGGCGGTGCTGGGTGGTGGCGGGCGCATGCGGGCGGTGCCACTGGGACCTTCCGTGGGACTCCCTATGGGGCCACGAAACAACGTACTGGGTGGGCGAAACGCAAAGGGCAAGGGCTGTGCTGGGTGGCGGCGGACGCATGCGGGCGGTGCCACTGGGGCCTTCGGTGGAGCCTCCTATGGGGCCACGAAACGCTGTACTGGGTGGGTGGAACGCAGGGAGCAAGGGCTGCGTTTGGTAGTTGCGGACGCATGCGAACGGTGCCACGGGGACCTTCGGTGGAGCCCCCTTATGGGGCCACGAAGCGCTGTACTGGGTGGGTGAAACGCAGGGAGCAAGGACTGTGCTGGGTGGTGGCGGACGCATGCGGGCAGAGCCGGTGGGCCCTTCGGTGGAGCCCCCCCTGGGGCCACGAAGCGCTGTACTGGGCGGGTGCAACGCAGGGAGCAAGGGCTGTGCTGGGTGGTGGCGGACGCACGCGGGCGGTCCCACTGGGACCTTCGGTGGGCTCCTTTATGGGGCCACGAAGCGCTGTACTGGGTGGGTGAAGCGCAGGGAGCAAGGGCTGTGCTGGGAGGTGGCGGGCGCATGCGGGCGGTGCCACTGGGACTTTCCGTGGAGCTCCCTATGGGGCCACGAAGCGCTGTACTGGGTGGGTGAAACGCAGGGAACAAGGGCTGTGCTGGGTGGTGGCGGACGCATGCGGGCGGTGCCACTGGGACCTTCCGTGGAGCCCCCTATGGGGCCACGAAACGATGTGCTGGGAGGGTGAAGCGCAGAGACCACGGGCCATGTTGGGTGGTGGCGGGCGCATGCGGGCGGTGCCACTGGGACCTTCCGTGGAGCCCCCTATGGGGCCACGAAACAACGTACTGGGTGGGCGAAACGCAAAGGGCAAGGGCTGTGCTGGGTGGTGGCGGACGCATGCGGGCAGTGCCACTGGGGCCTTCGGTGGAGCCTCCTATGGGGCCACGAAACGCTGTACTGGGTGGGTGGAACGCAGGGAGCAAGGGCTGCGTTTGGTAGTTGCGGACGCATGCGAACGGTGCCACGGGGACCTTCGGTGGAGCCCCCTTATGGGGCCACGAAGCGCTGTACTGGGTGGGTGAAACGCAGGGAGCAAGGACTGTGCTGGGTGGTGGCGGACGCATGCGGGCAGAGCCGGTGGGCCCTTCGGTGGAGCCCCCCCTGGGGCCACGAAGCGCTGTACTGGGCGGGTGCAACGCAGGGAGCAAGGGCTGTGCTGGGTGGTGGCGGACGCATGCGGGCGGTCCCACTGGGACCTTCGGTGGGTTCCTTTATGGGGCCACGAAGCGCTGTACTGGGTGGGTGAAGCGCAGGGAGCAAGGGCTGTGCTGGGAGGTGGCGGGCGCATGCGGGCGGTGCCACTGGGACTTTCCGTGGAGCTCCCTATGGGGCCACGAAGCGCTGTACTGGGTGGGTGAAACGCAGGGAACAAGGGCTGTGCTGGGTGGTGGCGGACGCATGCGGGCGGTGCCACTGGAACCTTCCGTGGAGCCCCCTATGGGGCCACGAAACGATGTGCTGGGAGGGTGAAGCGCAGAGACCACGGGCCATGTTGGGTGGTGGCGGACGCATGCGGGCGGTGCCACTGGGACCTTCCGTGGAGCCCCCTATGGGGCCACGAAGCGCTGTACTGGGTGGGTGAAACGCAGGGAGCAAGGGCTGTGTTGGGTGATGGCGGACGCATGCGGGCGGTCCCACTGGGGGCTTCAGTGGAGCCCCCCTATGGGGCCACGAAGCGCTGTGCTGGGTGGGTGAAACGCATGGAAGCAGGAGGAGGGAGGGGAGAAGGGGGTGGAGGAGAGGAGGAGAGGAGAAGAGGAACGCGGGGACCGTCTCTTCAAAATGAAGACCCAACACCACAGGATGGTTGGGACAAATACCACCAAAATGCAAAAAGTAGGCAAACATGGTAGAACCATCGTCCCCGTAGTATTTTTGTGGAAAAAATATTGTTGAATATTCCCCCTGTAGAGGGACAGGCCCGACTTAACACTAGGTAGTGGATCTGGACCTTCATGATCATGAGTGGGTAGTCGTGCATCATCACATTCTGCGGGCAAGGTGGAGGCCCGCTGCCCAGAGTCGAAGTCGCGAGCGCGAGAATCAACGATGTACTGCTGGAGGTTTACGAGGAAGCACGCCGCGTCGCCAGGCTCGTCATCAGGAAGGACAGGAACAAGCTGGGTAGACTCGATGGTTGGCAATTGTGGTGGGGGGCGCGGAGTCTGAGTCCCCCGCCCCCCCTGAGGATACAGTAAGATCCCACCTGCCCTCTCGGCGTATGTGGTTTAACGTACTCTTGACTTCCCTGTGGCAAACTCCTTTCTTCCCCTGCTCGGGGGAAGGGTTTACTACCCCCCCTCCCCCACCTCCCTGGGCCTGCGTGTGTGTGTGTGTGTGGCTCGAGGCGTTAGAGCGTCTAAGATGGCCCAAGATAGCTCCAAGATGGTTTCTGAAAGCGCAAGAGGGCCTCCAAGATGTCCCACGATACTCAAAGATGGGTCAAGATAGCCACCGATATACCTCCACGCGGCCTCAAAACGGCCCCAAGACGGTTCCAAGTGCCTGCCGAGTCCTGCAAGGACCACCCAGAAAGAATGGATGCCTCCCAAACCTGAGGGCAGTGAATATCGTTTGCGTTCCCGCCTTTTGGCTTCCGATGGGCCTCGGAGGCCTCCAGATGGCCAATCTTGCGCGGCGTACGCTGCCCGGGGTCCCTAAGAGGCCGCTGGGGGGCTTCGCCCGCAACCCTCGCTGCCGCCGCGACGAGATGGTCGAACCCAGGTCTCCGACGATCCGTCTTCTTCGAGGAGTCGCCGCGCCGCCCCGGACCATTCTCGGAGCGAAGCAGCTCCCGGCGCCGCAGGCGCCGGGGTATCGAGGCCTGCGCCGGGCTGCAGGGTCGGAGCCAGCAACGTGCAGCTGGTTTCGTGACCCCCGCTTTCCCGATCCCCCTTCGTCTGGCACAGCTCCCCACCCGGTCCCGATAAACTGGCGGCTCATCCAGAAGCATTTCCCCAGGGCCCCCGAGCCCTGTCGTCGGCCCCCGAGAGGCTGAAAGCGCCAACACGCCTCGGGCGCGACCCCTTCTCGAGCCGCCATGGAGGTCCTGGGTAGCCGTTCCCAGACCCCCGACGCCGCGAGACGTGACTTTTGCGACCAGTCGAGCCCCAAAGGTCTGGACCCCTTCCCCAGGGCCGCCTTGTTCATCCTGAAACATGTTTTACGATGCCGAGGCACGATCAGGGCCACTCGGAGGCAGGAAATCGCGAAAAGCCTCCCGGGGGGTCTGGGTCCCCCCCCCCCCCTCCCGAGGGACGCCAGAGCTGGACCAGGGCGCTCTCGGAGCCCGGGCTCGCTCCTCCCAGCGCCTCCCGCCCGCCGCGCGCGCGGGGGGGGCGGGGCGGCGGGGCGGAGAGCGGCCTCAGGTGCAGCCGCTCCATGAACCTCCCCGCCCCCCGTCGGCCGGAGGAGGACTGTTCGGATCCACCCCGCTCCTTGCCCATACATTGAGGTCGGGCATGTCCCCCTTCGGGCGCATTTGGGACGAAAAAAAAAAACCCAAAGGCAAATGACCAGCAATAATTGGAAAATCGTCCCCAGACTATGTTTTGACTATGTTTAAATATTCCTCCTGTAGAGGGACGTGCGGACTTAACCATACATCCGTGGGGTGTATCCCAGAATTGCCCCCGTATTCTGAGCGGCCAAGCTTTTCGGGTGGAGCTCAGGGATTGGAGGAGAAAGCTCGTCTGCGTCACCCCGCTCCTCCCCCATGCCCCGAAGACGCCCCCACGAGGCCCCAGAAGGCAGCGCGACAATCTTGCTGCAGCGTTGCGGTGCAGCTTTCCCAGGCGCGGTGTTACAATCGCCATCAACAACATCACCTCGCCGATTATTTACGAGTGTGGCCGTGACCATGGCCATGACCGTCGCCGTCAGCAGAATAGCAGCAAAACCCACACAGCAGGTTCGTGTCGTGACGCCGGGCGCGTTGGTTTCTGACACCGCGCGGACCGTTGAACCTGGAACGATCGCGGCGTTCCGACAGCGCTGATGGTCATCGTTCGATGTCGACCGGCTAAGGGGCACTTACCGCGTTCAACCCTGAACGCCCGCGCTAGGCTTGGCGCCGCGTCGACACGACACGAACCTACCGTTAGGTCGGACATGTCCTCCTACAGGAGGTTTTTGTACGGAAAAAGAAAACTGACCCCCAAACTACTCCAAGATGGTCAATACATACTCAAAACATCGTCCACAGACTGTCTGTTTACTATGTTGACAATTCCTCCTGCAGAGGGGCAGGCCCGACTTAAACCTACCGCATGCCGTTGCAAGCGACCATGACCCCGTGCAACGCTCGACCCCCGGCTCTCACCCCGGCTCACCCTGTCGCCCCTCGACCCCCGCCTCCCCTCCCCTCCCTCCCGCCTCCTACGTCCCTCGTCCTCTCCTGGCCCTGTGGCACCGGCGGCCCAAGAAGGCGGAGGCGCATAGGCGGCGAGCGCCGTGGGTGGGGAGCCTTTCTTTTGCCGCCCACTTCGAGGCGGGACCCTCCCTGCCGCCTGCCTTGCTTCCCTTTACAGGAGGGGAACGGTAGGCCTCGAGATGGACACGAGAGCTCGCGGATCTCCCGCCATGCCTGCGTCGCACCACCTTCGTCCCTCGGCCCCTCCTGGTCCTGGGGCACCAGCGGCCCTCCGTCCTCCGCCCGCCCGTCCTCCCCCCTCCGCCGTCTTCTGCCCCCATGGCTCTCCTCTTCCGTCTTCCGGCCTCCCTCCTGAGTCATGGCCCGAGGCCTGTGCGCGGGCCAGGGAGGGCCAAGGGAGTGCACTGAAACAAGAGGAGGGGCCACGGCATTCTGAGATTGAGGGAGACATGGCATGGCCCTGGCAGTGATGTCCCCCCCCGCCTAGTGATCCCCCCCCCCTGGCCGCACCCGAGATTTCCAGACAGAAACCCCTCCCCCTCCAAGACCTCTCGACCCTCTGCCCGCGCCGTGCACTAATAATCACATGCACACATATTTTTTGTAGTAACAAGTCGTACTCATTCCAGATGTTGGCGGCGCGCAGGGGGGAGGGAGGGGGGAAGGCTTCTTACGTTCATAGCCAAGGCGACAAGGCCCGCGCCCTCGAAGAAGCAGGGGTGCTTCTAAGAAGCCCTCCCCCCTGACCCCCCCCCTCTGCGCGCGGCTGAGAAGAAGTGGTCGGTGGCCCCTTCCCATGGGGCCGGCTTCTCATCCTGCGGGGGCGTCCAAACGGGGCCGTACATGAAGGTTCTGCAGGTCATGACCCGAGATACGCCCACGGCCCAGGCCAGGCGGAGACGGCCATGAAGAGGCGGCCATGAGATCCGGGGAGATCTCATGGCCCCAGCCATGATCTCCCTGGCGCGCACAATGGGGCAGGGGGAGGGGGGAAGGCTTCTGGGAAGGAGGCTACTTCTGGCACCGGCCTCACATCTACCGATAAGGCCCGCGCCTTGTAAGAAGCAGGAGCGGTTCTAAGTTCTAAGAAGCCTTCCCCCTTCCCCCTACCCTCCCTCCTTTCTTGGATGCAGTTGTCCTTGAGACTCGACGCCCCATCAGGTTTACTTGTATGGGGAGAGGCGCGGAGAGGCCCGAAATGGAACCTGGACTACGCGCAAGTCGCAGCTCGCTTGTACGCCTTTTCGGCCCAGCGCTGTTTGAAAAGGCGTCGGGACGGAAGGAGGGGGGAGGGGCGAAATACCATGCAGCGCCACGCATGCAAGCTTGCCTGAGTCTGACGTGAGACGCCCTCCTCGTCCTCACCCCCTCCTCGAGGGGCAACAGTGGGGGGGATGACTGGCATGGGGGGGGACGCATCGACATGGAATCGGCGACACATCGCCGACAGATCTGCGATAGGCCCCCCGATAGGGAAACCGCACCTTCATGGGCCGGGTGGGGATATCAGACCCACAATTATCGCTATGTTGCTCCCAACGTACTTAAAGACAACGTCCCATAAATAATTTCGAGCACCTGGAAAAGTGTCGAAAGAGTGTCGAAACAGAGCCGAAACAGTGTCGGACGAGTGTCTCCCAGGGCTAGACACGTGAAAACCCCAGAGCGTCGGTATTTTTTTGGGCGCTCCGAATTCTTTCTGCTGGTAAAGGCTAAAGTAGGCTTGAACATCATAGATAATAGTTTATATATATATATATATATATATATATATATATCTAAAAACACGACTAAACAAATACTCAAAAGATGCTCACCAATACTCAAAACATAGCCCCCAGACTACATCACCTCCTCAAAGCGTTGCCCCTGGCTCCTGGCCCTGGCCGCCCCCGAATTCCCGACCCCCCACACGCCCTGGCTCTCTCTCACAACGTAGATTTTCAGGGTTAGGCCAGGCAGGGGGGGACTTTGGGCGACAAAACTAAAACAGCCCAACACCGCGGGCCCGCGCCCGCCTGTCGAGCAGGGCCTCGGCCCCCCGCGCGCGGAGGTAGCCGGCCTGCGGGCGGGGGACGAGGGCGGGGGGAGGCGAGGACGGGGGTGGGGGGGGGAGGGGAGGGGGACGAGGAAGGGGAGGCTCGGGGGGGGGGCGAGGCGAGGACGGGGGGGTGGAGGGGGGGGAGGGGGACGAGGAAGGGGAGGCTCGGGAGGGGGGGCGAGGCGAGGACGGGGGTGAGGGGGGGGGGGGAAGAGGGAGGGGGACGAGGAAGGGGAGGATCGGGGGGGCGAGGCGAGGACGGGGGTGGGAGGGGGGGAGGGGGGGGCCTCTTGGGCCGCCTTTCGCGTCGGAAAGGCGAGAACGCCCAACTCCTTCCAAAACCTCCGGAACATTTGTGACTGTTGCCTGTGGGGGCCTTCTTGAGAAGCCTTAGGTCGGGCATGTCCCCCTGCAGGCGGATTTCGGGAGGAAAATAAGAAATACCCTAAAAATAATCAAACATAGTCAAAGTGATCAAACCATCGTCCCCAGACTATTTTTTTGACTGTTTTGGAACATTCCTCCTGTAGAGGGACGTGCCTGACTCAAGAGAAGCCTCTTGAAGGCCTCCTGGGGCGCCCTGGAGGGGCCCAACGCCCTGAGGCTCTGCGTGGGGCTGCGCGCAGGCGGCCGCGGGCCCAGGCTCGGGGCACCCCCCTCGCGGGGCGGCGCCCTGCCGCTGGCAGGGCCTCGGCCTCTCGCTGTCCTCCTACTCCGCCTCGTCCTCCTCTCTCCAAGACTCCAAGACTCCGCAGCGTCTGGTCACTCATGAGCGGCCGGCGCCCGACTACGATACGGGGGGACCAACAGAACTGGGACCAGCCGAGGAGGACAAGGCAGGGGCAGGCAGGGGAGAAGGAAGAGGGAAAAAGGGAAGAGAGGAAAGGGGAAACGACTGGCCCAGTCTGTGTTTGGTCCCTGGAAGGAGCCCCCGTAACAGCTTGGAACGCTCCGAGCTCTTGCGAGGGGGCTCACACGCTGCACTGAGGAGGGCGCTGCCACGGCTGGTGGCAAACCCTCCGCAGGAAACGCAAAAAATCACAGGCATGTCACTCTCTTCGACTCGGGCCCAGTGCAGGTGATGCCCCGAGCCCCCTCCTCCACAGAGGAGGTCCGACAGAGCAGGGTTCAGGGTACCGCACGGGGTCTGGGTCTTGGAGGAAACCTGACGCAAACAACGTTGACACCGCTGGATATTCCCGTGCCAAACAGGAAAATGGTCGGATTTCAAACGGGGAGGCCTCTCGGCCCTAGGGGGCCGCTTCAGCTTCCCAAACTGGGCTTCACAAGTAGGGAAACCACACAGAATGTCGAGGACACCTACGACTAAAGATTCGTACTCGCCCTCCGCATTTTCAAAGTCAGCTAACTCCTGAGGCGAGACGTCGTGGGCCCGAGCCCCTAGCCTCGCCCAATGGTCGGCGGCAGTAGATCCTTGAATGTCCCGCGCATCATTTTCGTCCACCGCGTCGGACAACTTGCGGTGGGCGCCTACCTTGCGGAGAGAGATCCAACTGCTAGTCCCTATGTCCCTGGCTATGGACCTCCAGAAAAAGCTGCTCCGAGAACCTCCCCCCAGGGCCCTAACAGGAGACCTCACACCCAGGAACAAAGCCGAACAGTCCACGGAAATGGCCTTGGGAGGAGGTTCGCTGGCACGTTCTTGCCTCAGCACAGCTAGGGCTAGGGCAGCGTGCTCTGCATCTCCAGGGGTCTGTGCAAATTCACTGGGAAGAGGACTGTAGACTCCCCTCCTACAGGTCCCGTCATCATTCATCTCGACAACGGAGACCCCTGACCTGGCGATTTCGGGCCGAGTGTTGTGGAAACAGGACCCGTCAGTGAAGAGGTTCGCTTCGGGCCCGAAGACAAAAGCATCTACTGGTTCACCCTGGGCACCGAAAAACTGCAAACACCAGTCCTTGCTCGGTGGGGGCACATCAGGATACGCAGGCCACAACCTGGAAAAAATAAGAATATTTTCATCACATCCTAAAGCCTGCTGAATGAGCTCTGTACCAAAATGCTCAGCACGGCGTCTTGTAATGTCGGGGTCCTGACATTCCCAGCACCTGTGCCTCAAAGTGTCCCGACCTGCTCCACACATCGGGCACAAAGGATCGACTTCGTAGCCCCATTTCCTGAGGGTCTCTCCTGTCGGTAGGGCACCTGATAGTACTTGAAGATACAAGTGCTTTGCTTGACTACCAAGCTTCTTGGCAACACGCTGAATGAGAGGGAGCCAGACCCCACGAGCAACCAAGTCCTGGTTCCCAGGGTGCGGGTGGGTCTCAAGACCCTTGGTAAAAAACTTGTCAAGGAACACTTGGGCCAGATCGGCCACGAACTTTTCCCCAATCTGAGACGGGGGGGATTCAGTCAAAGTCCAACGACGGCCAGACCGATCCAGAAAAACCGCGGGACCCTCCCAGGTCCATCCTCCAGCTTCGAGCCAGAGGAGCATGGCCGATATCGGCCCACGGGTCCGAAAAAGCCAGGGTTTTCCCCGAGTCCCTTGGAAGACTTCGACACTCGAGTGAAACACTCTGCTTAAAACACCTGGAGTCAGCGCATCCTGATGCCTCGGGCCTCCGTGCCTACTCACTTCAGAACTGTGCCACCATTCCCAGCAGTATCTGCGTACGCAGCCACCTGCCAGCACGATGGGGTCGCCTTTGCCCTCAATGGCCCACAGGAGGTCCAAGTTGCACCCTTTCTTACTGATCCCACAGACTCGCCCAGCAGCCCTTCTAATAGATAAGAGTTCCATCGGAGACACACCCTGGATGTCGAGCCCATAGGACACCGTTGGGAGGATCCCACCTTTGAAGAGCCTTTTCTTGAGCTTCGTGGAGACCTAGAGGCCCGAGAGCTTAGTGATCCGAAACTTGAATTTCTTGGTCCTCTTCTTCATGACAAGGCGAGCGAACGGCCGCAGCTGGTGCTTGCCACCTGCAAAATCCACTCCGAGGTTGGCTGGTGCAACAATGCCCTGTCCTGCTAGTGTCCCTAGCTTCCCTTTGATCGTGGTCAAGATGGTCAAGCTGTTACCAGTGGCAAACATCTTCTTCTCAGCTAGGGGCACTCGCAAACTCTGTGAAATGGTCCAGGCCAAGCTGACCGCAAGTTCTCGTAATTGCTGAACGCAATCATCTACATTATGATGCCACGCATGCACAGAGAGGTCATCGACATGTAAACTCATACTCGTACAATCAAGCCCCCTGTGCCCAACAATGGTGGGGAGGAGGAACGACTTGGCCTCGTAGGTGGCTGACGTGGACCCCGCTACGATCCCTCTCCGAGGAAAAAGGGGTTCGCCGTACCCCCCATCGAGGAGGAGAATCCTCTTCCACCGATAAGTCGAAATAGTATATAAAAGAATATACAGAGGGAACTCAGATAAAATACTTTGCTGGAGGAGCTCTTCGTGACAAATGTGCTCGTAGAACTGCAGCAAGTCCCACATGAGGGCCCCGTAGTGAATCTTCTGTCCCGAATGTAATTCTGCCGATACAGACTGCCGCCACACCGTGTCGAGGGCACTGCGGCCCTGTCCCATGGAAAATTCAGGGCCCAATCCGACTTTGGATTCCCAGGATCTACATGGGTTTCTGTGCGTCTTCCCGTGGAGCCTCGCGAACCCACAGTAGTGTCCAATAGGTCGGCGCCCTTTCACTGGTTTACTCATAAGAAATACAATGAGCTGCTGAATCCTGGATGGCCCCTGACCCAAGACATCGACCAAATGAAATAGCCACGACAGGGCAAGGAGCGCACCATCAGATAACAGTGAGTAGTGTCTTGGATGAAACCCATCAGGGGTACATGTCTGCCTCTTGAAACGGGAACTGATATGCCGCAAAGCTACGGGAGCTACACGCTCCCCCACTGGGATCCTTCCCTCAGGAAGGTCGAAAGGAGGCAGCTCAACTCGAACGTCACTTGCATTCCACGCCGCCTTCCACACTTTGGTTTCAGCAGCCAGTCGAGCAGGTAGGGAACTGGAGTACACCCCATTATCCGAGACAGCTTCTTCGGATACTGGTTCTCCACTGCGTAAAAAAGCGAACGCCTGCTTCATATGCCCACCTACTGCTTCAGCACACCATTCTTTCCACGAATCCCTGGCCCTGGATCTGTCTTCAACGAGACCGACGCGAACCCACAGGCCGACGAATTCCAGGAGCGAGTCGATACGGTCGATGATAGTATTCAAGAGTGGTGTGCCAACTAGCTCTTGAGCAAATACCGCCAGTACAGGGTGCCAGAACTCGCCCCCAGCTTTCCAGTGCCTCCTGAAGGGACCCCCTCGAACTGGAAGACGTTGCCATTGCCGCAGGAGCCCCAAGAGGTAACCTTCCCTGCCGCCACGAAGAAATAGAGATCTCAATTCTTGGAGCCTATGGAGGACCCATTCCAACGCACGTCCTGGAAAGGCGTTCTCGTACTGTTTGGTAACCAGAAGCGATCTGAGAGGTTTATCCTTGAACTGCAAGTCGGATCCCCCAGGGAGCCCAGGCGAGTCCCTAGCTTGACACACGTCCAAGATTTCACCCCAGGCCTGGGAGACCCAGATATCATACACTCGATCCAGAAGAAGAGCTCCCTGGGATTTATCAGCCCTTGTGGCCATGTAGGAATTCCCATCAGCATCTTGCAAAGGTAGGAGGAAGCTCTCAATGTCTTGTACAATCAGATCATAGCTGGGAGGAGCAGGCGCAGGACCCACTGCAGCGAGAGGTGGCACGTGTTGAAACTTAACAGGGACTTTGACATAGATATCCTTCAGAGCCCTCTTCACAGAAAAACAGACTGGCCTGTGCGGACTGTACGAGCCATCTATATCTGTGAATACCTGTCCTGCAGCAAAATCTAAATGCTTGCTGACAATGAAGTAGTCAATGACTGAGAAAGCTTCTGGGGCCACGAACGTGGATGCAATAGGAGCCCTGATAACTCCTGCAATCTGCACAAGTGGGGCGTTGCTGGCCATCACGCTGGGTCCCATGTTGAAATCTCCGCCAATGCAGAATGGGAGTCCATGGTCGAAGATATCCTTCCACACTGTCTTCAAAATGTCCACATTCATCCCTCTGTAACCGAGAGAATCCTTTAAATAGACAGAGTAGATCGCCACAATGCCAAATTCGGAAGAACGAAAGAAAATCCTCACAACTCTCCCATCGTAGAGGGATAAGGGAGACGACGGTGGTATCCAAGAGTCTAGATGCTTCTTGACCAGGATCATCGTGCCACAACTGGGTCTCCCTGTCTCCAGACTGGTGATGCACTCTCCAGCATAGACTCTCCAGCCTTGCCGCTGGAGTCTTGCACGGGTCCTTGAAAGCCTCGCACCAGCCAGTTTGTGTTCCTGTAGAAGAAGAACATCACCGACCGTGGTCCTCACCAGCTCTGAGAAGCTCCCTCCTTTGACATTTGAAGATACATCATCCGCGCCTTCACTGTGCCAACTGTTCCCATTGAACGTGATGATGCTGAGGGGGTGAAGCTCAGAAACGACTTTCTTTTGGGCAATTCCGAGCTGCCCACAACCGACTGACCCACGACTGGAAGTACCTGACACTGAAGTTGTTGTGGGCTGTGTGGCGATTGCCCCTTGGCCTCCCGACTGTCCCGACTCGGCCTGGTTACTGCCACACGGGCCCTGGCCTTGTCGGTCCAGGGGCTCTGTAGGAGCAGCGCCACACAGCCCTGAGGAACTGCTCGAAGGCAAAGAGGCTCTCGCCGAAGAAATAGTACGTAAAGCTGCAGTTTCCTGCTGCGCTGGTGCTGCAGTTGCCTGCTGCGCCGTAGCATATGTGTGGAGCAGCACGTCCTCCTGTGGGATTGCGACGTAGCAATAGTCGAATGGTATGCCACCACACCAGTATGAAGAGGCCGATCTTGATGCCGTACTCCTCTGAAGCCCCGCCTCTTCGACTCCACTACCGATGCCAGTCAGCCCGAACACCGATCCAGAGTTTCCGAGAACGAGGCCCTCGAGGTCGCACTCGCTAAAGGTCATGCTCCGAGCCGTCACCACACCCATCGAACTCCCAGTCAGAACGCGTGCCGGTGCCCATAGCGGACGGTGGCGGTTGCTGGAAAGGTGTGGAGGGAGCGCGGGTCCCCCCGCCAGTCGGACGACCTCCAGCCCCTGGGGATCGAAACCTCGGCCTCTTGCTCGCCGAACGAATGGCTTCCAGGATATCCCTCTTCTGCGAATCCGAAATACCTTCAACCTGCACAGCTTCCATGACATCAGCCTCATCGACCTCCATGACCGAGCTCTTGACTGCGCCCGTAGAGGCCACCTCGGGCTCTGGTGCAGGCATGGCATCGCGGAGACCATCCAGAAACTCCTTATACCGTGCCTGTAGATTTGCGCGTACACCTTCTCCTCGTCCTCCTCGTCCTCCTCGTCCTCTTCCTCCTCCTCCTCCTCCTCCTCCTCCTCCTCCTCCTCCTCCTACTCCTCCTCCTCCTCCTCCTCCTCCTCCTCCTCCTCCTCCTCCTCCTCCATTCCTTTTGCCTCATAGATAACTCCTGCCAACGTCCCAGTTTTAGGTCGGGCATGTCCTCCTGCAGGCGGATCCCGGAGGAAAGACCAGACACGGTCAGAACCTGCTCAAAAAACGAGCCAAGCGTAGTCGAGCAATCGTCCCCAGACTATTTTGAAACTGTGTTTGACCATTCCCCTGGCAGAGGGACATGCCCGACTTAATCCTGGAGCCTGCCCCCGCGGGCGAATCCGCACGTGCCTGGGCGGGGTGGGCGATCGGCCCCCCTACCAGCGACCCATGGGCGATTGGGGGGTCGACGCGTCCTCCCCCTGAGGCCCCCGAGTCCTGGGAGCCCCCTGCGGCCAGACCCCCCCGGGGCTCCTCTGACGGAGGTGGCCCCCTGAGCCCCGCTTGGGAGCGAGGCCGCACGAGAGCCCCAGGCGGCGCCGAGCTCCATCGACCGCTGGGCAGCCACGAGGGGCGAGCGAGACGAACACACACACACACCACACACACACACACACACACACACACACACACACACACACACACACAACACACACAGACACACACACACACACACACACACACACACACACACACACACACACACACACACACACACACACACACACACACACACACACACACACACACACACACACACACACACACACACACACACACAACACACACACACACACACACACACACACACACACACACGCACGCACGCACGCAAACGCACGCACGCACGCAACGCACGCACGCACGCACGCACGCACGCACGCACGCCACGCACCACACACACACACACACACACACACACACACGCACACACACACACAGACACACACATACACACACACACGCACACACACACAGACACACACACACACACGCACACACACACACACACACGCACACGCACACGCACACCCACCCACACACACGCACACACACACACACACGGGAGAGGTATGCCTAAGGGTGAAATAAATCTGCGTAGTGTTTTTGCGTAATGTTTTTGCGTAGTGTTCTTGCGTGGTGTGTTTGCGTAGTGTTTTTTGCGTAGTGTTTTTGCGTAGTGTTTTTCGCGTAGTGTTTTTTTGTTTCGCGTAGTGTGTTTGCGTAGTATTAAATTGCGCAGTGTTTTCGCGTAGTGTGTGTGTGTGTGTGTGTGTGTGCGTAGCGCATCTGCGTAGTGTTTTCGCGTAGTGTTTTTGCGTCGCGTACTCGCGTCGTGTGTGTGCTGAGTGCGCTTGCGTAGTGTAGTTGCGTAGTGTATGTGCGTCGTGTATTTGCATCGTTTATGTGCTGAGTGCGTTTGCGTAGTGTACTGGCGTAGTGTACTGGCGTAGTGTATTCGCGTTCTCCTCCTCCTCCTCCTCCTCCTCCTCCTCCTCCTCCTCCTCCTCCTCCCTCTCCTCCTATTCCTACTCCTATCCGCGGCTACCTGGTATCGGTCCTTGAATGTTCCTCCTCTTCCCCCTCCTCCTCCTCCATATCAGTCCAAAGTTCGTCCTCCTCCTCCTCCTCCTCCTCCTCCTCCTGCTCCTCCTGCTCCTCCTGCTCCTCCTGCTCCTTCTGCTCCTCCTGCTCCTCCTCTCCTCCTCCTCCTCCTCCTCCTCCTCCTCCTCCTCCCTGTACTCCAGTTCTAGCAAATATCGGTCCAAATTCCCCCCCCCCCCCCCCCCCCGCCACGCCTCCGCAACTGCCCGCCTCCTGCGGCGAACGTGACGTGAGACGCGGGCGACGCGCTGCGTTGGGATTCGGGCGTGTTGTTTCCGTGTAGTAGCGCGCCGACTCGGGGCGCTCCTGCAAACACTACGTGAAAACACGACGCAGAATGAATGCCCTCGTGGGCATCGTCTCGCGCCAGTTCCGCCCGAATCCGCAGCCCCCCACGGCATCGGGCGAAACTGTCCAGAGACGCGGGCGACGCGGCATGCTGCTGCGCAAGGGTTTGGGCGTGTTGGCGTGGTGGCGCGCCGACTCGGGGCGCTCCTGCACGCACTGCGTAAAAATACTACACAGAATGCCCCCGTCGCCCGCATCTCGCGCGAATTCCGCTCGAAACAGCGGCTCCCCGTGGCCTTGGGCGAACGCGACGTGAGACGCGGGCAGCGCGGGTTTGGGCGTCGTTGTTTGCTACGCGGTTGCTTGCTGGCTCGGGGCGCTCCTGGAAACACTACGTGAAAACACTACGCAACATGCCCTCGTCGCCCGCGTCTCGCGTCAGTTCCGCCCGAATCCGCAACTCCCCGCGGCCTCGGCCAACGGTGGCGAGAGACGCGGGCGACGCGGCATGCTGCTGCGTGGGGTTTCGGGCGTGTTGCTCCCTCGTAGCAGCGTTGCCGTCTCGGGGCGCCCCTGAAAACACTACGTAAAAACACTACGCAAAATGCCCTCGTCGTCCGGACTTCGCAGGGCCACGCCAGCCGCTGGAGCGCCCGCTCACGAGACCTCCCTGGTCACACACGTACTGTGCGGATGTGACGTACTCACGTACGCAATGCTTCTCCGTAGTGCGTGTTTTGCGTAGTGTGTTTACGTAGTGCTTTTTTGTTCTGCGTAGTGTTTTACGTAGTGTGTTTACGTAGTGCTTGTGTTCCCAACCATCCTGTGGTGTTGGGTCCTCGTTTTGAAGAGACGGTGCCCCGCGTTCCTCCTCCTCCTTCCTCCTCCTCCCCTTCCTCCCCCCTCCTCCCCCTCCCACACCCATTCTGGCACACCCCTCACACGTTTCGTGGCCCCATAGGGAGCTCCACCGAAGGCCCCAGTGGCTGCGCCCGCATGCGGTTCCACCCCCCATTCTGGCACACCCCTCACACGTTTCGTGGCCCCATAGGGAGCTCCACCGAAGGCCCCAGTGGCTGCGCCCGCATGCGGTTCCACCCCCCATTCTGGCACACCCCTCACACGTTTCGTGGCCCCATAGGGAGCTCCACCGAAGGCCCCAGTGGCTGCGCCCGCATGCGGTTCCACCCCCCATTCTGGCACACCCCTCACACGTTTCGTGGCCCCATAGGGAGCTCCACCGAAGGCCCCAGTGGCTGCGCCCGCATGCGGTTCCACCCCCCATTCTGGCACACCCCTCACACGTTTCGTGGCCCCATAGGGAGCTCCACCGAAGGCCCCAGTGGCTGCGCCCGCATGCGGTTCCACCCCCCATTCTGGCACACCCCTCACACGTTTCGTGGCCCCATAGGGAGCTCCACCGAAGGCCCCAGTGGCTGCGCCCGCATGCGGTTCCACCCCCCATTCTGGCACACCCCTCACACGTTTCGTGGCCCCATAGGGAGCTCCACCGAAGGCCCCAGTGGCTGCGCCCGCATGCGGTTCCACCCCCCATTCTGGCACACCCCTCACACGTTTCGTGGCCCCATAGGGAGCTCCACCGAAGGCCCCAGTGGCTGCGCCCGCATGCGGTTCCACCCCCCATTCTGGCACACCCCTCACACGTTTCGTGGCCCCATAGGGAGCTCCACCGAAGGCCCCAGTGGCTGCGCCCGCATGCGGTTCCACCCCCCATTCTGGCACACCCCTCACACGTTTCGTGGCCCCATAGGGAGCTCCACCGAAGGCCCCAGTGGCTGCGCCCGCATGCGGTTCCACCCCCCATTCTGGCACACCCCTCACACGTTTCGTGGCCCCATAGGGAGCTCCACCGAAGGCCCCAGTGGCTGCGCCCGCATGCGGTTCCACCCCCCATTCTGGCACACCCCTCACACGTTTCGTGGCCCCATAGGGAGCTCCACCGAACGCTCCAGTGGCTGCGCTCGCATGCGGTTCCACCTCCCATTTCGGCACACCCCTCACACGCTTCGTGGGTGGCTCCATGGGGAGCTCCACCGAACGCCCCAGTGGCTGCGCTCGCATGTGGTTCCCCCCCCATTTCGGCACACCCCTCACACGGTTCGTGGCCCCATAGAGAGCTCCACCGAAGGCCCCAGTGGCTGCGCTCGCATGCGGTTCCACCCCCTTTTTCGGCACGCCCTTCACACGCTTCGTGGCCCCATAGGGAGCTCCACCGAACGCCGCAGTGGCTGCGCTCGCATGCGGTTCCACCCCCCATTGCGGCACACCCCTCCCACGCTTCGTGGCTCCATAGGGAGCTCCACCGAAGGCCCCAGTGGCTGCGCTGGCATGCGGTTCCACACCCCATTCTGGCACACCCCTCGCACGTTCCGTGGCCCCATAGGGGGCTCCACCAAAGGTCCCAGTGGCACTGCCCGCTTGCGTCCGCCACCACCCAGCACAGCCCTTGTTCCCTGCGCTTCGCCCACCCAGAACAGCGCTTCGTAGCCCTACAGGGAGCTCCACCAAAGGTCCCAGCGGCACCGCCCGCATGCGTCCGCCACCACCCTGCGCAGCCCTTGCTCCCTGCCTGCGTTTCACCCACCCAGTACAGCGTTTCGTGGCCCCATAGGGAGCTCCACCGAAGGTCCCAGTGGCACCGCTCGCATGCGTCCGCCACCACGCAGCACAGCCCTTGCTGACCGCGTCTCACCCACCCAGTACAGCGTTTCGTGGCCCCATAGGGAGCTCCACCGAAGGTCCCAGTGGCACCGCCCGCATGCGTCCGCCACCACCCAGCACAATTGCGGCATTCACAACTGCATATGGTTGGGTCCTTCGCCAGGCTAATTTTTCTGCGTAGTGTGTTTAAGTCGTGTGTTTCATTTCACCTTTGAAATTTCTTTTTCACTATTAAAATTTTGATTTCACCATTAACCACAACCGTCCACACACACACACACCACACACACACACACTCACACACAAACACACACACACACACACACACGCGCGCACGCCCGCCCGCCCGCCCGCCCGCCCGCACGCACGCCCGCCCGCCCGCCCGCCCGCCTGGCCGCACGCACGCACGCACGCCCGCCCGCCCGCCCGCCCGCCCGCACGCCCGCCCGCACGCACGCACGCCCGCCGGCACGCCCGCCCGCACGCACGCACGCTCGCACGCTCGCACGCCCGCCCGCCCGCACGCCCGCCCGCACGCACGCACGCACGCACGCACGCACGCACGCGCGCACGCACGCAGCGCTGCGGCGGACATGTGCGGCAGCGCGAAAGGATCAGGATCAAAGGGGAACTCGGTCGACCTCCGCCATCCCGCGGGGCGAACTGGGGCCGGCATGTGGCGGGAACGCGCCGATCTTGGCCAAATCTGGGGGCCCCTGGGATGGAGGCCCCTGGGATGGAGGCCCCAGTGATCCGCTGCGGTCCGGGGTAACTCCGGTTCGGGCCACCGAGGCACGAGCCCGTAGCTTCCCCTGACTGCCCCCAGCCATCATGACTCGGGGCTCTGGCTGGAGGAGGCCTGACACCCCGGCGTACCCCCCCCCCCGCGCAATCTCCCACGAGCGCCGTCGTCCGTCGAGCATCTTCTCTCTGAGCCCGCGGCCTGCTGGGGTGCAGCGCAGGGTCGGGGGCGGCCAAGAGAGGGCCTCACAAGAGGGGGAGGGCGCAAATCATTGCCCGTGAGCGGACAAGGGGGGGACCAAGGGATGCATTGAAAGAAGAAGAAAGGGGGTCAAGAGATCCATGACATCTTCCCCCGAGCCATCTGGTGCAGAAGACCGCGGACGCTCACGCGATAGCGGCTGCAGCGGCGGCAGGTCAGAGCCCGAGTGCCGGGCCGAGCAGGCAAGGATTGAGGCACCGCACCCCTCGGGGCACCGACCGGCCTGCGGGCCACGACGTGGGCCTTGGGGCCCTGGCTCCGTGATGCCGTGCTTGACTGCTCTGCTGGGCACGGCTCGGGTCTCGGTCCTCGACGAGGCGAGCAGCTGACGGAATGCGCCCTGGGGATCACATTGCTCCCGACCCCCCCCCCAAGACTTCGGGAAACCTTCCGGGAGCATCGACTCTCCCGCATCGACTGTAGCGAATCGCTGGCCCCCAGACCTCTCGAACCATCCCTGGGGCCGGCTTCTCATCCCGAGTTGATTCTGATGGCCCCATGGTATGGCAACCGATCCTGGGCGCAGAACATGGCCAAAACGTCTGGCTGGATTCTGGTCTCATCCCGCTCGCGAAACCTCCGATACCTGCACGAATCTCTGCTGATGACTTAGGCTTCGGGAAACCCTGGAGGTCTTCGGAGACCCCAAGAGTGCTCCAGAGAATCCTGAGAATCCAAAACAAATCCGGAGACGCTTGGGGGAACATAATCACCAGAAACGTGTTGAAAAGTGAATTCTTCATCGAAGAAAAGGGGGAGAGGGAAGTGGTGGAGCGTGAGGGGAAGAGGAGGGGGACAAGCTAGGTGCGCTCGCGTCATATCTGACATCCTACCCCTCCCTCCCATCCCTTACCATGGCGCAGATTACCTCTCTACTCGCACAGTCGGATGTCGAGCATGGCAATGATCCCGAAAGGGTACGCGATGCATTGTAGAGCACGGCATGGCATGGCGTAGAAGAGCACCGCAAAGCGTAGTATCAACCTAGCATTGCATTGCATGCCGTGGCATGGCACGGGAAATGACGCCAGCGCTGCAGCGGGAGCACGAGTCGAAACGAGCGGAAGCGCGGAAATGAGGCCAGCGCTGCAGCGGGAGCACGATTCGGAACGAGCGGAAGCACGGAAATGAGGCCAGCGCTGCAGCGGGAGCACGATTCGGAACGAGCGGGGCCCGAAAATGAGGCCGGCGCCTCAGCGAGAGCAGCATTTTGGAAAAAATGCAAGCGAAAACCCAACTCCCGGGAAACCTGTGTGTAAAAAACGGACGCGGGGGGGGGGGGGGCGAACACTCCCAGCACGTCATCAGGGGAAGAGGGAGAGTAGTATTCATATTGAGTAATTGTAAAGAGGGGGAGGGGGGGAGGAGGAGGGGGAGGGGGAGGAGGAAGAGGAGGTGAAGGGGGGGAGGAGGGATGGGGGAAGAACCCTCGACACCTGATTCTTCTCCATTCAGGATCGATGATTCTCGTCCTAACCATAAGAAGAAACAGCGACATAAAAACAACTTTCAAGGTCTGCGCGGATGTCTGGGATCGGCGCTGGACCCCCTCCCTGGCGCATGGTGGGGAGCGCCAGTGGCGGCGCCAGGGAAGCACCGCAATGAGGGGCCCAGCGCAGATCCAAGGAATCCGCGCGGACCTTCAAAACTTGACGCTTATGCCGACGTCTCTTATTCGAGATCCTCGTTCTAAACCCCGACACTCACGGGTCGACGGTGAGCTTGCGCAATTACCAAATGGAAAGCGGCGCCGAGGAGCATAAGCCCGACCCAGCTCTGGCCACCAGAAAGCGACAAGAAAGGGGGTGCTGGATGCTGGATTGGCCTGTCTCCAAAAGGCAGGCCCGAAGCGTCCACAATTGAGCAGGGACCAACCGTCCCAACATTCCTATCGCCACACCACGGAATGTGCTCTTATAGCAGACAAGGAAATATTCGAATTACAAACACAGAGTCCGTATAACATAAAACAACGATGTGCTTAAACAAAGAATATCAGCAACACATATTCTAATAACATTCCGTGCAAACCACAAATACAAGTTATGTGTGGATTCTTTGGTGGGCCTATAGGCAAGCCGAGACGCCCTGCCTCTGCTAGACTAGGAGAAGAACAAAGGTATAAACAAAAACTGTTGGTGCTCCGTGCGGATTTCTTGGATCTGCGCCGGACCCCCTCCCTGGCGCGCGGAACGCGCCAAGGGCGGCGCCGGAGGCGCCGCATGGGGGCCAAGCGCGGATCCAAGAAACCCGCGCGGAGCGCCACCAATTTATGTTTACGTAGTGCTTTTTGCTCCGACTGACATCAGGACTACGAGGCACCAGAAGGGTTGTTGGAGCACTCCCTGGTGGGCCTGTAGGCAAGCGGGACGCTCCGCCTCTGCTTGACACCACGAGGCTCTGCTCGGGAGCGGCCAAGAGGGGGGTGTCCAAGAGGGGGGGGTGCAAATCATGACCGGCGGCATGTGCGCGGCCCAGCGGGGGGGCCAGGGACGTAATGAAACAAGAGGAGGCGCCATAAGATCTGGGGAAATATCATGGCCCCCGCCATGATATGCCCCCCCCTAGTCATCACCCCCCTCTTTTCCGCCTCCGAGGAGCCCCCCGACCCTCGACCCTCCGCCAGAAAACCCTCGGCTGCACGCGGCCGCCGGGCGCGCGCGCGCTCTGCGCTGGCCAGCTCGGCGGGGTGCTTCGACAGGACGGCGGCCACGGCGCGCGAGAAGTAGCCAGCCAACACGGGGTTGACGTCCGCGGGGGGGTCCGCCTCGCCCAGCAACGGGCGGGGAACAGGGAAAGAGGGGAGGAGGAGGGGGAAGAGGAGGGGGAGGAGAAGGAGGAGGAGGAGGAGGAGGAGGAGGAGGAGGAGAAGGAAGAATCGGAGGCGGACGGGGAGCCCAGAGCGGACAGAGGAGGAGGAGGAGGAGGAGAAGCAGGAGCAGGAGGAGGAGGAGCAGGAGGAAGAGGAACAGGAAGAGGAGGAGGAGGAGGAGGAGGGGGTGGTGGCACTCGGAGACTCCTAACGCCATCTGGAATAAGAATCCAGAGGAGGACCAGGAGGCGGAGGAGGAGGAGGAGGAAGAATCGGAGGCGGACGGGGAGCCCAGTGCGGACAGAGAAGGAGAAGCAGGAGGAGGAGGAGGAAAAGGAGGAGGAGGGGGTGGTGGCACTCGGAGACTCCTAACGCCATCTGGAATAAGAAATCCGGAGGAGGACCAGGAGGCGGAAGAGGAGGAGGAGGAGGAGGAGGAGGAGGAGGAATAAGGAGGATAACATCATTCTCCTCTTCATCCAACATCACCCGGCACAATTTCAGTTCGCTGGCACGTGGTTCGCGGGGTGTCAATTCGCCGGGGCTCGGTTCGCCGAGGCTTGGCTCGCTGGGGCTCGCTTCGCCGGGTGTCGGTTCGCCCGGCTAGGTTCGCGGGGACTCGGTGCGCCAGAACTCGGTTCGCCTGACCTCGGTTCTTCGCTGGGGCTCGTGTCGTCGGGGCTCGTTTCGACGGGGCTTCTTTCGCCGGGGTTCGCTTCGCTGGGCGGGCGGATCCTAGTGGGCGGGTCGGGTCGGGCGGGCGGCCCCTGACGGGCGGGTCGGGTCGGATCGGGTGGGCGGGACATTAAAGCATGATGCGTGATCTGACGGGTCGGGTCGGGCGGGTGGACCCTGACGGGCGGGTCGGGTCGGGCGGGCGGACCCTAACCGGCGGGTCGGCGGTCGGTTCGCTGGAGCTCATTTCGCCGGGATTCGTTTCGCCGGGGCTCGTTTCGCCGGGCAGCGGGGGTCCTAACGGGCGGGCTGGTCGAACTGGGAGAGCCAAGCCAAGGCGAACTGAGCCGGGCGAGTCGAGCCGGGTGGATCGAGCTGGTCGAATCGAGACTCGGGCAAACTGGACCCCAGCGACTCGCCAGGCGAATCGAGCCGGGCGAATCGAACTCTGGCGAATCGAGCCGGGCGATATCGATACGGGCTCGGGCGACTCGAGCCCCACGCTCATCTTCCTTCTCCTCCACCTCGCACCTCTTCTTATTGATTTTCCTCCCCGTCCTCCTCCTCCTCCTCCTCCTCCTCCTTCTCCTCCTCCTCCTCCTTTTCCTCTCCTTCTTCCTCCTCCTCCTCTACTTATTCTGCTCCACCTCTTCCTCCTTGTCCTCCACCTCCTCCACCTCCTCCTCCTCCTCCTCCTCCTCCTCCTCCTCCTCCTCCTCCTCCTCCCTCCTCCCCGTCCTCCTCCTCCTCGTCCTCGTCCTCCTCTGTTCCTCCACCTCCCCCTCCTCCTCCTCCTCCTCCTCCCCTCCTCCTCCTCCTCCTCCTCCTCCTCCCTCCCTCCCACCTCCTCCTCCTCCTCCTCCTCTCCTCCTCCTCCTCCTCCTCCTCCTCCTCCTCCTCCTCCTCTCCTCCTCCTCCTCCTCCTCCTCTCCTCCTCCTCCTCCTCCTCCTCCTCCTCCGCCTCCTCCTCCTCCTCTTTCCTCCTCCTCCTCCTTGCGTCCCTCCTCCTCCTCCTCTCCTCCTCCTCCTCCTCCTCCTCCTCCTCCTCCTCCCCCCTCCTCCTCCTCATCTCCTCTCCTCCTCCCTCCTCCTCCTCCTCCTCCTCCTCCTCCTCCGTCCCTTTCCTCCTCCTCCCCCCTCCTCCTTTTCCTCCTCATCATTGTCCTCCTTGTCCCCTCCTCCTCCTCCTCCTCCTCCTGCTCCTGCTCCTGCTCCTGCTCCTGCTCCTGCTCCTGCTCCTGCTCCTCCTCCTCCTCCTCCTCCTCCTCCTCCTCCTCCTCCTCCTCTTTTGGCCACTCGCGGACTCGGAGAAGGAGGGGCCCAGACCTCTGGCCGTTCTCGGGCTCTCTGGGCCCTCCACGGGCCCCGGGGCTGCCAGAAAACGACCCAGGATGAAGAATTCGCCTTGTGGGAAGACCCCATGGTCCCCTAGGCGGGCCTTTCATTGGCGCAGCGGGTTCTTCCATGGTGCTCTTCAGAGGTCTCTTGGTTGCGGATTTCGGTGGCTTCGCCGGCGCCCCCTTCCCCTTGGCCGCCCGCTTCTTCGGCCCCTCCGAGTGGGCCCCGAGCATCGCGTTGGGCTGGTCGGCACTGGTCCTCTCGCCGTCAGGTGCGCGCGCCGCCAATGACCCCCGATCGCCCGCAGACAGTGGCGTGCGCGTCTCCGTGCCCGGCTCATCACCAATCACCGCGGACGACGGGTCGGCGTTCCAGTCGCGCCACGCCACCTGCTGATCAATGAGTTGGCGGGGGAGGACGGAGAGAAAGAGGGCGATGGCGAAGGCGCGGGAGCAGCAGCAAAAGCAGAAGCCAGAGACGAGAAGGGGAGGAGGAAGGAAGCCCAAACATGTTCGATGATGTAGGAACGGCTTGCGCAGGTGAAGGGCGCGCGCTTGCAGGTAAGCTTGCCGCAGCCTGAGTTGACGCCACCTCGAACGGGCTGCGCGGTTCGTCCTTCTTGGCGGCTAGCTCGGGCGGTTGAGAAAACCCACGCTGCCCCTTCATCAGCTTGCACCTGGCGCCGAGGGCGCGCGGCGCACTCGCGGCGGGGGCCGAGCTTATTGCCATGCCAGGAGTGAGCGACCACGCCCTCCGAACTGCTCTCGAGGGCCTCCGACGCCTGCGCCGTCACCTTCTTCCAGGAAGAATTACGGCCGCACTCGAACATCATCGCGTCTCCGAAAATCCTCGTGTAGTGGTCCTGCCTCTCCGCGGGCACGACGCACTTGTACTTGTTCACAACGCAGCTGGCGCACCTGCTCATATCAGTGGCCCAGCGCTTCGCTTCTTCGGCAACGGGAAAGATTTTCGACGACATGATGGCCTCGTGAGCGCTGTGGTGCATAAGCGCCGCGACATCTTGCACTCATCCAGCAAGAACGGAATGCACTCCGTTGTACCACTGACGTAGTTTTTCTCGCTCAGTGATACGTTCCGCTTGACTAGCTCGACCATGCCTTCATCGATTATTAAACGCGCCAGTGCAGTGGCGCGGCGGCTTTCCCTCAGAAGCACCTCCCATGCCGACACAATGCCTCTCTGCGGCCACTCGGGTTTGAGCAAGAGTGGCTGCAGACCATATGTGTAGAAGAAGGGTTTGGAAGAGTTCCCTAACAAGGGGTCATCTTGGTGGGACAAATACAACAAATCCCCCGTTGGATTAAGGGGCTAAGAGAACAACTTGAAACCACGCAGCAATAAATTGGTGCGCGCAGCGTGGATACATATAAATATATACACACATACATACGTATTGGAATCCGCTGGGTACGGATATATAGGTGGTCCAAATATATTGGTGTATTGGATGCGCAAATGATGGCTGCAGCGAAGGGGCACGCTCGGGGCGAGCTTCCCGGCAGCTCGGCTGGCAGCGAAGGGTGCGCCGCTAGCGAGCGGGCACGCTCGGGAGGCCAATGGCACTAAGACGAAGGGAGCATTGAGTCGAAATCGGACCGGTATGAATAAGAAATCTTTGAGAATCGGCGGGCTTGGAGGATGTATCGGGCGCCGCGGCCGTTTCAGAGTGTTGCGGAACGCACTGACAGCGTTCCGGAACGCCCTGGGCCGATGTATCTCGATTCGAAGCCTGCTTGATAGAGGCTCGCGGGAAGGATACCAGCCCAGGGCACGTGTGTTATGGAAGGTGCTAAAGTGAATAAGAAGAGCCCTCTAGGCAAGTCAAGCGAGGCGACCCAAATACCAAACGCTGTAAAATTGGGGATGAGGAGAAGGGGGAAGGAAGGGAGGGGAAGAGGGGGAGGGGGGGAGAGGAGTGGAAGGGCAGGAAGGAATCCAGAGGCCCTTCAAAAGAGAGAAAGAGGAACCGAAGGAAGGAGGAGGCAGGATAGAGCAGGCGGAAGAGGGAGTTTTCTCCATGGAGCACAGCTCCATCATGCGTTATCACGCCAGCACAGCGAAAGGATTCGCACTGCCAATGCAAACTGCCCCTACACACGACAGCTCCAAGCAAGCCTGATACCCGCGGTTTCTCTCGAAGCGCGCCGCCGAGGATGTGTGCAACAGGAGCGGGGAGTCAAGCGGAGTAAGACGCGGGCAGGTAACAAAAAGACCTTGGCGTATTCACGTAGTATGCTGGAGCCCCATGGCCAAACAGGCCATTTATGGAACCCGCACAACGGCAGCCAGGATTGGGAGGAGGAAGAAGAGCGAAGAGGAAGATGGAGACGGGAAAGAACGAGGAACAAAAACTGCCAAGCGTCCGCCCACGCTACCTACGCACAGTCGTAGGTTTATGTACCCCTGAGCCGGATCAACCGCCGCGTATAAACCCAACCTAGCACGATGTAATGTGTTGAAAACTGGAGCCATCAGTGCACTGAGACACTCCTGTGCGAAGTAAGGCAGGAAGAGAGGAGGAGATGAGACGGAAGAAGGGAAGGAAAGAGGGAAAGAGGAAAGGGACGGCACTTTCACAGCCAGAAGGCTCCACGTGCGAGAAGAAAAAGAGCAGACGGACAGGCCTACAGCTGCGAAGGTTATCCCCTGTACGACGAAGGGGTGTGAGGCTCAAGCGGGTGGGGGCGCCGAGGCGCCCTGGAGTGGCCTTGGACCCCTTCGGGCGACAGCCGGCTGAGCCCGCCGCCTTGTGACAGGGACGGGGTCGGGTGGCCGCGGCGACGAGGAGGCCGCCAAGACACGCAGAGTAAAACAACAAAAAAGCGAACGCCGAGCACGCACGAGAAAAGCGGGAGGAAGCCAACGGGGAGGAGGGAGAGGCTCCACATCGCGGTCAGCCTCAGAGCTTGAACGTGACGCGGTGCTGTTCCCCCCGGCAATGCTCCGGAGTGTCGCGCCCATTTCCCCTTCACCATCCAATTTGTGCCAGACGGCGCAAGCGTCGGATTGAGTTGGCGTAGGCGACGGAATCGGAAACGGCGCAACCAACGACATGGGAGATGGCGCGGGAGTCGGACGGACATGGACAAGGAGCCAGTGCAGGCGCTGGACTGGAAGCAGGAGCAGGCGCTGGCGCAGGCGTCGGATTGAAGTCTGAGCAAACGGCGGATGGCGGTAGGACCGTCGAGTTAATTCCCACAGCCGTTCACGCATGTCCATCTGGAAGGCGAATCTGGATTGCTGCCGAAAAAAGCGACCGTGAGGAGTCAGTTGCGGCTTGAAAGCGGCTTTGAAGACTGCCACTGGCGGGGAGATATCAAATCAGATGTATCATCTGTATTGACGGTCCGACACGCCACAATTCCGCGAGCCCTACCCAGCTTTATTACAATTGGCGTCGTTTCTGGCGTAGGTGCCGACGTCGGTGACGCCAACGGTTCTGGCGACGGTGCTGGCGCAGGCGCCGGGGTCGATGCATGGGTCGACGCCGACGTTGGTGTATGCGTCGGTGCTGGCGATGGTGTTGGCGTAGGGGCTGGCGTCGGTGCCGGCGTCGGCGCCAGCGTCCGTGTATGCGTAGACGCCGACGTCGGTGTCGGCATCGGTGTTGGCGACAGTGCTGGCGTAGGCACCGTCGTCGGTGCTGGCATAGGCGCCGACGTCGGTTTCGGCGTCGATGTTGGCGACGGTGTTGGCGTGGGCGTCGGCGACGGAGCCGGCGTAGACGCCAACGTCGGTGTCGGTGTCAGTGCTGGCGACGGTGCTGGCGTAGGCGCCGGTGTCGGTGCCTGGGTCGGCAACGACGTCGGTGTCGGCGTCGGTGCAAGCGACGGTGTTGGCGAAGGCGTCGGCGACGGTGCGGGCGTAGGCGCCGAAGTCAGTGGCGGCGTCGGTGCTGCTGACCGTGTTTGGCGTCGACGCCGGCGACGGTGCTAGCGTATGCGCCGACGTCGGTGTCGGCGTCGGTGTTGGCGACGGTGCTGGCGCAGGCGCCGCCCTTGGTGCGGGGGTCGGCGCCGACGTCGGTGTCGGCGTCGGTGCTGGTATCGGCGCCCAGCCTCTCTCTCTCCCACCCTCCCTCTTCCGTCCGCCGCGAGCAGGCGGAAAAGGGAGGGAGGGAGAGAGGCTGGCTTGGGCCCTTGGGGCTTTCGAGTGTGACGGATGAAGCGGAGGATGGCGTCGAGACAGAAGAGGCTGGAGAAGGGGGCAAGTGCAGAGGACGTCGTGGCTCCGACTTTCTCCTCGCCCCGCCCTCCCGTCTCTTCATCCGCTCGCCTTCCTCCCTGGTCCCTCCTCCGTCCGCCCTCCCCTCCTCCTCCTCCTCCTCCTCCTCCTCCTCCTCCTCCTCCTCCTCCTCCTCCTCCTGCGGATCAGGTGCTTGCCGAGCCGACGGAGGACCAAGGCGCTAGAAGTCCCAATGCGGCAGAGTGTGTGGATCACGGCACTGCCGCGAAGAGCTCCGAGCCCCTTGCGGTTGCCCGGCTGGGCCACGACGCTCCTGCGCGTGGCAGCGTGCACTGCTGCCGCCGCTGCGGAGCGTGCCGCTCGCTCGGCAGCGCGCGCAGGCTCGACTCTGACTGTGCCGGCCCCTCGGTTGTGCCGCCCACGCGGGCCCGCCAGCGAATGGCAGTCAGGCGAATTGCAGTGGGGGTCCACCCGAGAGCGGGCTTCGGGACTGCGTCCCCGGCCCCGTGCTGCGCCAGAGAGCGCAGCGGCGTGCGCTCTGGCCCCGACCCTGGGGGCGCAAGTGCTGAGCCCTCGGCAGGGCTACAAGGCTGGCTTTTGGACGTTGGTTTCGGGCCCGCGCCCCGTCTCGGGGGCGCGCAAGCATGGATTGGCGATCCATGGATTCGGCGCGCGGTCGACGAATCCATGGATCGGGGGAGGTGGCCTGTTTTAAAAGTCGGCCAGTGTCGACTCGCTCGGCGGCGGAAAGCCGCGACTTCCTATGGAAACGTGACCCGTCACCAATCCACGCCCCCTTGATCAATGTTCGCGATCGCCTGATTTGGTTTCGGGCCCGCGCCCCGTCGGTCGTCTCCCCCGTCGCCGCATACTTCTTCATCGCCGGCCTGCGGTGGGATGAGCACGACGTGATGCGACCCGTCGGACAGGCGGGGCCCCTCGCGGGGCGGCAGGCACCGGCCTGCTGTCATCTTTGAACTGGAACCCCACTCCCGAGCAGGCGATTGTGGGGGACGTTGAGGTCGGTGCCCTTCTCCTCATCCACCTCATCTTCCTCCTCCTCCTCCTCCTCCTCCTCCTCCTCCTCCTCCTCCTCCTTCTCCTCCTCCTCCTCCTCCTCCCCCTCCTCCCCTCCTCCTCCTCCTCCTCCTCCGCCCTCTACTCCTCCTCCTCCTCCTCCTCCTCCTCCTCCTCCTCCTCCTCCTCCTCCTCCTCCTCCTCCTCCTCCTCCCTCCTCTCCTCCTCCTCCTCCTCCTCCTCCTCCTCCTCCTCCTCCTCCTCCTCCTCCTCCTCTTCTCCCCCCCCCGAGATGTCCTCGTCCTCCCTCCTGGACCCTTTCTCGTGTCGCCCCCCTCGTTGCTATCCTCTACTTCTTCTGCTGCTCCTCATCGCTTTCCCGTCGGCGCCATGCTCGCCGACGTCTCTGTTCCGCTGCTGCCATGGCCACGCAGCGTGCCTCCATAAACGACCACAAGGTGTCCATGACCTGGCTGTTCTCTGCCTTCACAAGCACCTCCAAAACATAAGAGACGACTTGGCTATTCTAGCACACTTCAGGAGTACAGATGCACGGCGCGGATATATGGGCACTGATGGGTACGTGCATAACAACATCATGAGGACATGCGGAGTTATCCCCGAATATGATGAGTTGCGTAGACATGACTGGTCCACTGACCATAATGACAGCACCAGCAGCAGCACCTCCACAAGTACGGTATCTAGACGACGACTGCTTTTCGAGACAGTTGCATTGGTGACAGAGGTATGGAGAGTTCATTGCCTAGATGTGTATTTTGTGTATATGTGTATGGAAGTATGGATGTGTGTATGGAAGTAAGGATGTATGTATGCATGTATGCATGCATGTAGGTATGTATGTATGTTTGTATGTATGGCTGGATATATGTATGTATGTATGCGTGTGAGGGACTGGGAGAGGAAGAGAGATAGAGATAGAGAGAGAGAGAGAGAACAACGACGCATAAAACGATACAGCAGGCAGATCCCACACGTAAAAAAAACGCTGGCGCAACAGTAAGGTGCGTGCGTAGGTGCATTCAAACACACGTTGTATGGCTGCGTGGCACCTCAAAGTGCAATCGACTCTCAGGCTGACAAGCAGACGAGGGCCGAACACGTCAGCACGACGGCGTCGGAGCCTCTGGGGGCTCTGCTGGGGCGAGCGACGGCTGGCTTCTTCACAGATTGGCGTCGGGAGGCCGGCTTCGAGCCCGAGGCCCATCGAGAAACGACTCGGGATCGAGAGGCCAACCCCAACATGACGGGATCGAGACGTCCAGCCCCTCGCGCCCCGAAAACACCAGGCCGCCGGGTGTCTGGCGCCCCAAGGCCGACGACCCCCCAGACTTCGTCCCCGAGCGATCCCCGATCCCCGAGCAGGACCCGCCGCGGTGACACAAACTCGCCCCCTCCCTCCAGAGGCCACCCCCAAGAGTCCCCAAGAGGTGCAAACAACGCATCGGTGCTCCTGGGCAGCGACGTGCGAGCCCTGTCACAGGCGTTCCACTGGGGAAGCCGAATGGCACCCAAACCGCTACTCCCCGGACCTCTCCCCAGGTGCGTTCTGACTGGAATTCCGAGGCGGATCCACCGGTGGTGACAAGAGCCTTCCAGGAGGCCCGAAACAGCGAAAACGAGCGAAGGGTGGCGGTATGGGCACCTGGTCTTGCTTTAATCCACATCCTGGGAAAGGGGGGGGGGGGCAGGGGGCACCGGGTCACCGAGCTGTTAGAGAAGGGGCGAGTCGTGGGGGAAACGGGTCCTGGACCCTGATGCCTTCCCCCAGGACGAGCTGCTCATCCTGAGGATCGTTTTCTGGCGAGTCCCGGGCCCCGTGGAGGGCCCCAAGGAGCCCGAGAGCGGAGAAAGAAGCCCTCAGTGAGATGTTTTTCCCTCGGGGCCCGCTGCCGCCATAGCGCGACGCGAGGGGGGCTCGGGCAGTGTGATCCCGCACCCGGGAGGCCCCACCGGCCCAGGGCTGGGACTCCACCCATCGACCTCCAGAGGTCCGTGGGAGGCCTGCAGAGGCCCGGGAGCGGCCAGGACACGGCAGCCAGAAGCCTCGAGCCTCGATCCTCGGGCCTCCTGGCTTTCCGACCAGGCGGAACCCTGACCTTCCGGGGTGCTCAACAAGCAGCACCCCAGATCTCCAGACCGATCTGGACTGCCTAAAAAACCTCGACTGGGATCGAGATGTTGAGGTCCTGGTGCTGTATTAGTTAGGGCAGTTCCTCCTGCATGCAGATTTGGGAAACAGAACTGAACATCAATCAAAGAGTCAAACTAGCCAAAAGAGAATGAACAACACATCCTCCGACTGTCCTTTTTCCCTACCTAGGCTCTGCCTAGAAGGGTTCTTACTCTCTGGGCTTAAAGGGGCCGGGCAGTGGAAAGCGCCCCGGGCGGTTCCCCCAGTATCCGCCCCGCGGTTCCCCCAGTTACGTCCGCTTAGCTTAGCGTTGCTTATCTCATCTTGACTTAGCTTAGTACATCTTAGCTTAGCTAAGCTTCATGTTAGCTCAGGTGTATCTTAGCTTCGCTGAGCTTTAGCATAGCAGAGCACAGCATAGCATAGCGTAGCATAGCATATCGCAACATATCATGTCATATCATACCGTGTCATATCTTTGCACAGCACATCATATCCTAACATATCATATTATATCATATCATACCATACCATAGAATAACACATCACAGCGTAGCATATCATAGCATAGCATAGCTTAGCATAGCACAGCGCAGCATGACATAACATAGCATAGCTTAGCATATCATAGCATAGCGCAGCATAGCATATCATAGCATATCATAGCATAACATAGCGCAGCATAGCACGGCATAGCATAGCATAGCATAGTATATCATAGCATAGCAACTAATGCTGCTTTCCTAGGGGCTCCAACTTCTAGGTAGGGTCGCACTGGGGTAATTTATTCTTGAGCACTCCTCATGTAGCGGGGCATGCCCGACTTGATGCTATTACTTTAGCCCTTCTGGGAGGTCAGGGGAGCGTCGCGAGACTGCTAAGCAAGGCGGCTGTGACGCTCTCTCGAAGGATCGCGCCACGTCGGAGGCGAAGGTGGAGATCTGGACGCGGCACTGACAGGCATGCTTGAGCAGCGGGAGGGAGGAGGAGGAAGAGGAGGAGGAGGAGGAGAAGGAGGAGCAGGAGGATGAGGAGGAGGAGGAGGAGGAGGAGGAGGAGAAGGAGGAACGAGGAGGAACGAGGAGGAGGAGGAGGAGGAGGAGGAGGAGGAGGGGGAACGAGGAGGAAAGAGGAGGCACGAGGAGGAGAAGGAGGAGGAGGTGGACAAGCGGGGCCCGGGGGTCCCCGCTCGCCTGGAGGAACTGGTTAGGCGCGCACGTGAGGAGCTCCACCGTGACGAACGGATACCGGAACTTCCTCGCGTGGCTCGCCTGGGGCGCTCCCCGGACCCGCCCCGCGGGCCGTCGGGTGGGGCAGAAGCGGGGCCCAGCGTGCGCAGTCCGGGTCGCCGCGCGTCCCCGTGGGGAGGGGGGCAGACGAGGGGGGAGGACCGGGGGTCGGGGTTCGTCTTTGAGCATGTTGCTTGGAGCCCCAATCTCCAGACGCCTCAGGGCGCCCCTGGAGACCCCTGGAGATCCCACGGAGGGGCCGAGGTTAGGGAGGAGGAGGGGGGGGGACAAGAGAGGGGAGGAGGAGAGGTCCCGGGAGAACCTCCAGGGGTCTCCAGAAGCTTCTGGAGGCCTCCAGAGGCATAGACTGCCAACACACCTCAAAAAACTAGATTCTCAAACCTCGATCCTCTTCCTTCTCCTCTTCCCCCTGAACTTCTCCACCGTGGCGAACTTGTTCGCCGCAGAGGCTTGCCACCTAATTTATCTCCACCTCCGCGTCTTCCCTTCGCTCACGCTTTTCGTTCTCGCCCTTCTTCGAGGGGGTTCCAGAGGTGATCCTAGCACAAGTTGTCGCCGGCTCTTCGCGCCGGGAGACCACATTGGCATATGGGCCTCCCTGGAAATCTTTCGGGCACAGCGGGCCCATCACACAGTTGGTAATGTACGCGACTCTGCTTCAGCTCGGCCTTCCCCCCCTTGCTGCCCTCCCAACCCTTCTCGCCGACGCTGGATTCATCCTGCCCTCGGCCCTCTTGTCCGTTGCTACCTACTCCCCGCCGTATTCTTGTGGATGATGATCAACGGAGAGGAAGCATGTTGCCAAATAATGTCTTAAACATGTAAACCAACAGGTGTTAAACACGTTTAGAACATGTCCTGACATTCTAAACACATTTGAACTCAATGATAGGACTGTTAGGGTGTCCATTGTCGTGGCATCCACAACCGCATTCGCTCGTCATCACCTAATCGCTCAGACCTCTCATCGCCTCGAATGAGCTCTTCCGTGGTCGGTCCGCCCGAGGGTGATCCTCCAGAGCTCCAGCCTTGGCCACCGGCCTGACAGAAATCGGTCCATGACCAGCCCAAATGAAGGCCTAAAATAGGCATGTATCCTACCGCAAACTCCGTGCCTTAGGTTGCTCCCATCGTACTTAAGGACCACATCCCAGAAATAATTTCGAGCACCCGGAAAAGTGTTGAAAGAGTGTCGAAAGAGTGTCGAAACAGTGTCGGGCGAGTGTCTCCCAGGGCCCGACACGTGAAAACCCTCGAGTTTCGGTATTTGTTTTGGTGCTCGGAACTCTTTCTGGTGGTGCAGCTAAAATAGGTTGGAACACCATAACCCTGGCCCCCGGAAAAGCCAGATTGCCGAATATTCCCTCGGACGGCAGCACCATGCCCACCGAAGACAGCCTGACGCCCTTGGAATGCCCTCTCACGGGCCCCAGACATCTCCCAAGCCCTCCCCGGGAGCCCCCTGGAGACCCCAGGGCACAGAAAGGCGCGACACGGCTCTCACTGGGGAAGACTGTCAACGGGGGCGGGGAACGATCGCGTGGCGGCTGGAGCCGCAGCCGGGTCGCGGAAGCGCAACTTGTGAAAGAAGAGACGTGGGGAGCGAAGGGGGGGGGGGGGCGCAGAGGCATGAGAGGAGAGGGGGGCCAAGCTCAGAGCGTGAAGTTCCTCGAAATGCCCCCACGGGACGGCCCCAAGCGCGGCCCGACAGCTCCAGACCGAACCCCGCGACGGCCCAAGAGCGCGCAAGACCTCGGCGCCCCAGGGCCGCGCCACGGACGGCCCAGGGCCCCGCAAGACGCCCCACGGCAAACAACCCCACACCCACGCCCCGCCCCACAGACGACAGGCTTTTAAAGACCCAGCCAATCTCACACCCAGAACCCCTTCTTCGTGATTGTTCCACGACGTGGGCCCCCAGAGGTCTGCACCCCCTCCCAGGAACCTGCCTTCCTCTGGAGTAGCTACTTGGCGCTCCTTGGGCCCGGAAGGGCTCCCCAAGACTGACCATTGCCAAACACCTCACGTCGTGGTTCTTGTCGCGACCCGTGGGGGTCAGGGCGAGTAGGCCGGCCGGCCTGCGGCGCGTTTAGTAGCTGATTAGGCCGCTTCCGTGTCCCGGAACGCTTCTGACTCCGCTTGCGCTCTCGCTGGCGGACGCGACCGAAAAGATTGGGGGGTCAGGGAAGCCGGCCCCGAGACCCTCGCAAGGAAGCTCCCGAGAGACCCCACACGAGGCCCCCCCGAGGGGGAGGAGCCGCGCCGCAGCCGCGCGGCGCCGCGGCCGGGCCACGCGGCAGCGTTGCCGCGCGCGTGCCGCCAGGCGCGCGGGCAGCACGCGTCCGCCGGGCGCCTCTGGCCTGCGTCGCCCCACGAGCTCGCCCTCGCTCGGAGGTCCATTCCCTGTGTTTTTGTTGTCGGTTTCGCGCGTGGCTTGTTCGCCAAAAAAGATCAAGGATGCTCCTCGACTGTCCTCTCCTCGCCGGAGGACAAATGCACACGTCCCAGCGATGCCAGGCGAGGGAAGCGGGCAGCGAGGGACGAGGGCGGCCCTGACGTCCCCGCGTCTCGAGGCTACGTCTCCGCGGCAGGGAGGCCCCGCGCACCTCCACGGCGTGGCGCAGGGAGGGGCACGGGCGGAGACGTCTGGCGTGAGCACGGAGACGGCGGGAGACGGCAGGTCACAGCGAGAGGCAGCGGGAGGCGAGTGGAGGCAGCGCGAGACACCGCGAGACCACGGGAGGCAATGTCGCCCGACCGACTCCCGATCACGGCCCTCTGTACTCGGTTGCTCCGAAGTGGTAGGGCTGGATCTAAACGTGTTGCTTCTGCTTGCTTCCGTTTTGTGGTTCGCTTGGCTCTTCCTGTTTTCCCGTACCTCCCTGCCGAAACGAAACAAAAAAACTGAACACAGCCGACGTCCCCAAAAACAGCTTTAGAGCCAGCTCTGCGAAGTGCCGGATGAGACCCTCACGTGCCAAACTGTGTATGGCAGCCTTGCGACGGACGGCTTCTGGCAACCTTTTGCATCCAGGTGCCCTCGGCTCCACGCAAGAGTGACCCTGGGTAAGAGTGACCGTTGGTGCGCGGCTTTTGGTGGGCCGCTGGGGGACCAAGCACAACCGCGCAAAGACGCTGCTACTGCATCGCGCTCGGCGATCTGGGGACCAATTTCTGCCCGCACCAAAGGTCACTCCGGCGAAAGGTCACTCTTACGTTGGGCGTGGCTTAATGGGGGGGTCATAAACGGGGGGGTCAGAAACGGTCCTCTTTCCTGCCCCTTTGGGGCCCCTCCGGAGCCCCAGGGGGCTCGTTTAGGTACCGTTTGGGTACCTTTTCGGACCACCCTCGCCGACCCCCCATTTATGATCCCCCCATTACGTGACGCCCTATTACGTCTTGTCGTTGCCCTTGCTGGGCCCTGGGGCCATCAACAAAAAACGGCCCAGGATGACCAACACCGGTCCCCGAGCAGGGGATCCAGGCCTCTGCGGAGCCACGCTGCGGAACAGCAAGCGCTGCGTCGGATGTCTGCAGAGGTCAGCGTCACCCCGGCATACTTACACTACGTCTGCGTCGCCCCCCCAGGGGCGACGCGCGCACCGAGAGGTCTTATAGTACATGCGTCGTGGCGGGCGCTTTCTGGCCGCACCGCTCGGGAAACGATCTACTACAAGATGGGTATACCATATGTTCGGGTCGGACGCGCGCCTCCAAGGAGGACATATAGTATTAGTATGTCCCTGTGCGTCCCAGGGAAGGGAGAGGGCGGAGGGGAAAGCGGAGGAGGGGCCTCTCGTGCCTGAATGTCAACTCGCACCCTGCCGCTGCGGCCCTGTGCTCTGGCTCCATCCGCCGCGGCGCGGCCGATGGCCGAGGCATTTCCGGCCCTTTCCGCACTTGAGCTTCGCCTATAGACATGGGGGGCCCTGCTACTCTTGTGCCAGAAGGTCGCCGGCGACACCCATCCTCTCCCAGCGGCTTTTTCGGAGTCCACCCATGATTCCCCGAGGGGTCCTTGAGCGTTCCCCCAAGCTTCCTCGGGGGTTCCAGGGGCCACGGTTTCCACGAGGGCTCTGGGGGCGTGCTCTGGTTAGCTTTGCTTTGCTGTATGTGCATTGCTTTGCGCTGATTCGCCTTGCCTTGCCTTTTGCGTACTTTGCCATGCCATGCTATACTGTGCCGTGCTATGCTTGAGCTGCTATCCGACGCTGCGCTGCGCAGTGCAATCAAAGCTATGCATCGGCATGCAGCCACTATGCCAGTGCAGTGGTATAGCATGCGCTAGTTGGTCGTGAAATACTATCCACGGCAATGCGTTGCCATACTCCGCACTGCTGCGCAATAATATGTGATTCCATGCAGTGCCAAAATGCCACACTGTGTCACGATCAGGCATGCAATCCTACGCTAAATCGATACGGTGCTTTACCATACTCTGCTGCACATATGAACATTCGACTGTGATGCGCTGCATTGTGGCGCGGCATGTGAAACTCAATGCCATGAGGTGATGCGATAACTCATGCTATAATGTGCGCTGGACGGCGCTCTTGTCATGGTGTACAGCCTCATGCAACACAATAGTGCGTTTTGTTATGGAAGTTAGTATGGAATAAGCTGCGCAATGGCCAATGGCAAGCAGCATTCCTGACAACGAAGCATCGTTGCGCAACGCTTCTACATGCAACACGTCGCTATCACATGCGATGCTATGATGAGCCATGCCGAGCTGTGCGTTGCGATTCAATGCTGCGAAATGCTGGCATGATACGATGCTCTACGCCGTGCTGCGAGTGGCCTTGCAACGCTCTGCTATTCATGTTGTCGGCCTACACGCCTTCCGTGCAGTGCATCTGGCAGCATTGCATTGCGCACGCTTGCCTGCAGCAGACTGAGACCCCTAGCCAACCAAGGTCACGCCTGGCGAGTTGTCTACGGACCGCGAGGCGAATCTCGGCTTGCCAGGTCGCCTCCTCCGGTGCCTCTCTTGTGACGTACTGCATCAGCTGCACGGCGGCCTCGGGATCGCACAGGCGCTCCAGCAGCTTCTGGTTGCACGCCTGGGACTGCCGCGGTCTGCCATGCCGCCACGTCCCCGCCCCCCTCCTCCCCCCTCCTCCAGCGCACTGCTCTGCGGGCGACCCCGATCAGACGGAGAAGGCACGGGCAGCATGAGCAAAGAGAGGGCGGACGCACGTGCCCGTCAGCATTGACGCAGGCAGAACAGAGGTGGGCCCATGGTCTGCTTTCCGTAGGTGTATCTGAGACGCCATAGAGGAATTCGCACGGTGAGCCACGTAGGGCCCTATGGCAAACACATTGGCAGAGGGAAGGGGTTCGGAAGTGTCAGTCTGAGGGCACGTGGTTCTGAAGCGCCTTCGGTGGGAGATGCGCAAAGTGTTCATGTGGTGGTTGCTCATGCCGCGCCAACTTGACCTCTGTATTCGGCGCATGTTCCGCTCAGGCGGCATCAAAACACAATGAAGCGTGTGACTCAGGAGAGGGTGCGCGCAAACGTTCTTGCAGTTGCGGCCTATGCCGCCACTGGTGTACACGGCCTGGCATACATGGAAGACGATATATTCACAATCGTAACGTGTATTCAGTTGCATGTTACCTGTCGAACGCGCACGCTACGCATCCGCCACTGCGCAGCAGGCACTGAGTGGGGCATCCTGAGGTCCCGACGTGATCTCTGCACTGGGTTTCGTTCTGGGGCCCAGCCCCCAGAACGCCGAGAGCTCTCGGGCACTCTCGAGGGCGCGCCCCGCACGACCTTTTTCCCAGATGCGCTGGGCCCTGGAGGGGGAAGCACACGAAGGGGCCCCGGGAGCTCTCTGGTGCCAGGTGTGCGAAAGAAGTTTGACAGGTGTGTTTGGAACGCTCAGTCTACTACTGCTGCTGCTAGCTTCCTGCTCCTATGTCTTGACATAGGCTGGCTCAGGCGCTTGGACCGTTCAGCTACCATTAGATCGGCCATGTCCCCCTACAGGCGGATTTTCGACGACCAATGCATACAAGTAAAAACAAAAAAACAACGAAATGGCCAAAAAGTGCAACCTCGTCCCCAGACTATTTTTATTACTAATTTTGAATTTCCCTCGGGTAGAAGGATATGCCCGGCTTAAAGCTACCGCGTCAGTGGTAGTCGAGCGGCTTCCCACGCCCAGGGGCGGCAGCAGCCTGGCTGCGCCAGCCATAGGCCTGCTGGCCTCTCTCGCAGCGCGAGCTCCTCCTGCAGCGCACGGCCTCGTGTTCTCCGTGCTCCTCGTGTGTGCGCTCGTGCGCCTGTGGGTCGGCAACCCGACCTTCACCATCGACAGCCTGATGGACCCGAATTAGCACGACGAAGGAGATGGGTTCGTTTCAAGCTGGGATGAGAACCCGGCGCTGTGGATCCAGTACACATGAGAAGTTCACATTTGGCGTCGTGGCCTCCATTCCGACGCGCAGCGCTCAATAGCGGCACGCACGATCGGAAAGCTCAGAGGATCAGCGAGACGCGACATCCCCACGCTCGAGAGCGAAGGCCTGCAACTCATCTGCCAGAAGCCGGTCATCCTGGCCGGGCCGTGGCCGACCGAGACGGCCGTCGAGAAGTCCTGGAGTTCGGTCGGGCGTGTCCCCCTACAGACGGATTTTGGATGAAAAATTAAATTAATGAGCAAATATCCAAAAAAACGCTTGGAAATACTAGAAAAATAGTCCCCAGACTAGTCTTTGACTATTTTCGGATATTCCTCCTGTAGAGGGACAGGCCCGACTTAAAAGAAGTTC
>CAUYUJ010007047.1:438628-488628 GCA_963575745.1 Prorocentrum cordatum
CCCAGGCGCGGGGGCATGTGCGGGATTCGGACAAGGCGCTGCCCCATGGCTGCCCCCCAATGGGCCTGGGCAGCACGGACAGCAGGAGAAGGGCGGCGAAACTGGATGGCGACGCCTCTTCCGCATCGTTACATCGGCCCCACGATGCCGATAGCTGGGAGATGTTGCCCCTCATCGCGGTGGAGATAATGAGGGGTCCATCCTCTCCTTCTGGTGGAAGACTGCAGCGGGTCCGTCTGGACTGCAGCTGGGATCCCTCTGGTTCTTGTCAGACCAAGAGCTTGCGGCGATGGGGGCATTCTTCAGAATGTGCGGGAAGCTGATGGTGTGGCCGAGGGATCGCATTCACACGGATATGGTGAGCATCTCGAAGGCGAGCGGCGGCGCCAGGCTGAAGGCGTTCATCCTCACCAGCGTGAGACTTTGGGTGCGCATGCGACGGCCGCTATCGCGGGCTTGGATGTCGAGTCACCCCTGCGACATGATTTGGGGTAATCGAGGGTCCTGGTCTTCCGCGCCAGCGTTCTCGCACAAGGCGGCAGCGAGGAGGTGGCGCACCACCGAGGCGAGCACTTCTGCATGGTGGGCACGTGAAGTGCTTCGTCACGGCGAGGGCCGTGGGCTATCCGCTCAGGCTGCTCTGGCAAGTGGTGCCGTACTACAGCATGCCTAGGCTGGTGAAGGCCTACATTGGAGGCCCCACAAGAAGCCCAACCCTGGAACCCCAGGACGCCCATTCACTTTTGGCGTGGGAGCGTCACGCGCTCCGCAGCAAACCCAGTGAAACCCAAGAAACCCATGGCACCCTTGAGGCAAGCAGGGTGTTGCTTGGCATGGGCCTCCACTGCACGGCAGCGTCGGCACGATGATGACGCTGCGGCAGGGCGTCCTGCCAGGTTGCACGCACGCGACCGATTTGCTTACAGTGCTGCTGCACAGGACCTTGCAGAGGGTCCAAGCGGCGGGCCCAGCTGCGCGGGACTACAAGGCGGCGCCACGCCGCTGCGCATCGGCAGCCAGATGCATCGGGCCAAGGAGCTGGCAATCGCGACGAGGTGCTTCAGGGAGGAGTGCCGCCTTGGCCATAAGGTTAGCAAGCGACGTCTTGCCCGGGCCAGACATCCCGCCTCTGCCAAGCTCTTCACGAGTGGCTCGTCGATGCCGCCCCACAGCGCTCCAGGCCACCAGGGTCCAAAATGCGACGGGCGACGGTGGTCGTTTTCAGAATGCCACCCTGTCCCCGGCCAACGTCGATCCGCACGGCGATGGAAGCGGCTTCAGTTGCGTCGGCTGGTTCGGAGGTTGTGGGCCGTGGGGACCACAAGGAGAGCTGTGAAGAGGCTGCTGGTTCGGGGCAGTGTCATGGCTTCTCGCCCTTAGGCCATCGCAGAGAATCCACTGGACCACACATGTGTTGCATGCATTGTGGTGCCGACTGTGCTCAGAAGTTGGGACCTCTGCTCAAGGCCCAATGCAGAGGAGCTTTCGCTAAGGATTCTAAGGAGGCCCTGGCTCGAATCTTCGAGGGGAGGCATTCCAAACCTGGTGTGCATGGGCCTGTTTGAATTTGACGATGTTCGGGAGTCTCAGAAACTGTCCCTTGGAGACCACGCTGTGGTTACTCTTGCGGAGCGCTGGCGGGTGACTAGCTGGCGCCTGCTTGCATTGTACCCTTGTGCGCCCCGCCCTCCACACGCGCCACCCAACAATCCGCCTCAAAATTCTGGTCCGAACGCGCACCTGGACAGATCCGGAGATCCATTTGGAGGGGGGAGGAGGAGGATGAGGAGGAGGAGGAGGACCAGTGCAAACCCAAGACTCATCAACGATGTTAAGGGCCCTACAAGAATTCATTTCCCCTGAGGGAAATTCCCCGTTGGGAGACAAACGTTTGAAGGTCCTGAAGCGTGCCAGAAACACGACACATCAACCTGACTGTTGCGTCTTAACGACCCTGAACCGTGCCAGAACACCAGATCTGGGACTTCAACACAGCGAATCAACGTAACCGTTGCGCCTTGACAACCCCGCAAAGTTCCAGAACGCCATTTCTGGTACGCTAGCCATGCGAATCAGTGAAACTCTTGCAACTGTTAAGTACGAATGTGCGCGGCGCTGAAGCGAGAACCACATTTTGAAAACGGCCCGCCCTCAATCCGTGAACCTCTTGTATGTTTCCACGAATGTGCACAGTGCCAAGACACGAACCACACTTTGAAAACCGCCCACCTGCAAAGTGAAACCCTTGTCATCGTTTGAATCGAATGTGTGCGGCGCTATGGCGAGATCCACATGCAAAAGAAAACATCCGCCTTTCATCCGCAAAGCAGATGCCAATGTTTCAGCTTCAGGACCAAATATTGTGAGGAAGGCTCAGGCCAAACGCGCGGCCCGCCTTGAAGGAGGGCGAGGAGGAGGAGGAGGACGATGCGGAGCACGAGAGGAGCACGAGGAGGAGAGAGGCGGAGGAAGAAGGGGCCTTGAACTCCTGGATGACATCCTCCTCCTCCAGCAGCAATTCCACGGGGCAGTCTTCCTGTCGCAGCAGCGTCTCGAGGGAGCTGGCCTCTCACGCGATCGCCCGCCGCGCGCGGCGGCAGGGGGGAACGAGGCGACGCGCGGTGAGCGGGCCGAGACGACGACGCTGACGACGGCGACGGCGGGCCGAGGGGGGGGGGGCGGGGAGAGGGAGTAATTGCGGAGGGAGAATGCGGAGGATGAGGAGGAGCAGGAGGAGGAGGAGGGAGGGAGAAGGAAAAGTGAAGAGGGATGAGGAGGGAGGGGGAGGGGGAGGGGGAGGAGGACGCTAGCCGCTAGCCGCTGCCCGACACGAGGGCGGGGACCCCCGCGCAGCCCTCGCCACAAGTGCGGGGTGGCTCCGCGGCGCGCGGTGGCCACGCGGGGCACCCGCCGCGCCAGGGCGGACGAGGTGCCCGCGACCACGAATGTCGAGATGCTCTGCCCGGGCAAGGCCCCACAAGGGCACCTGCTGAGGCCCATCCGGTTCGCTGCTCACCAGGGGCACGCTGCGCGCAGCGACCGATCTCCGGCCGCAGCTGAGCACCTTCCACGCGAAACGTCGGAACACAAGAGCGGCATCTCCAACGATCGGTTCTGAGCTCTACATCCCGGGAGAGGCGCGCATGAACACAGCTCGCATGTGTCAAGGGAGGCACCCGACCCAACTGATCGACACGCCTAGTAATGCGACGAGGAGCTCTCCATAAGAGAGTACAGGATGGAGGAGGGTCAAACCGTCGAAGGCATGGTGTGCCCGTATTTGGCCAACGCAGGCCTCCCGCAGTCTCAGGAGCGTTGCCCCTTGAGGGCGGGTCTCTGCCGGCTCGACTGCGTCACGCCGCCCGCGCCGGCGAGGGTGCCGCCGTCAGTGTGCAGCCCCGCAGGGCCGCTCGCGTGCCCCTGCGCCTCTCCAGGCGGGTCGCCACGTGTTGAGCGTCGTGTTCCGTTGTGTCGAGCATCGTGTTCGGCAGCGAAGGCGTCTCAGGACAATCAGCTTCCAGGCCGAGGTGGGCTGCGGCATCTAGAATGCCGACGGCGGAACTCGCCGCAAAGGGCGGGCGCATCCGACATGGGTGACCGCTGTCGCGGTTGTTGTCATATTTAGTCGTCGCGGTCGGGGGTGAGTCGGGGAAAAACTTACTGGGATCATACGAGCGCACCCAGGTCTTGACAACACGCACAAAGACATGCGCAGTTGAGGTCCAAACTGATTTATTCGGTCGGCGTTGGGCCCCCTCCCCGAACCCCTTCAGGGCGCGGGGAGAGGGGGCCAGCGACGGCCCAAGGCCTTCGCACGGACCAGCGGCAAGTCCCAGAACAGCGCTTGCACTCAGGGGTTCCTACTTCGATTGCTTCAGGCACTGGATTTAAGTCGGGCATGTCCCCCTACAGGGGGGATTTGGGGCGGAAAATAACACATACGCCAAAAATACCCCCCACATGCTCAAAGGTAGTCAAAAAATTGTCCCCAGACAATCTTTTGACTATTTTCGAGCATTCCTCCTGTAGAGGGACACGCCCGACTTACGACTGGAGGGCTACTCCGGGCTTTCGACCCGCTGCCGCCCGTGCCGCCTCGTGGGCGCCCCGCGCTCGGGGAGCAGGCCGCGGCTCCGCCACGCCGCCGCCTCGTGGGCGCCCCGTGGGCGCCTCGTGGACGCCCCCCGTGCGCTGGGCGGCTCTCCCGAGCTCGAACCACGCTGCCGCCCGTGACGCCTCGCGGGTGGGCGCCCCGTGGCCGCCCTCGGCGCCTCGCTGGGCGCCTCGTGGGCGCACCGTGTGCCGGGGTCGGCTTCTCCCGAGGCTGCGCCGCGAGTGGCCGTCCGTGCTGCCTGCTGGGGGCGCCCCGTGCTCCTGAGCTCGCGCCACGCAGCTCACACCACGTGGCCTGCGGCACAGGGGACGGCCGGCGCCGCATAGTCTTCGCCTCACGTCAGCTCCCGTCGCAGAGCTCTCGCCGGCAAGCTCCGACCATGGGGCCTGCACCGCACAGCTTCCGCCCCCACGGGGCATCAGCGCACGGCGTGGGGTCCACGCTGGCTGGCGTGTGGCCGTGCTGCTTTTGGTCTGCTGTCGGTGGCGGCACCGCCCGCGGTCCAGCCCGAACGGAGGTGTCGGGCGCGCGGCCGCGCGGGCGAGGACCTCGGGGCTCGGGCGCCGTGCAGGGCCCTCGACGGCGGCGCGCCCGCCCGCCCGCTCTGCGCCGGCGGTGCGGTGACGGCATTGGGTAGGGAAGCAGTGGGCAAGGGATGCAGGGCCTGGAAGCTTCAGCGCGTCACGCCAGAGTGCGTGCGCAAGGAACTGCGCAACGTTTCATGGCAGGCGGCTGGGGTAGGTGGTGGTGCTTCTTCTTTCGTCGTCGTGCCAGGTGCGCTTGGGCACGCCGTGGTGATGTGGTGAGGGGGCAGGACCTGTCCACTTCATCCGCGCGCGCCACAACGCAGCAGTTATACGGCCAAGAGCGCTTTTGCAGCAAAGCTACCTCGCAGGCTAGCGTGAGTCCTGCGGGCCATTCAGAAAAGTGCAAGTTGAAAACGTTGTCACGATCGAGCAGCATTGGACAGGGAACCATTCGATGAGGAACCCAGGGTCTGAAGCCAGTAAAACTCCAATCGGCGGTGGACTAGCCCCCTTTAGTAAGCCTCCATTCAATGAAAACGGCCTAGGACCGAAACCGACGGACCTGGACCCGCAAAAATGACGGCCGCGACGCCCTCTCGTGAACCGAAAACGGCCAATTCCTCAATCGACGTGTCAGGGCAGGAGGTCTACCAACCTCCGATCCAATCGTGGCTTGGCAGTGGGTACCACCAGAGCCCTCCCATCAAATAAGGAACTCTCAAAGGGCATGACGCCTCCCGGGCACGCTCTTTCACCACTGCCCCAGCCGTGTCAGCCCTGCCCGGGGCCCAGCCCGATTCTTGAGACGCTGGGTGCGCGGCCGCGCGAGGGCCCCAAGGGCCTCCCAAGGCAGCCACGCAGCCCCAAGGGAGGCTCCCCCCACGCAGCCCCAGCAGACTCCCCAGACGGCCGAGATGGGCTCGAGCTGAGACCAAGACGGCCCACGACGACCTCAGGACGACCCCAGAGGCTCCCGCGAGGGCCCCGATGGGGGGCTCCAAGGGGGAGGCCCCGCAGAGGCCCAGGGCAGCGAGAAGCCCCTGGTAGCCTCCAGGAGAGCCCCCCCCCGAGGAACGGAGGCGAGATGCGTCACGGGCGGCGCCCTTTGCTGGGCGGTGCCTGAGGCGTCGCCACGCTCAGTGCCACGCTGGCGCGACGGCGGGACTTGTCTTGCCGCAGGCAGCTGGACAGTGCGGAAAGGAGAACTGGGGATGGGAGCAATACCAACCCGGGAGGCCAAGTAACGGGCACGCTGGAGAACAGGCGGGGCCGAGGGAAGACAGCACGCGACATGGCCTTCCCCTCTGCGAACAGGTCGCCGAACGTTGACCTGAGCACTCCGACCTTGCTTCTCCTGCCCCTCAAGACCGCGCCCCCCTCCGGACCTGGCACACCCCGCAGGACCCTGAATCGGATCAGGCCACAACAGACAACACTACGAGCTAATATCTCTTGTCTTCCTAGTCCATTCTCCTCCTCCTCCTCCTCCTCCTCCTCCTCCTCCTCCTCCTCCTCCTCCTCCTCCTCCTCCTCCTCCTCCTCCTCCTCCTCCTCCTCCACCCCCCTCCTCCTCCTCCTCCTCCTCCTCCTCCTCCTCCTCCTCCTCCTCCTCCTCCTCCTCCTCCTCCTCCCCCTCCTCCGTTCGTTTTCCGGATGAAGATCTCTCCTGCCTGTCGCACCCCGAGGCGTGCCAGTAGGGCGGGCCGGGCGTTTTTCGCCGGAGACTTCCGCACCACTCATTGGCCGCCCTGGAGCCTGACAGTTTCGACGACCTGCCAGGTGGAGTGCGGGGCCTTTTTTTTTGTACAGAAACGCGGCTCTCAGCTTCGCGCCGCGCGAATGTGTCGCACAAGTCTTCAACAGCCTCGCGGAGGGAGGACGGGGCGCTTTCGACACGCGGCTCTCGCCTTGGCGCCACGCGAGCTCCTAAGACAGGTTAGCAGCAGCTCCAGTGATGGAGGGCGGGCGGTTTTCAAAATGGCTCTCGCTTCAGCGCCGCGCGCATCTGTCTTAACCGTCGACAGTGGCTTCAAAGATAGAGGGAGGCTCCTTCTCAAAGCATGGTCGTTGCTTTGACGCCGCGCACATTCGTCTTACAAGTTTGTAGCCGCTGCAATGGTTCGCACAATTGAACTCTCAATGATGGTGTTCCGGCACGACTTCGGATTGCCAGGACGCGACAATCATGTTGATTCGATGTGTTGAAGTTCCAAGAACAACGTTCTGGAACGAATTAGGATTGTCAGGACGCAGTTGATTCGCTGCGCTGAGATCCGACGAACTGCATTCTGGCAAGAATGAAGGTTCTCAATCGGCTGTCTTCCAGTGGAGCACTTCGATCAATGAAAATAAATCCTTGTAGGGGCATATGAAAGATTGGGTTTCTGGATTTCCTCCTCTTCTTACTCTTCTCTCCTGTTCCCTGCTTCCTCTTCCATCCTGCCCTCCTGCATCCTGCCTCCTGCCTTCTCCCTCTTCTCCTCCTCATCCACCCCTTTTCTTCTAGATAGCCAATCCCTGTCGTCGGGCAAAGCCCAATGCCCACGATCCACAGCTTCCCCATGCCGTCGAGCAATGGCCATTTTGCTCGGCACCTCCTCGCTCAAAGTTTCCGATTGCTTTTCATGCCGCCTGAGAGTTGGGATGTCACCCAGAACTTTCTGCCAAAACAAGTTGCAGTCGCTTTCCATGCCGCCCTGGAAGGATAACGATCATCATTTTTGAAACGATCGCGCCGAAGTGGTAGATCTACTATAGCCCCGAAGTAAAGATGTGCGCACACATTTGGAGCACAGACAGCATACAAACATTCAATAATCCCGTGCGCTGGCAGCGGTGGTAGCAAAAAAGCAATCGCTCCGAAATTATGAATGCACCACAACCGTAAAACAAAACACATGCGCTAGTGTGAAGCACGGGCAACATTTGCGAGTGACAAGATTCAGTGCGCCTGCGGCAGTGGTTGCAAAAAGCGGCGGCTCCAAAATTGTAGATTGACCACAGTCGTAAGACGAAGGATGTGCGCGCCGACGTGGAGCATGGGCACCAAGCGGGATGGTTCCGAGCGCTGGCGGCGATTGCCGACAACAAAACGATCGCTGCGAACTGGTAGACTTACCGCAACCGCAGGACGAAAGATGCGCGCGCTGGTGTGAAGCATGCACAACGTACATTTGAAAGTGGCATGACTCCGTGAGTGCGCGGCGGTGGTTGCCTAAAATGGCAGCTCCACAATTGTGAACCGACCACGGGCGTGGAACCGAGGATGTGCGCGCCAATACGGAGCATGGACCACACTTGAAAAGGATGTGATTCCCTACGCTGGCGGCGGTAGCTGCAAGGTGCAGCATGGACTTAGTTGGAAGGTGGCATGAGTCCGTGCGCTGGCGGCGGTCAACCCGCTGGATCAACGCGTTGACCGTGGGGGTCGAGAAAGACATGGTTGGGCTTCCGTTCGGCCGCGGGGCCCCTGGACAATGTTGGGTTTTAGGCCAAATCGGGGGTTCTCGATGCATCTTTCACAATTTTTCATAAGACAAAAGCCAAGTCGGGACCGCATCGCAAAGTTGCATCCCACCCGCTACTCCTCAACAAATAGCCGATCGCCATCCAGTGCGATCAGGAAGTTTGCCATGCCATCGGGAAAAGGCCATTTCGTTCGGAACTTCCTCGCCACAGGCTTTCAAATTGCTGTTCATGCCGCCTGAGAATGGCGATTTCGCTCCGGATTTCCTCCGAAAGTATTCCCAGTCGCTGTCCATGCCGCCCTGGTAGAGAGCTGACGATCGCCACTCTTAGAAATCAAACAGCTACCTCGCGGCGGTGTGGCCGCCGTTGACCGACGCCCAGGTCCGCGAGCGCACTGTGCATCGATTGTCTTCGGTGGGGCTTTCCGCAGAGGTTCCAGCGCCGCCGAACCGCTGGCCGTCGCCGCCGCGCGCGCTGGATGGTGGGACTTGACTGCGGCTGCGGCAGCTCTGAAGGTTCTCCGAGGGGCTGGCGGTGGCGGTGGCGACCCTGGGCACGGCAGATCTGTGGCACCTTGCCGCGCAATGGCGCCGCGGCGAGGACGGGGGCAGCCCCGAGTCCGCGAGGCCCGCGCGTTAGCAGTGGACGCGCAAGAGGCGGCGGTTGCAGAGCTGGCATAAGGGCGCCGTCAAATACGCAAGCCTGGTGCGGCGCACGGGCAGAGGAGTTCGTGCCCCTGCAGCGTTCTGGCGACCATTCTGAAATCGGGGTCTCTGGCAGACACAGCCAAAAAAAAACCTCCGTTGTGCTGCTCAATCGAGAGTCGTGCCACGCGCAGGTGAGGAATTGTAGTTATAAGTAGCAGAGACGCCAGAATTGTGCGAAGCCTGCGGTCTACGCAAGCGCGCGGCCGCGGGCCGCGTGTTCCTGGCCTCTCACTCTCTCTCTCTCTCTCTCTCTCCCTTTCTGCTTTGGAAGTTGCAGCGCTGGGCTTCGGCTTCCCGCGGGCGAGCGAATGGGGGGCCCATGCGCTTTGCCGCGGCTGGGCGGACGAGAACTTGAAACAAGGCGGCGTGATCGGCCTCGTCTTGAGCGGGGGATGGAGGGGCGTCGGCGCCCTCGGTTACGCTCCCGCACAGGCGAGGGGCGCCCTCCTGGCCGCAGAATGGCTATCGTCGAGTTTTCGGGCTCCTCCTCCTTGGGCGGCGAGCACGCCCCCAAAAATGCCGTCGGCGTGTTCGACGGCGCGCCCGTCCGCCGAGCCCGGGGCGTTTTTCGTCTCCGGAACATTTCCCCAGGGTGGAGGGCTCAGGGTGAAATCCATATGGGCGCTTGCGCCTCGAAAACCCATCCGTTTTGTGATTCACCTTTTGCAGATTCAAGCCTAGAAGATCAATCCCCTTGCCCTCCACCTGAAGAAAATGCTCGGGTCTCTCAACGGCGAGGCCCGCTCGCCAACAGTGGGGCAATGGGCGCAAGAGGGGCGAGGCGACCCACGGCAATGGGCCCCGTCGAGTGGTTCGGCCGCGCCCAAGCGCCAGCAGCTCGAGCCACTCACCTCAGGCTGGCGCGGTCACTCGGGGGCTGCGCAGAAACCTTCTGGGTGACCCAAATGGGGGTCCAGCTGAAAGGAGGTGGTGCAATAGATTTGGGGCAATTGTATTGCAAATGGACTGCGCCGGAGCATTGTGTTGCATTGTATTGCAAGTAATGCAGTGCACGCGAAAATCCAGCAACGCATTAGCGCACCGGAATGTATTGCACGTCCCACATGTATTGCGCAACCCCACAGATCTATCGCACTAGATCTATTGCGTCACCCCTCTGTCGCTGGACCCTTTTTTGGGTCAACCCGAAACCTCGTTTGGGACGCCCGAAATAGATACGGAAAAAATGGGTACAATGCCCAACAACAAATGTTGCCCAAACCGACAGCGGCCGCTGCTGGGTAGGCAGCCTTCTGTCTCGAGCGGACACAGGCCGCGGCGGCGCGGACAGCGAGTCCTGCTCAGAATGAACCGGAGCTGCTGTTGGGCATTGTGGCCCTTCTGTCCGTGCCCGTCTCGTTCGTGCCGGCCCAGGGCCCTCCAATCCGAAGGCTCTCCAAACTCCAAAAGGCAACGGGATCCCACAGGCTTTCGGGGGCCCGTGCGCGGCTTCCGCCGCTCGGGGCACTGTGGCAGCCCGGCCGGCGGAAGGCCTGGGTCGGCGCCGCGGCCCCGCGCGCCTGCCGTGGCCCCGTGGGCCGGGGCCGGCGCCGCCGCTCCTCCGCTGCATGCAGCCCGGGCGCCGTGGCTCCCGGGCCCCCGGGCGTCGTGCCGCGCCCGCGCGGGTGTCGCGGCGTCGTCGCCGGGGCTCTGGGGCGGGGCGGCAGGTGCCGGGCTCGCGGGCTTGCCCCGCGGTGTTCGGGGGGAAGGACGGACGTGCACGCACATGAGTCCGCGCTGGCTCCGGGAGTGCGCACTGCGCGAATATGTTCGTATCGTGCGGCCGGTCTCGCGGATCGAGGGGCCGTGCTCATGTACATTGTTGGGCGCGTGCGTCCTTTGTGAGCTCCATAGGTGTTGGCGGCCGCTGGCGGCCGCAAGTGGCACCCATGGCCCTCCCGCCCAGTGAGACGTCGTGTCCTCCGAGTGTCGCTGGCGCTGGGCCCCGTCGAGTCGTTCGGCCGCGCCCAAGCGCCAGCATCGCTTCGAGTCACTCGCCGTAGGCTGGCGCGGTCACTCGGAGGCTTCGTAGAATGCTCCTGCTCCTCCTCGTCCTCATTGCCGTCCTCCTCCTTGCCATCCTCCTCCCACTCCTCGCCCTCTCTCTTCCTCGTTCCACCCCTCCCTCCGTTTCCCCCTCCGCAACCCTCGTCGGCATTGTCGATGCCGTGGTCCTCCGCCTCTATCTGATCATCCTCGTCCTCTCCCTCCTCCTCCTCCTCCTCCTCCTCCTCCTCCTCCTCGCCCTCTCTCCTTCTCGATCCACCCCTCCCTCCGTCTCCCCATCCGCCTCCCTCGTCGGCAATGTCGTTGTCGTGGTCCTCCGCCTCTGTCTGCTCCTCCTCGTCCTCTCCCTCCTCCTCCTCCTCCTCCGCCTCCTCATCCTTCTTCCCCAAAGACGACGACGAAAGCGGCGACGGCGAGAACGCCGACACCTCCGAAGAACTGTCGGAAACATCCCAAACGAACCGCCGAGAACCTCCGAGAACGGCGACAAGATGGCGCCGACCGTCGCGGTGGCGACCGCGGCAGCAACAGCTGCGGTGGCGACGAGCCCGAGCCGGGCGGTGGGGGGGTCGAAGCATACACCAAGTCGCCTGGTCGGCCTCGGTGCTCGGTGTAGAGACGCCTCAGCTTCCCAACCTGCGGGATGTTGGAGCGTCTGTGCATCGAACTCCCTCGCCCAGTTCGTCGGCACCGCAGACATGCGACGGCGTCTTCTTGCTCACAGCGTGGCTCCCCAGAGATCAGGGCCCCCGGACGGGGACCGGCCTCTGTTCACGAGTCGGTGCTCATCGTAGCGATCCTGGGGCACGGCAGGGCCCCCCAGAGACCAAACACGGCCAACCACCTCGCGTCGCCATTTTCTCACGACGCGAGAACGTCAGGCTTTCGGGCCAGGGTTCGGGCATCAGGCGGCCGATCGAGACGGTCCAGGCACCCCTGGAACGCCCTCGACGAGGGTGCAGCTGCCGGATGACGTTCTCCGGCGAACAGAACCTTCAAGAACCAAAAGGAGAGTATCGGAACGCCGCCGAACTCTGAAAGCCGCCGAGAAGCCTCCAGGAAATCTCCAGGAACCAACGAGCACGCCCCGAGACGAACCGACGAGGTGTACACGCCGAGCCTCTGGGGGGCAACATTAGGGGGTGGACTGGCTCGGGGGGAGGGGATCTTCGAGCGATAGATCGCCGATAGATCGCGGATAGGACCCCGGATGGCAAAACCGCAGGCTCCTGGGCGGGCGGGGTGTGTTATCCAGCACTAATCGAACATCAATGGGCGACTGGGGGTCGATACATGTCCTTCTAAGTCCGCAGCAAGCCCCGGGGGGGAAGTGAGAGGGGGCAGGCCTTCTCAGAAGGCGGCGGGGCGTCTCGAGAAGTCCTCCCTCGCCGGGATGCTTCCGAGACGCCTGGCCGCCCTCAGAGAAGGCCTGCCCACCCTCCGCAGCCCGCTACGCCTCCGCCTCCACAGCCCGCAGGCCTGAGCCTCGCGTGGTCGCCGCGTGGGCGGGGGGCGGGGGCCCTCGTCACGCCGACACGCGCTGCCGCCCCGTCCTCCCCCCATCGTTCCCACTCCTTGCTCTCACCTCAGTCCTCCTCCCTGCTCCCTCCTGCCTCCTTCGGGCGGGTGGTAATGGGAGCTGCCCTTAAAGGGGAGGAGAGGAAAAGGGCCCTACAGGGCCCCTGCTGGCCCCAAATCGAGCCAGGAAGGGCTCCTGCAGGGCCCTTTTCTTCACCTCCAACCTAGGCCTCTCCCCCCATGACCACTCGCCAGAAACTCATGCCGCCTTCCCCCCTTGGGCTTGCCGCTGCCTGAGCCCATCCCCTTCCCCACAACCTTGCCCACGAGACCCTCCGAAGCCAGAGGCGGCATCTCAAAGGCCAGTGAGCTTCTGAAAAGCCCGGAGAAGGAGGAGTGGGAGGACGAGGAGGAGGAGGAGGAGGAGGACGAGGAGGAGGAGGAGGACGAGGAGGAGGAAGAGATGGGGAAATGAGGAGAAGGGCAAGGGAGGAGGAGGAGGAGGAGGAGAAGAAGGAGAAAGGAGGAGGGAAAGGGTGGAGGAGGAGGAGGAGGAGGAGGAGGAGGAGGAGGAGGAGGAGGAGGAGGAGGAGGAGGAAGAGGAGGTTGTGGAACGGATTAGGAGGAGGAGGAGGAGGAGGAGGAGGCGGAGGAAGAGGTCCAGCGGAAGGAGGACATGAGAGGCCGATGAGAGGCTGCGAGGGCGCGAGCGGACGGGGCGGGAGCGAGGCTCCGCGGGCCCTCCTCCCACCCCGCGCGAGCCCACGCAGCACACGCGAGCCCGAGGGCACGGGCGGCGGCACTCAACAGAGGCTCGGATCGGAACTCTTCCGGAGGGCACCTTGGCCTGTCCATCGCTCGGACGTCCATTCCCTGTGTTGTTTTGTCGGTTTCGTGCGTGGCTTGTTCGCCAGATGATCAAGGATGCTCCTCGATGGTCCTCGCCGAAGGAGAAATGCACACGTCCGAGCGATGCCAAGTGGCGTTGACGTCTTGCCCCAGTGCGCCGATTCCCCCCCCCCCCGGCGCGCCGCCCCTGAGCCCCTCTCGGGGGCGCGCACGCATGGGTTAGGATTTGGCGCGCGGTCGCCAAATCCATGGATCGGGGGAGGTGCCCTCCCCAAAATGTGGCCAATGCCGCCTCGCTCGGCGGCGGAACTCCGAGATTTCCCATGGAATCGGGACCCGTCGCTAATCCACGCCCCCTTGATCCATGTTGCGATCGCCTGACCATCCCCCTCCAAAAAAAAAGTTGCCCCCGAGCCCCTCCGATGGCATCTTGGTGTTGATGTCGGGTTCCAGAGCGCCGATTCCCCCCCCCCCTCGCCTCGCCGCCCCTGAGCCCATCCCCCACCCAAAAAAAGAAATACGCTGCCTTAGGTCGGGCATGTCCTCCTACAGGCGGATTTTGGCAGAACCAGGAACAAACAAGTAGTCCAACAAAGTCATGGGAGAACCGACCCCTGACTGTTCTCTAGACTATATGTTCAATCTCCCTCCTGCAGACGGACATGCCCGACTTTCACGTACGTAAGTCGGGCGTGTCCCCCCTACAGGGGGAGCTTCGACGAAAAATGCCAAATACTCATGCAGTAGTCAAGAGATGCCCAAAAATACTAAAAAAAATAGTCCCCATACTATTTTTGTTTGGACTATTTGGGAACATTCCTCCTGGAGAGGGACAGGCCCGACTTAAACTTACACGTTGCCCCCGAGCCCCTACGAGGGCGGGTCTCTGAGCCGCCCGCCAGATGGAGCCCACGGCCCCGCCCGCGGCGCCCTGGGCGGCGTCGCCCGGGGCGTCCGCGCCGGGGGCGCCTGCCGCGCTGGGGGGGGCGGAGGGGGGGGGGGGCAGCCGGAGGCGAGGGGGGGGGCGGGGGGGGGTAGGAGGAGGAGGAGGAGGAGAAGAAGGAGAAAGGAGGAGGGAAAGGGTGGAGGAGGAGGAGGAGAAGGAGGAGGAGAAGGAGGGGGGGGAGGCAGCCGGAGGAGGTCGGCGGCGCGCAGCAGGGGGATGGAGGGAGGGCGGGATTCGGCTATACGCAAGAGTGACCCTGGGCAAGATCGGTGCGCGGCTTTTGGGGGGCCGCGGCGGGGCCAAATCCAATCGCCCAACACGCTACTCTCGCATCGCGTTCAGCGATCGGCCCCTTCTCAGAAGGCGCCGGCCTTGCACCGATAGATGTGGCCCGCGCCTGCTGAGAAGCAGGGGTGCTTCCAAGAAGCCGTCCCCCCTCCCCCCACCCCCCTCCGCGCGTGGCAGAACAGGAAAATCTGCAGCAGGAGCTAGGACAGAAGAACATCACTATAGAAGAAGAAACAACCACATAAACATTAGTTCCCAACCAACCTGTGTTGTTGGGTCCTCGTTTTGAAGAGACGGTCCCCGCGTTCCTCCTCCTCTCCTCCTCCTCTCCTCTCCTCTCCTCCTCCCTCCTCCTTCCTCCGTGTCCTCCTTGCGTTTCACCCACCCAAGACAGCGCTTCGTGGCCCCATAGGGAGCTCCACCGAAGGTTCCAGGTCTACCGTCCGCATGCGTCCCCCCCACCCAGTACAGCGTTTCGTGGCCCTCCTCCCCCTTTTGGGCCGTCTGGGCCCTCTTGGGTCTCTCTTGGGCTGTCTTGGGGCTCCTCAAACGCGTCTGGGGCACTGCGAAGACAAAGCAAGGGAGTATGCTGAATATGTACGCTTTACTACGGGAACGGGCCGAATTGTGCCTCTTGAAGGCCCTCTTGGCGCCGAGGCTGTCCTGGCGCCCTCTACGGGGGCCCTCGGAACCCAGAAATCATGTTCCCGGAGAGGCTTCCCAGAGCATGATTTCGAACGGGGCCCTTTTGGGCCTCCCTGAGGCCGTCTTGGGGGCCTCCTGGGCCGTCTTGGGGCCCGTCTTGGGGGGGTCCGTGAGCCCCACAGGCCGACCCTTTTGGGCCGTCTTGGGCCCTCTTGGGTCTCTCTTGGGCTTTCTTGGGGCTCCGCGGGGGCGTCTGGGGCACTGCAAAGACGAAGCCCACGAGTATGCTGAGCATGTACGTTTTACGAGGGAAATGAGCCGATGTTTGCCTCTTGAAAGCCCTCTCGGGGCCCTCTTCGGCCATCTTCAAGCCATCTCGGGCCCTCTTGGGCCTCGCTGAGGCTGTCCTGGGGCCCAGCCCGGAACATGATTTCGAACGAGGCCCTCTTGGGCCTCCCCGAAGCCGTCTTGGGGACCTCCTGGGCCGGCTTCGGGGCCTCTTGGGCCGTTTGGGGGGGTTCCGTGAGCCCCACAGGCCGACCCTTTTGGGCCCTCTCGGGTCTCTCTTGGGCTGTCTTGGGGCTCCTCGGGGGCGTCTGGGGCACTGCGAAGACGAAGCCAGCGAGTATGTTGAAAATGCTTGTTTTAGAAAGGAAATGGGCCGATGTTTGCCTGTTGAAGGCCCTCTCGGGGCCCTCTTCGGCCATCTTCAAACCATCTCGGGCCCTCTGGGGCCTCGCTGAGGCTGTCTTGTGGGCCTCTTGGGCGCCCTCGGAACCCGGAAATCATGTTCCCGGAGAGGCTTCCCAGAACATGATTTCGAACGGGGCCCTCCTGGGCCTCCCTGAGGCCGTCTTGGGGGACTCCTGGGCCGGCTTCGGGGCCTCTTGGGCCCGTCTTGGGGGGGTCCGTGAGCCCCACAGGCCGACCCTGTTGGGCCGTCTTGGGCCCTCTTGGGTCTCTCTTGGGCTTTCTTGGGGCTCCGCGGGGGCGTCTGGGGCACTGTGAAGACGAAGCCAGCGAGCATGCCGAAAACGTACGTTTACTAAGGAAATGGCCCAATGTTTGTCTCTTGAAGGTCCTCTTGGGGCCCTCACGGGCCCTCTTGGGGCGCTCTTGGGCGTCGTCGGGGCCTCTTCAGGCTTTCTTGACCATCTGTACGACCCGCGTGGCCTGTCGTGGGCAATTTGGAAGCGGCCCGGGGCAGTCCCGGGGGGTCTGTGACCGCCCAAAGGTTCGGGTGGGCGGCCATGGGGGATGACGGCACCGATTTCCCCCCCTACTCATATATATATATATATATACACATGTATACGCATAGCCGAGTGCAACATCATATGCACATGGGCGTCGGCAGACTGTGCGCATGTGTAGATGCACATGCCGTATTCAAGTGTATACGGACATGCACGCCGACATGCATGTACATGACCCCTCGGAGCTCTACCGTGCCAAGGGACATGCAGGCGCGAAGAGCATTCGATCAAACTTCACTTTACGACCGCAGCTTCGGCCTGAGTACAGGGAACGAGCGAGCGGGCGCCGTGGCTGAAAAGCAGCGGCGAACGGAGCTCGAGAATGAATCCAACGCCTCAGGCATAGCCGTGTGCACGTGTATATGCTCATGCCGTGTGCCTGTGCATGCGTGCGTGCGTATACGCACATGCGCAAACGATCAATGCAACAGACAGGGCAGCAGTCGAGCAGGAGCGGAGGAGCCCCTGGCAAGACTGGATTGAGAGAGGCCGCCGCCCTCGCCGACGCCCCGTCGCCCACGGCGTCGACGCTGTCGCCACACCCGGTGCCCCGACGCCGTGATCTGTTTCACAACATTCGGGGGCATTTTTCAGTATCAGACGACATAAACACACCAAAGAACACAACATCAAGATATTAAAACTCCGATGAGTCCTCGGCATCATCATTAGCATAAGGCCCGACTTCAACTGTAACGAAATCGCGCTTTGGGTGACGGGGGCGTCCAAGAGGGGGGGGCGCAAATCACGGCTGGCGGCATGTGCGCGGCCCAGGGAGGGGGGCCACGGGCGTAAGGAAATGAGAAGAGGCGCCGTGAAGTCCGAGGAAATACCATGGCCCCCGCCATGATATCCACACCCCCCTAGTCATCACCCCCCCTTGGCCGTCCCCGAAACATCGACTCCCAGAGATCTGGACATTTTCGCCAGGACTGGTTTTTCATCCTGCGTTGTTTTTTCGCGGCCCCGATCGGGGAACCACTGGCCCTGGTCAATCCAAACACGGGCCAGTCAGGTGTTGCATGATCCTTCAGGATCCTGCACCCAAGCCCAGGTCGAGGCAACCCTGGCTCTGCAGGATCCTGCAAGATCCGGCGCTCCGACTGACTTCCCTTTGCATCGACCCCCGTCTCTTGAGCCCCGACGGGGGGCCCCGCAAGAGCCCCTGGAGGCCAGAACTGCCGAAAAGCCTCCCGCCGTGCTCCTTTCACCGCGCGAGGGGGTCCTCTCGGCCGTCCGCGCCGTCGCCGTCGTCGCCACGCGCGCCCTCGCCCCCCTCGCCGCCCTCGCCGCCGGCCCGCGCTCGCCCAGGCAGGGGGGGGCGGCGGGGCACCGCCCTGGGCGGACCAGAAGGAGCCAGCGCTCTCGCCGTCGGCGCTCCGGTCGCCTCCGCGCCCGCGCCGCCCTCCCGCGGTGGGCCCTCGGAGGGGCGCGGCCGTGCGCGTGCGGCTTGCAGCCGCGGCGCACGGCGAGGGACGCAGGGCGAGGATGCAGGGGCAAGACGAGGCCAGGACGAGGGTACGACATCGGGCGAGGAGCAACCAAGAATCTCTGAGATACCTCTGAGATCGACCCGGCGGCACTGGAGGACATCCCGGGCGCCGCGGCCTTCTCAGAGCGCTCCAGAACGCTCTGAGAGCGTTCCGGAACGCTCTGAGAAACGGATTTGTCCTCGTCCCAGCCCCGTCCGAAGGGAGCTCCCTGGGGCGTCCAAGCTGTAGGGGTGCCGCTGAAGGCTGGCCAATGAGATTTGCGGTGGACGGTTAATCAGAAAGTGCAGGGGTGCACAAGAGTGCCAGTCATTACTGTGTACTACGACTGGGCCTTCGATGATGCGCGGGGTGGGGGGTGGGGAATTTGACCCCACTGGCATGTGGAAGGGGGCTGCAGCGGGGCCTCCCGAAGCCACTGCAGGGCCCTTTTTAAAACACTGGTCAGGCCGCCGTGCACAAAAATCAACTTAGGGGACTGGTTTTGCCCGGACAGTGCTTGCCCTTAGGGGTTGATACTTTTGGTCTACAGAACTGGGCACTTAGCTGCCCCGATGCGCAACACGCGACACGTAGCGTATTGCTACGGAGCTCAACACGCAGACTGAACACGCAGGTCTGACACGATACGTTCGCCAAAACGTGGGCCAATACGCTGAGCCAATACGCAACGTACAGACGTTTTGAGCACGGTACGTGCTGCGCCCCAAAACGGGCGCATCGCGGCAGCTAAGACTGGGCATGGGGTCGGTCTGGCGGCTCCGTGCTCGCCCTTGCCGCCCCGTCGTGGCCTCACCGCCGCCCGTCCTCTGGGCCTGGTGGCTGGCCTGGCGGCTCCGTGGTCGCCGTCGCCGCCCCGTCGCCGCCCGTCGTTGGAACACATCGATTGCACAGCAGATGGTACTTCACATAGACTGCACCACATGGATTGCGTACCACGTTGATTGCATCACGTTGATTGCACCACATAGATCTCACAACATAGATCTCACATGGATTGTACCGCGTAAGGAAGTACCACATAGAGTGCACCACACAGATTGCGCAGTACGTTTTGCCTAACCTGCATTGTGCCAAATAGGTTGGGCCACGCGCCCGAAATATTACAGAGGTCGAGATGCACAACATGTAAAGCACAACCGATACTGCACAACATATACTGCAGAGCACAGATCGCACCGCGTATATTGCACAACATACATTGTATATGATAGCTTGCATCACTGTATTGCACCACGTGTATTCCACACCATAGATTGCACGACATATCTTGCATACCATATTGTGCACGATGTAGATTGCATAACATAGGTTGCACACCACATCGATTGCACCACATATGTTGGTTCACGTGTATGCCACCTCATATGTTGCATCACATATATTGCACTGCACAGTTTGTTAGAAACACGCTGCGTGGGCCCCACGCCAGCCGACATTGAGCAAACAGCGAATGGGGCGGCCTGGACCTCAGCCTCACATCCTTCTGACTCCGACTAGCGGGGGGGGGAGACTTAGGTCTTAGCCGGGCATTGTTCTTCCTCTCGGGAGGCTCCACGACCTGGAGCACCCTCTGACTCTGACACTCGGGACCTCCTCCGAGGAGGTGGCGCTCGGACGCCTCCGACTCCTGCCACCGACTTTTTGACCTTCCGAGCTCCGTGCCCAATCTCCTGGGGGAGGAGGGCACGCCTCCCAACAAGCGGGCTTGCCTCGAGATCCGTAAGGGCTGCGGAAGCGGAAGCGGAGACTTTGATGAAGCAGGACGTTGGCACTGTTCTCTCTAGGAGGCTCGTTCCAGAACCCCTGAACTTTACAAACATATAAATTAGCGGACTGATGTTTGCTTCCGCTGGCGTCCGCCAGGCGGAGCCGCCCTCGTTTTGCGTCCGCCGCCGTCCGCTGGACTTCCGCCGAGGAAGAGATGTCAACGCCTTCGATCCTCGAAGGCGAGGTGGAACTTTCAGAGTCTTGGCTTTTTCGAGTCCCGAAACGGTGCGGTGACAGACCGTGCGGTGACCTCGAAATCCCCCAAGACCTCACCGCGCGGTCCGTCAACGCACGGTTTTGGGACCGCGGATGCCCCCCCCCAGTCGCCCGAGACGTCCTCGGAGAACGACCCGAGTCCCACCGTGCGGTGACCCCGAATCCCCACCGACTCACCGCACGGTGTGGTCACCATCCCGTTTGGGGACCCCCGAGGAACTTGCAGAGTCCTGGCTGGCAGAGAGCAGCAGGCCACTAAGCCCTGGGCGCCCGCGGGCGCCTGGCCAGTCGAGAGAAGCTGGCGGCGCGCACAGAGAGGCAGGGTTAGGTCGGGCATGTCCCCCTACAGGTGGATTCGGGACGACAGATAACACATACCCAAACAACAAATCGAAAAATACTCAAACATTGTCAAAACATCGTCCCCATATGATTTTTGGACTATTGCAAAAAATCTCCTGTAGAGGAACAGGCCCGACTTCAGTGGAGGGGGCGGGGGGAAGGCTTCCTAGGAGGAGGCCGCTTCTTGGACGGCGCCGGCCCTGCATCTGCAGACGAGGCCCGCGCCCTGTGAGAACCGGGGGTGCTTCCGAGGAGGCCCCCCCCCGCCTCCCTCCCCTCCCCGTCGTCGCGCTCGGGCGCGCCCCCCACTGATGGGGGCAGCGCCCCTCCAACGGGGACTCTACTGACGGGTACTTTGGCCAGTGACCCAGCGAACCCCGCCCTTCCCGAAGTGGGCGAAGTGAGTACCCGTTTACGGTGTCGTTGATGGGGGGGGGGGCAGGAGGGAGCCGGCGTGGCAGGGGCGCCAAAGAAAAGCGCGGGCCCGTGAAGGAGGAGCGCGGGAGGGAGGGAGGGAGGAGGAGCGCAGCAGGTCACTGATAAAGGGGCCCAGGACACACAAATAAATCCACACAAATAAAAAGATTCCCCATATTTTTCTATATTTTCTGTGTTTTTGTCTTCCCCCCCACTTCCCATGTTTTCCCATATTTTCTGGGGAATCGCCGATTAATTGTGTCTGTGTGTTTCTTTCCCTCCTGAATTGAGGCGGACGGGCCCAGAGGAGGAAAAGGTAACGATACCGCTGCCCTCGCCCCGTTTTCCCCCTTTGGAGGGGCCTCCCCGGAGGCCCTCGTCGCCACCGCCGGAGTTGCCTCGAGTTCCTAGTCGGAACGCACCGCAGGAGAGGTCCAGGGAGTAGTGGTCTCGGTACCTGTTGGTTCCCCCACAGGCAGTCGACGCCGTGATTGTTGTCACAGCGTGGCTCCCCAGAGGGCTGAGCCCCTTCCCAAGGACCCGCTTCTCAGCCCGCGCCGTTGTTTGACGGCCCAGGGCCATCTCGGGAGGTCGGAAGTTGTCAGACACCTCCCATCGTGTTGTTTCGACGACGCGGGGATTTCAGGGGATGCAGCGTAACCCAGACCCCTCGCGCTGTGAAAAAGTCGCGACGGGAGGTTTCTCGCTACTTCCGGCCCCTGGGCGACTGTGGGGGGGAAGGTGGGAAGTGAGAAGGGACAGACCTCCTCAGAAGGCTCGGAACCCCCCTCAGCCTTCTGAAGGACTTCTGGGCCTCCCCCGAAGACGCAGAAAGCCCCTCAGCCCGCCCCATCTCCTGGGGAGGCCTGCTCCTCTCAGCCTCCCCGCGCCGCTCGCCGCTGAACGTTTGGGCGACGCCGACCCGAGGACTCGCCGAGCCGCACCTCCGCGGCGCGGGCGCGGCCCGAGCGGGCCCCCTCCGCGCGCCGAGCGGGGCGGGGGGGGGCGGGGGGTCCGCAGCGAAGCGGGGTGGCCCCGCCCGCGGGTCGGCCACCCCGACCCCGACCTTGGGCGCCGCTTTTTGAAGGGGGGGGGGGGGCGATAAATCGGGGAAGGTGGGGGGAGGGAAGGGAAGGTGCACCTCTCGGGCCCCAGAAGCCCCCCCTTTGGGGCTCTACAAGGCTGCTCTATAGGGGCCCGAAACAGGAAAGGGGGGGAGGGGGCAGAGGTGCACTTCTCCACCCCTGGAAGCCCCCTTTGGCGCCCTACAGGGCTCCTCTGGGGGCCCTAGAACTCCCCCTGGGCCTCCGGCGCGTCCCGCCGGGGTCCCGGAAGGATCCTCCAGAGCCGGCTGCAAAGGGCTTTCCTGCCCCAGACGGCTCCAAGATGGCCTCCAAGATGTATTCAAGACGGCCAAGATGGCCTCCAAGACGGCTAAGATGGCCCCAAGATGCGTCCAAGACGGCCCCAGATGTACCCAAGATGGCGTAAGATAGCCTCAAGATGGCCCAAGACGGCCCAAGATGCCTCAATACGGCCCAAGAGGCCTCCAAGAGGTGCTCCAGGAAGGCCCGAAGAGGGCAAAATCATAGATTTTCCTTACGTTTTTGAAAGATTACAGTATTTGCCCCTTTTCTGCTTTCCGACGGCCCAAGACGGCCCAGGAGGCCTCCAAGATCGACTCAAGATCGCCCAAGAGGCCTCCAAGATGGCCCCATGACGGCCCAAGAGGCCCCCCAGACGGCCCAAAGAGAGCCCCAAGACCGCCCAAGAGGCCTCCAAGACGCCCAAGATGGCCTCCAAGACGGCCCCGAAGCGCCCCAAGAGGGCCCCAAGCCGGTTCAGAGAGGCCCCCAAGATGACTCCCGACGTCGTCCGACGGACCAGGAACCCACCAAGATGGCCGAAGTTGGCTCGAAGCTGGCCCAAGACGGCCCCAAGAGGCCTCCAAGAGGGCCTCCAGCAAGGCCAGAAAAGGCAAACAACACAGATTCCCCTTCGGTTTTTGAAGTACTTTGACAATTGCTTCTTTTCGGCCTTCCGACGGCCCGACGCGGCCCAAGAGCTCCCAAGGATCGCCCAAAGATCGCCCAAGAGGCCTCCAAGATGGCCCCAGAACGGCCCAAGAGGCCCCCAAGACGGCCCCCAAGACGGCACAGGAGGCCTTTAAGACGCCCCAGATGGCCTCCAAGACGGCCCTGGAGCATTCCAAGAGGGCCCCAAATCGGCCCAAAGGGGCTCACCAAACGGCTTCCGACGGCGTCAGACAGGCCAGGAACCAACCCACCAAGACGGCCGAAGATGGCCCTAAGATGGCCCAAGACGGCCCAAGAGGCCTCCAAGCGGGCCTCCAGGAAGGCTCGACAAGGCCAAAATCGGTGATTTCCCTGGAGTTTTTGAAGGAGTGTGGCATTTGCTTTTTTCGGCCTTCCGACGGCCCGAGACGGCCCAAGTGCCCCCAAAGATCGCCAACAAAAACCCAACACGTCCCCAAGAGGCCCCCAAGACGGCCCAAGAGGTCTCCAAGACGCTCAAGATGGCCTCCAAGACGGCCCAAGGGCCCTCCAAGACGTCCTCCAAGAAGGCCGATGACCTTCAAGATGCCCACGTGTTCCCCGAAGGCTTTCCAAACCGATTCGGGGAACACATGGTCCGATAGCTTGGCAGGTCTGGCCTCAACGTTCGGCCACATAGGCGCTTCCAAAAAGGCAGGGGGCGGCGGTGATTCGCCGTAGGCGTCTTCGATCCGCCGCCCCCTGTCGATTCATCGCAGGGGTGCCTGGCGCGCTAGACCCTCTCGGTTTTGGTTTTGCTCCTTTTCCGAGAACTCCCCCTGGGCCTCCGGCGCGTTCCGCCGGCCACCTGGAAAGATTGCCAAGGACCTCAATCTGGACCTCAATCTGGAAAAAGCCTCCAAGCTGGTCCAAGTTGGCTTCCAAGATGGCCACGTGGGCCCAAGATGGCCTCCAAGATGGTCCAAGATGGCCTCCAAGTCCGCCCAAGATCGTCCAAGACGGCCTCCAAGACGGCCCAAGAGAGTCCAAGATACCTCCAAGTTCGCTCAAGAAGCATCCAAGACGGCACAAGACGACCCAAGAGGCCTCCAAGAGGTCCTCAAGGAGGGCCCGAAGAGGCCAAAATCATTGATTTTCCTTAGGGTTTTGAAAGATTTCGGTATTTGCCCTTTTCGGCCTTCCGACGGCCCGAGACGGCCCAAGAGCTCCCAAAGATCGCCCAAAGATCGCCCAAGAGGCCTCCAAGATGGCCCCAGAACGGCCCAAGAGGCCCCCAAGACGGCCCCCAAGACGGCTTTAAGACGCCCAAGATGGCCTCCAAGACGGCCCTGGAGCATTCCAAGAGGGCCCCAAATCGGCCCAAAGAGGCCCACCAAACGGCTTCCGACGGCTTCCTTAGGGTTTTGAGCGATTTCGGTATTTGCCCCTTTTCGGCCTTCCGACGGCTCAAGACGGCCCAAGAGGCCCCCAAGATCGCCCGCGAGGCATCCAAGATGTCCCCATGACTGCCCAAGAGGCCCCCAAGAGGCCCCCAAGAGGGCCCCAAGACGGGCCAAGAGGCCTCCAAGACGTCCAAGATGGCCTCTAAGACGGCCCCGAAGCGCCCCAAGAGGGCCCCAAGTCGGCCCAGAGAGGCCCCCAAGAAGACTTCCAACGGCGTCAGACGGGCAAGGAACCCACTAAGATGGCCGAAGTTGGCTCGAAGCTGGCCCAAGACGGCCCGAGAGGCCTCCAAGAGAGCCTCCAGGAGGACCAGAAAAAGAAAAAAATATCCCGGCAAAGCAACCTAACAGCGATGTGTAGAAGCATATCTGAAAGCATTCCCCTTAAGATTCAGATGAAAATCCAGTTGTCGAATTCTGCTGTTCTCGCAGTCGTAGTCGCATTCGCGATGACAGTCGCAGCGGCAACGGCAGTCGCAGTCACAGCCTCAGCCTCAGCCTGCCTCCTCCTCCTCCTCTTCTCCTGCTCCTCTCCTCCTCCTCCTCCTCCCCTCCTCCCTCTTCCTCCTGCTCGTCCTCGTTCTCGTCCTCCTCGTCTTGCTCGTCCTCCTCCTCCTGGTGCTCTCTCCTCCTCCTCCTCCTCCCTCCTCCTCCTCCTCCTCCTCCTCCTGGTGGTCCTCGTTCTCCTCCTCCTGGGCTCTCCTCTCCCCCCCCTCCTCCTCCTCGTCCTCCTCCCTCCTCCTCCTCCTCCTCCTCCTCCTCCTCCTAGTCCTCCCCCTCCCTCCTCCTCCTCCTCCTCCTCCTCTTCCTGGTCGTCCTCGTTCTCGTCCTCCTCGTCTTGCTCGTCCTCCTCCTCCTGGTGTCCTCCTCCTCCTCCTCCTCCTCCTCCTCCTCCTCCTCCTCCTCCTCCTCCTCCTGGTGGTCCTCGTTCTCCTCCTCCTGGTACTCTCCCCCCCCCTCCTCCTCCTCCTCCTCGTCCTCGTCCTCCTCCTCCTCCTCCTCCTCCTCCTCCTCCTCCTCCTCCTGGTACTCCTCCCCCTCCTCCTCCTCCTCCTCCTCCTCCTCTTCCTGGTCGTCCTCCTCCTCCTGGTCGTCCTCCTCCTCCTGCTCGTCCTCCTCCTCCTCCTGCTCGTCCTTCTTCTCCTGCTCCTCCTGCTCCTCGTCCTGCTCCTGCTCGTCCTCGTCCTCCTGGTCTTGCTCGTCCTCCTCCTCGTCGTGCTCTTGCCCCTGCTGAAAATGTGGCCCAGGAATGGGAGTTCTGGGAAGTCGAAGAGCACGAAGTTGCCTACAGTTGGCTACGGGCATTCAAAATGTGGCCCGGGAATGGAGTTCTGGGAACTCGAAGAGCACGAAGTGGCCTACAGTTGGCTCCGGGCATTCAAAATGTGGCCCGGGAATGGAGTTCTGGGAACTCGAAGACCACGAAGTGGCCTACAGTTGGCTCCGGGCATTCAAAATGTGGCCCGGGAATGGAGTTCTGGGAAGTCGAAGAGCACGAAGTGGCCTACAGTTGGCTCCGGGCATTCAGAATGTGGCCCGGGAATGGAGTTCTGGGAGGTCAAGGAGCACCAAGTGTGTGACTGTTGCATCCGGTTATTCAGAATGTGGCCTGGGAATGGGGTTCTGAGAGGTCGACGAGCACGAAGTGTGTGACTGTTGGTGAAAAACGAGCCCGGCACAGGCCCGGCCGGCAACTCCCAACGCCTGCCCGGACCCCCCTGTGGAGTGATCTGTGAGCTCTTTTGAGTCAACTAGAAACCTATCAGTCTTCGCTGTTAGGTAACAAAGAATAAAATTATCCCGGCAAAGCAACCTAACATCGATATGTAGTAGCATAGCTGGAGGCATGCAGCAGCAGTAACACTCGCAGTAGTATTAGCAATAAGAGCAGGAAAGATGAAACAGTGGTAACAGTGAAGTAGTAGTTGTAGTTCGGAGTCCTGTAATTATCCCGGCAAAGCAACCTAACAGCGATGTGTAGAAGCATATCTGAAAGCATTCCCCTTAAGATTCAGATGAAAATCCAGTTGTCGAATTCTGCTGTTCTCGCAGTCGTAGTCGCATTCGCGATGACAGTCGCAGCGGCAACGGCAGTCGCAGTCACAGCCTCAGCCTCAGCCTGCCTCCTCCTCCTCCTCCTCCTCTTTCTCCTGCTCCTCCTCCTCCTCCTCCTCCTCCTCCTCCTCTTCCTCCTGCTCGTCCTCGTTCTCGTCCTCCTCGTCTTGCTCGTCCTCCTCCTCCTGGTGCTCCTCCTCCTCCTCCTCCTCCTCCTCCTCCTCCTCCTCTTGCTCGTCCTCCTCCTCCTGGTGCTTCGCCCCCCCCTCCTCCTCCTCCTCCTCCTCCTCCTCCTCCTCCTCCTCCTGGTGGTCCTCGTTCTCCTCCTCCTGGTGCTCTCCCCCCCTCCTCCTCCTCGTCCTCCTCCTCCTCCTCCTCCTCCTCGTCTCCTCTCCTCTTCCTCCTCCTCTCCTCCTCCTCCTCCTCCTCCTCCTCCTCCTCCTGGTAGTCCTCCCCCTCCCCTCCTCCTCCTCCTCCTCCTCCTCCTCCTCTTCCTGGTCGTCCTCGTTCTCGTCCTCCTCGTCTTGCTCGTCCTCCTCCTCCTGGTGTTCTCTCCTCTCCTCCTCCTACTCCTACTCCTCCCTCCTCCTCCTCCTCCTTGGTGGTCCTCGTTTTCCCTCCTCCTGGTTACTCTCCCCCCCATCCTCCTCCTCCTCCTAGTCCTCGTCCTCCTCCCTTCCTCCTCCTCCTCCTTCCTCCTCCTCCTCTCCTCCTTACTCCTCCTCCTCCTCCTCCTCCTCCTCCTCTCCTCCCTCCTCCCCCTCCCCTCCTCCTCCTCCTCCTCTTCCTGGTCGTCCTCCTCCTCCTGGTCGTCCTCCTCCTCCTGCTCGTCCTCCTCCTCCTCCTGCTCGTCCTTCTTCTCCTGCTCCTCCTGCTCCTCGTCCTGCTCCTGCTCGTCCTCGTCCTCCTGGTCTTGCTCGTCCTCCTCCTCGTCGTGCTCTTGCCCCTGCTGAAAATGTGGCCCAGGAATGGGAGTTCTGGGAAGTCGAAGAGCACGAAGTTGCCTACAGTTGGCTACGGGCATTCAAAATGTGGCCCGGGAATGGAGTTCTGGGAACTCGAAGAGCACGAAGTGGCCTACAGTTGGCTCCGGGCATTCAAAATGTGGCCCGGGAATGGAGTTCTGGGAACTCGAAGAACACGAAGTGGCCTACAGTTGGCTCCGGGCATTCAAAATGTGGCCCGGGAATGGAGTTCTGGGAAATAGAAAAGCACGAAGTGGCCTACAGTTGGCTCCGGGCATCCAAAATGTGGCCCGGGAATGGCGTTCTGGGAACTCCAAGAGCACGAAGTGTGTGACTGTTGCATCCGGTTATTCTAAAGGTGGCCCGGGAATGGCGTTCTGGGATCTCGAAGAGCACGAAGTGTGTGACTGTTGCATCCGGGTATTCAGAATGTGGCCTGGGAATGGAGTTCTGGGAAGTCGAAGAGCACGAAGTGTGTGACTGTTGGTGAAAAACGAGCCCGGCACCTGCCGCCCGGCAACTCCCAACACCTGCCCGGACCCCCCTGTGGAGTGATCTGCTGCTCTCTTTTGATCCCACTAGAAACCTATCAGTCTTCGCTGTTAGGTAAAAAGGAGACACTGCTATCAACGCTGGAAATGTGTCAAAACGAGACACTGCTATGAATGGTGGCAGTCGTGTAAAAAGGAGACACTGCTATCAACGCTGGCAATGAATGATGATGATGAGTGCGATGATGAGTGCGACGATGAGATGATGACTGTCCTTTTTTCAGAGGACCGCGCTGAGGAGCGGCGTGCGAAGCGGAGAAGCTGCAAAGCGTGCAGGCTGAAAAGCATTGCAGACACGCGCAGGCTGAAAAGCATTCCGCGACACGTGCAGGCTCACCGCGCACAGCTGCACACGAGCGCAGGCTGAGAAGCACCACGCGCATGCAGGCTGAGAAGCACCACGCGAATGCAGACGGACAGACTGAACAGCACCGCCACAACGCAACCTGCATCTCATGGCTCCTCAAGCTCGCGCAGGCCATCCCAGTTGCTGTCGGGCCTTCGCGCAAGCGATCTTCGTCGCGGCAATCTTGTCCGTGAAGAGCTCGGCGAAGGCCTTGGCGATCTGTTCCGGGGGGCCGGATTCGATGATGCTCCGGTCAGGCAAGCCGTGGCTCAAGAGTTGGTTGAAGCTTCTGGGGCGCGACAGGCTGACGTAGTAGGCAAGCCAAATGGACTCCTTCTTGAGTCCTGGCGGAAACGTCCAGTGCACGATGAAGCCTGGGTCCGTCGTCTTGCCCTGGACGCCATGCAGAGTCCCCTGCTTTTTGGGCAGCACGGTCAACTGCGTCCTGGACACCGCGATGGCCGGGCCACCTGTCTTCGCTTTGAACTTCCAGGGGCGCGCCTGCGGGGTGATCGCGAGCACTCCGCGCAGGTCGGGGCCGGCAGGCTGAGAAGCACTGCCAGCTGTCACCGGCGCGGCCTTCAAGAAAAGTTCATCGCTGTCATCGATCTTGACATAGACGGCCTTTGGCATGTAGTAGAGTACGACCACACCGTCCGAGACAATGGACGGGCGGCCCTCCACCGGAGGCTCCAGAGCGCGCAGCTCTATGCCTACCACTTTGCCTGGCGCGCCACGGACATACTTCGGCGGCAAGACGGATTCTGTCAGGATGACCTCCATGCCAACGAAGAGCGGCAGCAGCCCCGGCATTTTTGCGGTAGCGCCGATGTTGGGCTCCGCGCGCATCTCGTCGAAATCAGGCTTCGCGAGGCGCGCAGCTGGTCTGTCGATTGCTGGGACGTAAAAGAGCAGCTGGCCAGCATCGTGCGCATCAAGCTTGGCCTGTGCATGCATGGCGTAAGAGACGATGCGCCACTCATAGGCCGACTCGTACCAGCCTCGTGCTGCACGCAACCGAGGGTCCCACTGAGGTGGCTGAGCGGCTTGGCTGCTGCTGGCAGCAGGCTGAGCAGCACCGCTAGAGCTAACGACCTCTGTTTTGACGATCGCCTGCCAGCTCTCGTCAGAGATCTTTTTTCCGCCTGGAGTTCTCATGGCGTGGAGAACCTCGAGTTGCAATGGGTCTGTAAAGCGCTGCGTCTGCACGAAATCGATGACGTACTCGATGTCGGCGAGCAACTTCCTACCCTGTTGGCGTTCGTAGGATTGGCCCGCGTGAGGCGCCAGCAGGGAAGCGGTGGCGGGGACTGGCGGCAACTGGTAGAAGTCCCCGCACAAGATCTTCACAGGCATGCGTCCCCACGTCTCCTGCGGGCGCATGTACTTCGTGGGGTCCAGGTTGTAGCGCAACGCCCTGCCGTAGGTCGTGCGCAGTGCATCTGCATGCAGCAAAGGCCCCGGCACAGCACCCAGCTCATCGATCACGTCGACGCCGAGTGTGCCTGTGAGGCGATCCAGCTTTTTCTGCGTCTGTGGCGTCAAGCGCAGCCTGGCTGTCTGCATGGAATCCGACATGAGCAGGCCATTGGAGGAATGCATGGTCCTGCCGCGCGGGCCGAGGTTGTGTGCGGCGTGGTTGGACTGCGCTTTGCCGAGGTACCCCTGCTCGCCGAAGTAAGTGATGGCCATCGGCTCCACCACTTTGGAGAGGGTGCGCGTCTTGCCGACACCGCCTCCACCGAGCCAGATCGCTCTGTGGTTGCCTGTCGCGGACGCCACGGGGAGGAGATGCGTTGTCTTGTCTGGTCTGCCGTCAAAACGTTTCTGCAGAGACAACGCAAACAACGCCACCGCGTCAATCTGCTCCTCCGTGCAGTGGGCATCAGTGACGAGCTTCCACGCAACAGCCGCCGGGCCCTGCATGGCCAAGAGCTGCGGAACGAGTTCTGGTTGGGCGTCCTCGGCAGCAGGCTGAGGAGCACCGCTGGGGAGCCAGTCGTCCGCAGCATCGGGCAAGATCTCTCCATCCGGGCTCGCTTGCTTCTTTTGGAGCGCAATGCTTTGCCGCTGTAGGGCGAGCATGTCAGAAAAGGTCTCGTCCAGCCGCGTGCCCTGATGTTCCCGCGCGCCGCTGCTGGCTGGCAGTGCAAAGCTGGGCTGCAGCATGCCGCTGTACGCTCGGTCGAGGTTCTTCAACTGCTTATCGGCGTAGCTGAGGCGGCCCTTCTGGTCCAAGCGCTGCAGTTGGTCTTGCTGTAGGGCCAGCTCGGTTGCTCTGACGTGGTCCCGCAGCGGAAACCGGGAGATCTCGGTAATCTCGGCGTCCTCCACGTCCTCCTCTACGTCGCTGCCGCCGCCTCCACCCACGTCAACGAGCTCCAGCGGGACTCGCCCCTTGAGCCCTTCGGCATCGCTCGCGGAGTCTTCATCCGCCTCGAGGTGTGCAGTCGTTGCTGGCCGAGGCTTAACCCGCGCCTCCGCCGCGAGGTCCACGTGCGCCAGCACGTCTCGCGCCACGGTCGCGCAGAACTCCGCCAGGGTGCACTGTTCCTCGTGCCACCGGCAGTGGTGGTCACTGAAGGCAAGGATGCGGAACCGCATGGCCCCCTTGTGGCGCAGACTTGCCTCTCGCTTTTCCCTTTTCGACATCCCGTTCCTGAAGCGCGCGCTGCTGCCGCGACTGCTCGTACTGGTCGCGAGCTACTCTGACCAATTCCTGGCGCTCAGGCTCCGTGAGAACGTAGCGCATGTCGTCGATGTTCTTGCTCCGCAGAAAGTCATGTCGAAGCTTAAGGACAGAGAGAATGGCTCGGCCAGTCTCCTCCTGAGACGCAAAGGCCGCGTCATATTCCGAGCCAGGCTGAGGAGCGCCAGCTGGATCAGTGTCCGCTGGCTCCGTGGACTTCCTCTTTTTGAAAAGCAAGAGACTGAGATGAAAGAGGACTTTCGGATCGTACTCCTCGTCGTACCTTTCGTCCCAAAGCTGCCTCAGCTCCCTGTGCAAGTCGTTCGCGCGATTTTGAACGACATCCTCGACGTAGTCGGGATCAGCCGGTGAAGTCGGTGAAAGCGGAGGAGTAGAACGTGGCGACCGATCCCAATGCACAGAAGACTCGGCGTCCGCCTGTACGCTGACGTCGGCGTCGGAGACGTTTTCGACGACAATCTTCCGCCTCTTGCTCTCCCCAGGCTGAATAGCACCAGGGAGAGTGAGCACAACCGCCACCGCATCGTGTGCGTCGTTGCGCATGCCACGATCCGTAAAAGACGCGCCAACGGCAATGGAGCAGAAACGGGCGACTGCTCCGCAGACCGCGACGTGGTCGCCTTTGAGGTCGGCCGGAGTGGCATGGACCTCCCAGAGCTTCTCGTCGTTCTGCTGGCGCTGGTAAGCCTCCCGCGCCTCCTGGAAAGTCAGGTTGTCGTCGCCGACTACAAGCAGAACGACTGGCACGTGCGGCTCCGAAGCATTGAGAATCTGAGCCATGCAGTCCAGGTGCAAGCGGAGATGGCGAACTGTCCGCTTTCGAGTCTGGATGGTCGGCGGTTTCTTGCCGCACACGATGTGCATGTTGGCGATCACCACGTGGAACTTGTCATGGCCTGGTTTGTTCACCTCAAAATGTGAAATAACAGCATCAATCTCTCGGCCGCTAGGAGGCCTGTAAACTTTGCTGTCTTCGCACAGAGTCAGTTCCGCAGGCTGAGAAGCACCGCGGAACCCCCAGAGAGTCAAGTAGTTGTCGACCTCCGAGAAGCGAATGCCATCACCGAAAGGCTTACTGAGGATCTCTGTCACGTTGATCCCTGCTCGGCGAAAGCCTTCACGGAACGCACCGACCTCGCATGCACAGACAATATCAGCATCAGCGGTCTCCACTATCGTGGCGCACACCCTTCCGAAGTTAGCGCAGTGAGTGGCCGCCTGCTTACCAGTCATCATGCCCTGCTCGAACCCGAAATTGAACGAGGCGACCGTGAAAGACGCAGGCTGCACAGCGCCAGAACCAGGCGTCTGTCCACCTTCCTCCGCAGGCTGAGAAGCACCGCGAGGCGGCGACACTTCGGACGAGCCTCGCGGAGCAGAGGCTGCGGATGAACGTTGGATATGGGGGTACGGCCAGGGGAACGCCATTGCAATCGAAACTCAGTGGACTGCAGTGAATGAATGCAGTGGCACGATTGAATGCAGTGGACTGCAGTGTCACTAGCAAGTCCTGAACCAAACACGGCTGTGGCGGAAGGACAATGAAGCGTCTGGCTATTCAAAATGTGGCCCGGGAATGGAGTTCTGGGAACTCGAAGACCAGGAAGTGGACTAGAGTTGGCTCCGGGCATCCAAAATGTGGCCCAGGAATGGAGTTCTGGGAACTCGAAGAGCACGAAGTGTGTGACTGTTGCATCCGGCCCTCCAGAATGTGGCCCGGGAATGGAGTTCTGGGAACTCGAAGAGCACGAAGTGTGTGACTGTTGCATCCGGATCCAAATGTGGCCCGGGAATGGCGTTCTGGGAACTCGAAGAGCACGAAGTGTGTGACTGTTGCATCCGGTTATTTTAAAGGTGGCCCGGGAATGGCGTTCTGGGATCTCGAAGAGCACGAAGTGTGTGACTGTTGCATCCGGTTATTCAGAATGAGCCTGGGAATGGAGTTCTGGGAACTCGAAGAGCACGAAGTGTGTGACTGTTGGTGAAAAACGAGGTGGACTCAACCCGCCCGGCAACTCCCAACACCTGCCCGGACCCCCCTGTGGAGTGATCTGTGAGCTGTTTTTAGCCCACTAGAAACCTACCAGTCTTCGATGTTAGGTAATTATCCCGGCAAAGCAACCTAACAGCGATGTGTAGGAGCATATCTGGAAGCATTCCCCTTAAGATTCAGATAAGAATCCTGTTGTAGAATTCTGCTGTTCTCGCAGTCGTGGTCGCATTCGCGATGGCAGTCGCAGTGGCAACAGCAGTCGCAGTCACAGCCTCAGCCTCAGCCTGCCTCAGCCTCAGCCTCAGCCTGCCTGCCTCAGCCTCAGCCTGCCTCAGCCTCGCCCTCAGCCTGCTTCAGCCTCAACATCAGTCTGCCTTCAGCCTCGGCCTCAGCCTGCCTCAGCCTCACCCTCAGCCTGCATCAGCCTCAGCCTGCCTCAGCCTCGCCCTCAGCCTGCTTCAGCCTCAACATCAGTCTGCCTTCAGCCTCGGCCTCAGCCTGCCTCAGCCTCACCCTGCATCAGCCTCAGCCTCAGCCTCAGCCTGCCTCAGCATCAGCCTGCCTCAGCCTCAGCCTCAGCCTGCCTCTGCCTCAGCCTCAGCCTGCTTCAGCCTCAGCCTCAGTCTGCCGTCGGCCTCGGCCTCAGCCTCAGCCTGCCTCACCCTCAGCCTGCATCAGCCTCAGCCTCAGCCACAGCCTGCCTCAGCATCAGCCTGCCTCAGCCATCAGCCTCAGCCTCAGCCTGCCTCAGCCTCAGCCTCAGCCTGCTTCAGCCTCAGCCTGAGTTTGCCTGCAGCCTCGGCCTCAGCCTCAGCCTGCCTCAGCCTCAGCCTGCATCAGCCTCAGCCTCAGCCTCAGCCTGCCTCAGCATCAGCCTGCCTCAGCCTCAGCCTCAGCCTGCCTCAGCCTCAGCCTCAGCCTGCTTCAGCCTCAGCCTCAGTCTGCCTTCAGCCTCGGCCTCAGCCTCAGCCTGCCTCAGCCTCAGCCTGCATCAGCCTCAGCCTCAGCCTCAGCCTGCCTCAGCATCAGCCTGCCTCAGCCTCAGCCTCAGCCTGCCTCAGCCTCAGCCTCAGCCTGCTTCAGCCTCAGCCTCAGTCTGCCTTCAGCCTCGGCCTCAGCCTCAGCCTGCCTCAGCCTCAGCCTGCATCATCAGCCTCAGCCTCAGCCTCAGCCTGCCTCAGCATCAGCCTGCCTCAGCCTCAGCCTCAGCCTGCCTCAGCCTCAGCCTCAGCCTGCTTCAGCCTCAGCCTCAGTCTGCCTTCAGCCTCGGCCTCAGCCTCAGCCTGCCTCAGCCTCAGCCTGCCTCAGCCTCAGCCTCAGCCTCAGCCTCAGCCTCAGCCTCAGCCTCAGCCTCAGCCTCAGCCTGCAGCCTCAGCCTCAGCCTCAGCCTCAGCCTCAGCCTCAGCCTCAGCCTCAGCCTCAGCCTCAGCCTCAGCCTCAGGCCTCAGCCTCAGCCTGCCTCAGCCTCAGCCTGCATCAGCCTCAGCCTCAGCCTCAGCCTGCCTCAGCATCAGCCTCAGCCTCAGCCTCAGCCTCAGCCTGCCTCAGCCTCAGCCTCAGCCTGCTTCAGCCTCAGCCTCAGTCTGCCTTCAGCCTCGTCCTCAGCTTCAGTCTGCCTTCAGCCTCAGCCTGCCTCAGCCTCAGCATCAGCCTGCCTCAGCATTCAAAGTGTGGCCCGGGAATGGAGTTCTGGGAACTCGAAGAACACGAAATGGCCTACAGTTGGCTCCGGGCATTCAAAATCATGCCCAGGAGTGGAGTTCTGGGAACTCGAACACCACGAAGTGGCCTACAGTTGGCTCCGGGCATTCAAATCATGCCCAGGAATGGAGTTCTGGGAACTCGAAGACCACGAAGTGGCCTACAGTTGGCTCCGGGCATTCAAAATGTGGCCCGGGAATGGAGTTCCGGGAACTCGAAGAGCACGAAGTGGCCTACAGTTGGCTCCGGGCATTCAGAATGTGGCCCGGGAATGGAGTTCTGGGGTGTCAAGTACGAGGAATTGTATGACTGTTGCGTCCGGCTATTCCGAATGTGGCCCGGGAATGGCGTTCTGGGAGGTCAAGGAGCACCAAGTGTGTGACTGTTGCATCCGGTTATTCAGAATGTGGCCTGGGAATGGGGTTCTGAGAGGTCGACGAGCACGAAGTGTGTGACTGTTGGTGAAAAACGAGCCCGGCACAGGCCCGGCCGGCAACTCCCAACGCCTGCCCGGACCCCCCTGTGGAGTGATCTGTGAGCTCTTTTGAGTCAACTAGAAACCTATCAGTCTTCGCTGTTAGGTAACAAACACTGATTTTCCTTCGGTTTTTGAAGTACGGCCTTCCGACGGCCCGAGACGGCCCAAGAGCTCCCAAAGATCGCCCAAAGATCGCCCAAGAGGCCTCCAAGATGGCCCCAGAACGGCCCAAGAGGCCCCCAAGACAGACCCAAAAGGCACCCCAGACGGCCCAGGAGGCCTTTAAGACGCCCAAGATGGCCTCCAAGACAGCCCTGGAGCATTCCAAGAGGGCCCCAAGTCGGCCCAGAGAGGCCCACCAAACGGCTTCCGACGGCGTCAGACGGGCCAGGAGCCCACCAAGACGGCCGAAGATGGCCCTAAGATGGCCCAAGACGGCCCAAGAGGCCTCCAAGAGGGCCTCCACGAAGGCCCGAAAAGGCCCAAATCATTAATTCCCAAAGAGTTTTTGAAGGATTGTGGCATTTGTTTTTGTTTCGACCCTCCGACGGCCCAAGTGCCCCCAAAGATCGCCCGAGAGGCCCAAGAGGCCTCCAAGATGGCCCCAGAACGGCCCAAGAGGTCTCCAAGACGCCCAAGATGGCATCCAAGACGGCCGAAGAGCCCTCCAAGACGTCCTCCAAGAAGGCCCGAAAGGGTCAAAATGGCCTCCAAACGGCCAAGATGACCTTCAAGATGCCCACGTGTTCCCCGAAGGCTTTCCAAACCGATTAGGGGAACGCATGGTCCGATAGCTTGGCAGGTCTGGCCTCAATGTTCGGCCACATAGGCGCTTCCAAAAAGGCAGGGGGCGGCGGTGATTCGCCGTAGGCGTCTTCGATCCGCCGCCCCCTATTGATTCATCACAAGGGTGCCTGGCGTGCTGAACCCTTTCGGTTTTGGTTGTGGTTTTTCAAAAGAACTCCTCCTGGGGCTCCGGCGCGCCCCGCCGGGCTCCTGGGACGATCTTCAAGGAGCTCAATTCCTAAAAAAATCATCCAAGACGGTCCAAGATGGCCTCCAAGATGGCCACGTCGGCCCAAGACGACCTCCAAGATGGTCCAAGATGGCCTCCAAGTCCGCCAAAGATGGTCCAAGATGGCCTCCAAGACGGCCCAACAGGGTACAAGATACCTCTAAGTTCACCCAAGAAGCTTCCAAGACGGCCCAAGACGGCCCAAGAGGTCTGCAAAAAGGGGCCTCCAGGACGGCCAGAAGATGCCAAAATCATTGATGTTCCATGTTCCGTGGGTTTTTGATGCATTTTGACATTTGCTTCTTTTCTGCCTTCCAACGGCCCGAGACGGCCCAAGAGCCCCCCAAGATCGCCCAAGAGGCCTCCAAGATGTCCCCAGAACGGCCCAAGAGGCCCCCAAGAGGCTCCCAAGAGGCCCCCAAGAGGCCCCCAAGACGGCCCACGAGGCCTCTTAGACGCCCAAGATGGCCTCCAAGACGGCCCCTGGAGCATTCCAAGAGGGCCCCAAGTCGGCCCAGAGAGGCCCCCCAGACGGCTTCCGACGGCGTCAGACGGGCCAGGGGCCCACCAAGACGGCCAAGGATGGCTCTAAGATGGCCCAAGACGGCCCAAGAGGCCTCCAAGAGGGCCTCCAGAAACCCCCGATAAGGCCAAAATCGTTGATTTCCCAGGAGTTTTTGGAGGAATGTGGCATTTGCTTTTTCTTCTGCCGTCCGACGGCCCGAGACGACCCAAGAGCCCCCCAAGATCGCCCAAGAGGTCTCCAGTATGGCACCAACATGGTCCAAGAGGCCCCCCAAGACGGCCCCAAGAGGCCCCAAAACGGCCGAAGAGGTCTCCAAGACGCCCAAGATGGCCTCCAGGACCGCCCTGGAGCACCCCAAGGGGGCCACGAGACGGCCCAGAGAGGCCCCCAAGACGCTTCCGACGGCGTTAGACGTGCCAGGAGCCCACCAAGACGGCCAACGAGGCCCCCGAGAAACCCCCAAAGGTCCAAGAGGCTCCCAGGAAGCTCCCAGGAGGCCCCAAGAGTGTCCCCAGAGGCTCCCAAGATGCTCCCTCCTCCTGCTCCTCCTCCTCGTCCTCCTTCTCCTCCTCCTCCTCCTCATCATCATCATCCTCCTCCGCCTCCTCTTGATCTTCCCCGCCATCCTCCCCCAAGTGTTCCCCCAAATGTTTCCACAACGGTTGGGGTAACATATGGCCCGATACCTTGGCAGAGCTTTCGCCACGACGCTCGGCCACATGGGCGATTCTAGAAGGCGGGGGGAGCGGTGATTCGCCGTAGGCGTCTTCGATAACGCCAACGTCTCAGCATGCGCTGATGATTCCTATCCGTCCCCACATGATGTTCCCAGATGCGCCAAGGAAGCGCCGAGACGCACCGACACGACTCTGATACCGGCGGCAGGGGGCGAAACTCTTATGGATATATTGACACACACACATAAACATATTTATATATATATATATCCATATGAGAAAGAGAAAGAGAGAGAGAGAGAGAGAGAGAGAGAGAGCGTGATCCACCGCCGCTTTACTGTGGAAAATTCCTCCCCCTCTTCCTCCAGAACCCGGGGGTCTCCCCCCCCCCTTCCACAATCCCCCCCTCTGCCGAACCCACCCGCCCCCCCCTACCTCCCGGCAAAACCCCCCCCTTCCCCCTAACCCCCCCCCACTCCTTCAGAAGACCGCGGGGGGTCACTACCAGTTCGAACCCCCCCCCCTCTCCGGAAAACCGATGGGGGGTCACTACTGGTTCGAACAACCCCCCCCCTTCTCGAGAACCAATGGGGGGTCACCACCGGTTCGACCCCTCCCCCTTTATCCCCCTTCCCTTCCCGAAAACCGGGTCCGTAGCCATTTTGGCTCAAGTCCGTAGCGTGGCCCAGGCGTCAGCAGAGGACGGAGCTTTCAGGCATTGGGGGCGCCTTGCTGGCGCAGGCGGCCCCACCAGCTTTCCCTGACAACACCAGTCAGGGCTTTTCTTCGTGTACTCAACTTTCTCGGCGCGTCTTGCCGTGCACGTGCCCGCCTGCGCGAGCTGTCTCTCCACCACGGCTGGCTCATGGCACCTCCTGCGCGGCAGGATGCTCGTCCGGTTCAGAGTGGTCACAAAAAGCAGCGGGTGGCATGGGCAAGACCATGGTATTGTAAACACTGCTGGTCACAGTCGACGGGAGATCGGTGGTGGAACCGAGCCGACCAGGATAAGTGCCAGTTGTGCAAGGAGCATAAGGGCACCGCCTTCGGCGGTATCCAGGAGGTCGTCGGCCAGGTGCCCAGCAAGAGCGTCCGAGCTGCTGGCAGCGGCAGCGCGGGCGGTCACGAGGCGGAGATCAAGAAGCTGCGGGCGGAGCTGGCGAAGCTCAGGAGCCAACAGCAGGTCGCAGGCAGTGGCGGGGCGGACGCCATGGAGGTCGACGAGCTCAGCCCTGGCAAGGGGCCCGACGCGGACCTCAAGCAGGAGTTGGCGGACGTGGGCACCCACCTCGCCGCGCTGGAGAGCGCATCGTGTGCGGAGTTGGTCGAAGCCCGTGAGAAGCTCAGAGCGCGCCAAGGTGAGCTTCGCAAGAGGCTCGTGGCGGGCAAAAGCTTGGACACACGGCTCAAGGACATCTCCTTCCAGCACCAGAAGCTCGAGAAGCGCAAGTCCAAGCAGGAGGGGCACCTCGTCACGCTGCGGGAGAAGGTGCGCGTGGCCGAGGCGGCGGTCGTCGAGGCATCGGTGGGGCTGGATCGCCTTGTCGCCGAGCTTCTGGAGCTCGAGGAGGAGCGCCGCCAGCTGGTGGCGCAGGTGCCGCGCCCACAGGAGGGCGAGACGCCGTCGCTGTCGCAGGTGCTCCCAATCGCGGCCGAGGAGATCACGGTTGACAGGCTGGGCGAGCTGCTTGCCGCCTTCGGCGGGTCAGGCGACCTGGCGACGAGGCTGCGCGGCTGCCTGGAGGAGGTGCGCGCGGCTGAGGCGGAGCACCGCGCCGAGCAGCGGCGCCGCGCTGCCGAGGCGGCGGCGCAGCAGCATGCAGCGAGCCAGGGCCACGGCGGCGCGGCCGCCTCCTCAGCCGCGCCTGGCGCCGCGGCCCCAGGCACGCCGACCTGGATCCCCGACGCCGACGGGGACCCAGAGGTGCTGCGGGCTTTCCCCCGGTCGGTCAACGTGCAGGTGCCTGAGGACGAGGGCGAGCTGCGCGAGGAGGCCAAACGGGCAGGAGAGTCCCTCTCAAGCTTTGCCAAGAAGCAGCGTTGCAGTGCATAGGTTCGCGTACCTCTTCTTAGGTATGATGATGCAGATTGTCACGGTAAATTCTTATTCTCACGGTCCTCTGGCGGAGATGCTGGAGGCTGAGCAGCCGCCTCTGGGGACAGCGCCCATGGTGATATGCTGCCAAGAGCACCACGTGATGTGCGACAAGCTGGGTTCATTCCAAGCCCGGCTCTCGGCAGCAGGATACCGCGGGGTGTGGTCAGCGGCGGAGGCAACCGAGACCCGAGGTTCGCGGGGCGGGGCTGCAGTGCTGTGCCCCACCAACGTTCAGGTCACTTGCCCACCGCTGCTGACGACGGGGACGCTTGTGCCTGCTAGAGCAGTGGCTGCCCACATCCATTCGAAGATGAAAGGCGGGTTCATTGCGATCTCGGCCTATTTGTGGGTGGATGAGCAGTTTGGGCCCAACAATATTCGGTTGCTTACGGAGGTAGCCAGCTACATTCAACGGGCGCAAGCTCTCGGATTTGAATGGATGTTGGGTGCTGATTTCAATATGCGGCCCGCTAGGTTGAAGGCGTGGGCGGCATCATTCGGCGGCGTGGTAGTAGCCACGACGACTCCAACGTGCACTCAGAGCATCCCAGGCACGGTGATTGACTTCTTCGTGCTGAGGTCGAACATGGCGATCCGTACGTCGGCGCCAGAGGTGTGCATGACTGCCAACCTATCGCCTCGCAGACCTGTGCGTGTGCAAATGCAAAGGCCTGACGCGGCCCTGTGGGTACGGGTGGCCAGGCAACCGTGTGCCTTGCTAATGATGGCGAAGCCTGGCTGCGCACGATACCCCAGGGACTGGACGGCCTACATCCAGGAGGTGGGCAGGGCGACCTCCGCCGACGAGCTCGCCACTTTCTGGGATCGCATCGTGCACGGCATTGAGCAGGAGCTGTTGGTCAAGCACGATATCATGGGACCGAAGCGGAAGGACCAAGAGGGTCGTGCTGGACCGCATGAGACGGTCTGGAAGCAAGTGACGTCGGTGGTGCGGACGCGGCTGCCGAAGGCCGATGCGGGGTACACGGCATGGGCGGTCGCAGGGCGTTGGGCACGGCAGATCAGGAGGGCCAACCAGGCCCTGGCGACCTACATCCCGAAGCTGAACGACGGCGGCGAGGTCCAGCAGCTGCACCTACTGGAGAGGGTGGCGCGCATCCTGTTCGAGGCGCAAGCTTTCATGAACAACGTGGCGAGGCAGCGCAACACCTTGCAGGCGCTGGACCATCTGACGCGCACATTTTTTCTCTCAGGCTTAGCGGTCGTTGGCGACCCTGCGACCGAGGATTTGATTCAGCGAATCCTGGACCAGGCAGAATCACACCAAGCCAGCTTTCTTGCAGCGAAAGAAGAGGCCTGGAAGGCCTGGGTTCGGAGCAGTTTTTTTTGGACGGGGCTCGGGAAGCTCATAGGTTCTCCAAGGTTCGAGGTATCCAGGAGACGATAGAGGCCACCGAGCGGGCGCAGCCGTTCCAATTGGCTGATGCGACTTGCTCGGATTGGGCCAAGATTTGGTCGACGCACGGATGCCGAGCGCCCGAGCTCCCGCCCGATTTCGATGATTGGCCGTCGATGCCCGAGATTACGACTTCCGATATGCGAGCTGCTATCGCCAAGTTCCCTCCACGTACAGCGGTCGGGTGCGTTAGCATGCACCCGAGGTCATTCCAGTATTTGTCAGATGCCATCCTGTCGGCCATCGCCGCCCTCCTCACGAGCTGCGAGAGAGTCGGGCGTTGGCCAACGAGGAGGCTGGTGAGTCGCCTAGTCAGGCTGGCCAAGCCAGACGGCGGCCACCGCCTGATCGCCCTTCTGGATACATTGATGCGGCTTTGGGGCCGCTTGCGCAGGGCAGAGACTATGGAATGGGAGCACTCTGCTAGGACGGCGTGCGAGGAGGGGCGGGTTCAGGCTTTCTGGGGTACTGGGAAGGGGATGAGCTCTAGCGATTCTGCCCTTGATCTGAATCTTGCCGCGGAAATTGCGAAGGCACGGTCTCACCATTGTGTCTCTTTGCTGCTTGATATGGTTAAGTGCACTATCGGTTTTGTTCCAAGTTGTTCGCCAGGTCCAGTTCCCGCTTAGGCTGGGGCGGATGCTCATCCAGAGTTATATCGCCCCCAGGCGGGTCGACGCGTTTGGGTCCCTTTCTGAAGCCTATGTCAGTTTTCAGGACACGTTAGCAGGCTGCTCTGCGGCGTCGGCGGTGATGCTGGCGGTGCTGCTTCAGCCTGTCCAATCGGTAGTAAAGCGTTTTCCCTTGGTAAGGGCGCGGGCCCTCATGGATGATGTGTCGCTGCAGTGGGACGGGCCCGACATGAAAGAAGCCACTGTTGTCTTAGCAGCGGCTCGGGAGCTGTGTCGTGAAGTTGCTCCGATTGGCCTTCTGCTGCAGCCCAACAAGTCTGGATTTGTCGCGTCGAGTGTGGCCGCTGAGAAAAACATTGCCTCGGCTGGCCGCTCTGTGGGTTTCAAGCAGCAAAAGCACATGCGCAAGCTTTGCCATGACTTGTATGGACGGCGTGTCCTGCGGGTAATGGAGGCCCGTAGGAAACGGCAGCTCGACTTGCGTAGGCAGAGGCTTGTCACTCTGAGGAGGTCGGCGGGTGGGGAGCGGGTGGCGGGATTGTGGAGGACGGGATTGATGCCATGCGGCAGCCATGGTGCTGCGGTGTCAGGTGTCACCGATGCCACTCTTCGCTCGCTTCGTTCGTTCGCTGCGTCCCTCCTCGGGGCCAAGAGCCGTAGTCACGTGACGCCGCACCTGTGCACGCACAGGGATAAGTTTTATGATCCTGTGTTTGATGCCACCGTTCCTCTCGTGTATCGATACTGCTGTCGCGTGTGGGACGGCCGCGCAAAAGATTCCAACATGCGCTGTGCGTGGGAGCAAGCCTCGAGAGCGCTCTCGGCGGCCCCGCACTGGTCTAGAGTCAGAGGGCCTGTGGGAGCGGTCATGCTCTCCCTGCAGCGAGTCGGATGGTATCTCGTTGGGCCGCATCACATTAGGACGGACCAGAATGATGTCATCTCTTTGCTGTGCACGTCGCCTTCGGACGTGCGCCATCTGCTGCGCGAAGGAATTTGCAGAGCCCAGGGGATCCAGCTGGTGTCTAGTCTCCCTGAGGCCCAAGGGCATGAGGTTGTCTGGGTCAGGGCTCTTCGACTTGGGTTTCAGAGGCTTCAAGGGGCCCGTAGGGCGTGTCTCAGGGCCCTTTGGGCGGGGGCCATGTGGCCCCCAGCCCGCAAGTTTCAGCACGGATATTCAGCCAGCAGCAAGTGTGACTTCTGCGATCACCCGCAGGGGACGTCCGGCCATCAGTTTTACGAATGCGAAGGTCTTTGGGCGGTGAGTGACGACCCAGATGCGAGCGCTGCAATGCCAGACTCGTGTTTCGAGCATAGGAAGTGGCTGAAAGAGCAAGCGTATGGGATCCCTCCCGACTTCGACTCCCCTGAGTTGGTTTACGGTTTGCCTTCTCTCCCCGTCGAGATCCCCGCTGTAGCTGCTCAGACGCAGGTCTTCTCCTGGGGTGCGGAGTCTGCACCTTGGGGATTTCGCGTGCACACAGACGGGAGTGGCCTGGCGTCGGGAACCCCAGAGGCCACGCGCTGTGGCTGGTCGGCTGTCTCCCTTTCTCCTGGGGGATGGCCTGTGAAGGCCGCGTTCGGTGCCCTTGCGGGGCCTGCCCAAACTGTCCCGAGGGCCGAGCGCCAGGCCATCGTCCATGCTTTGAAGGTCGGGCCGTGGGGCCTGGAAGTTGTTTCGGATCACCTGTCGGCGGTCAAGGAAGGGAACTCGTGGGACCCTGGTCTGGCTGCTGGCAGAGGTACGCACGCTTCGGTTTGGAGGCAAATTTTTGAGCTGTACCAGGGCAGGGATGAGCGGCCTGTTTTCCGCTGGACCCCTGCCCACCAGGATTTGTTTACGGTCCTTGAAGGCCAGGCGTTCCCTTGGGATGTTGTCGGTTGCAGGGTTGTCGATTGCATTGGGAACGCCTGGGCCGACTTCTTTGCGCGACTAGGGGCTAGTGAGCACAAGCTGCCAGAGCTGGTCACCTCAGTGTTGCGGGAAAAGATCAAGGATTGCTATAAGACGCTGGATTTCCTGTCTCGGGCGGCGCAGCTAGCCGCTGCAGCAGCTCCAGACTTGCCTGCTCCAGCGAGGGTTAGAGGAGACGGTTTCCTTCAACTCTCCTTGCTCTCTCATGATTTGGAGTTAGTGGAGGGGATCCCCGAGGCGGTGAGGTGCACGTGGTGCCACTGTTCGGCGCGGACGGCCTTGAGCAGGAAAAAGCTCGATCAGCCTGGTGCGAGATGTGCCCCGTCTCCCCATCCACCTGTTTCTCTCTGCTGTGCGAGCCTGGAGGCGCGGAGGCGCCCTTCCCAGGGCGCGATGTGTCGCCGTCCAGGACGCTCTCAGGGCGCTGGGGTTCGAGTCAGCCACCGAGGCCCCGTCGGAGCCCCCTGACACTTTTGTCTTCGAGGGTCATGTGGTACAGGCGTCTGGCCGCTACTTGATCTGCCGCCGCTGTGCGGCGCACTGTCTCATTGAATCACCGAGCTGGCGGAAGCTCCTAGCGCCGTGCTCGGGCGCTGCGTCTTCGGGCCAGGACTGGTTCAGGGACGAAGTGCTGGCTGGGCGGGAGCCGCTTCCACCGCCCGCTCCAGCGTAGGGCCGTCGCCTTGCGTCGGCACTGCGCAGGACTGGGCGTTGGGTGCGGCTCGGCGCGCCCGTGCGCGCTTTAATGGGGGTGCGGGCCTTGCCTGCGCTACCCCGTGAGGCACGGCCTCCTCCACGTCTTTTCGGCTAGCTTCCGTCCTCGGATGCTTGTCCTTGGTTGCCTCCTTGCCCCCTTCCCGAAAACCGGGGGGGGTCACTACAGGTTCAAACCCACCCCCCTTCCCTTCCCGAAAACCGGGGGGGGGGTCACTACCAGGGGGGGGGTCACTACCGGTTCGAACCGCCCCCCTCCCGAAAACCAGGGAGTGGTCACTACGGGTTCGAACCCCCCCCCCCCTCTCGAAAACCGGGGGGGGTCACTACCGGGTCGAACCCCCCCACCCCACGCTCACTGCCAGCAAACGACTCCCGTGTCCCTACCACCGTCCGCACCACATTCCCCACTGCTGTCCCCAGCACCACTGTCTTCACCACCACTGTCCCCACTGTTCCCACCACCGTCCCCACTGTCCCCACCAGTGCCCCCACCACTGTCGCACTGTCCCCACTGTCCCCACCACTGTTCCCACCACGGTTCCACTCTCCCCACTTTCTCCACGGCCCCAACCATTGTCCCACTGTCCCCACTGTCCCACTCTCCCCGCCGCTGTCCCACTGAGCTGTCCCACTGTTCCCACCACTGTCCCCACTGTCCCCACCACTGTCCGCACTGTACCTCTGTCCCATTGTCCCACCGCCGTCCTCGCCACCGCCCTCACCACTGTCCCCACCACCACTGTACCCTCCACTGTCCCACTGTTTCCACCACATTCCCACTGTCCTCACACCACTGTCCCCACCACCACCGTCCCCACCACTGTCCCACTGTCCACAGTGTTCCCACCATTGTCCCCGCTGTCACCACCAGTGCCCCCACCAGTGTCTCCCTGTCCCCACTCTCCCCACCATTGTCCCTCCACGGTCCTACTCTCCCCACTTTCACCACGGTCCCCACCACTGTCCCACTGTCCCCACTGTACCCACCACTGTCCTACTGTCCCCGCCACTGTCCCACTGTGCTGTCCCACCGTTCCCACTGTCCCCATCACTGTCCCACTGTCCCCACTGTCCCCACCACTTCCCCCACTGCACTACTGTCCCACCAAAGTCCTCACCACCGCATTCACCACTGTCCCCGCCACTACCGTCCTCACCAGTGTCCAACTGTCCCCACCACTGTCCCGCTATCCCCTCACCACTGTCCCCACCACCACCGTCCCCACCACTGTCCGCACCACTGTCCCACTGTCCCCGCACCACTGTCCCCACCACCACCTTTCCCACCAGTGTCCCAGCATCCCCACCATTGTCCAACTGTCCCGATCGAGGGGCGGGGATCGATTGCCGGCGGCAAAGGGGGGGGTGGGGTTCGAACCGGTAGTGACCCCCCCCCGGTTTTCGAGAGGGGGGGGGTCGAACTGGTAGTGACCCCCCCCCCCATTTCATGATGGACGGGGGGGGGTTCGAACCGGTAGTGATCCCCCCCCACGGTTTTCGAGGGGGTGGGGGGGGGGACGGGTTGGGAACCCCTAGTGACCCCCCCCGGTTTTCCGCCAGCAGCCTGTGGAACACGCTCTTTCACATATATATATATATATATACACAGAAACTCCCAATCAACCGCAAAGAGGCCAGCTGGTAATCAACATTGCCTTGAATACCATCATGTTCACGTTCTTCAACCTCCTGCTCCGCACCACTGCATGCACTGAATTCAAAACTTCCTATATGAGTGCGCGACGTCCTTCGACTCCACCCCTGGACAGCATCACGACAATGCAAGATGGCCCCAAGATGGACGAGATGTACATTTGACGGCGTTTTGGGGTGTTGCTCCAACCTCGCCGCACGTGCCGCTCGAGTCACATGGCACGGCTCCCCCAAGTCTGGGGTTACAAGGCGACACACGTTCTGGCCTCAAGTGCCCCCGCGAACAGTTGCCACCCAGAATGATGAATTAGCACGGTGGCGTGACTTGCCGCAGGACGCTGCATAATGAATCGATGGTTGCCGTCGCAATGGCATGCCGAACAAATTCACAACGCGGCGTCAGACATCCAAGGAGCGCCGTCGCCGATTACCAGACAAAAGAGGATACCCGCTGTTCCTGATCAAGACCAATCTTTCAACTGCGAATGGTCTCCAGTTGCCGCACGCGTGCCATCCAGGGCGACCCTCCACCAATAATCCATCGTCAATCTCTTGATAACCTCTATTCGCAGACGAGGGTCGTCGTAATACGGTAGCAGCTCCTCCTTCCACCGCCTCAGCTTCTCAACCGTGAGTGCTTCTGCCGTCCAGCTGTCGACGAAGACGACGGGCAGGAGCGAGTAGGCGGCGTCCAGTGGAGAATGCTGTATGATGGGGATGGCCCCGGCTGCTATCGCCTGGACGGCCCGCGGACTTGGATCGAGGCCACCACCGTGGGCACAAAGGACGAAAGAGTGATTCTGCCACCAGCGGGCACTCCAAGTCCCGTTCTGATCTGGGACCCACGCCCTGAAGTCCGTGAATGCGCTCCACGGGCCGTGTCGAGGCATGCAGAGTTCGAGCACGCTCCTCCGGAACTGAAACTGGGGATGCGTGTCTATGACTCCCGATGCATTCTTTGAGGGAAACGAAGAATGACGTAAGCATAAAAGAACTCGGAGGTCCCCGCGGATTTCTCGGATCCGCGCTGGACCACCCGGGTGGCGCCTCCGGCGCCGCCACCAGCGCGCTCCGCGCGCCAGGGAGAGGGGTCCAGCGCGGATCCGAGAAATCCGCGCGGACCTCCGAGGTTTTATGTTTATGTCAATATTAGTTCCCCTATCTTTTTATCTAACTCTTGATGCAACCTACCGTTGCAGACCATCATCCACCTGCCCTCCATGTGAGCACGAGACCGTGAGTCATTGCTGGGCTGCTGGGGTCCCCTGAATCCTTTCTCTTGTCCTACCTCCTATCCGCCGCCCCCTCCAATCCCGGCTCTACTCCGCTGCGTGCGATTCCTGCAGGGGCGCCGCGAGGCAGCCAGGAGGGCCACGGAGGCTTCCAGAAGTGTCACACGAGGCCCAGAAGAGGACCTCAACATCTCAGGACGGCTCGACATGGCCCACCATCCCCCTGAGACGCCCCAAGGGGGCCTCAAAAACCCACGGCCAGGGCCCATCTATACCCCAGAGATGCAACAACAAAAGCTGGATGGTCGCATGCTTTTACTTTTTTAAGTCGGGCCTGTCCTCCTACAGGCGACTTTTGAACGAAAAATGCAAACTACGCAATCAATCCCATCAGCCCTTTGGGCGACAGGTGGTCGAATGAGATTCCTCTCCCATCTTCCAAAGAACCCCTCTTCCCCTACGGGGAGGGGTTTACCCATTCCCTTACCCCTCTCCTGGACTGTTTTTTGGGGGTCCGCGAGGTGTCAGGGCGTCCAAAACGGCCTCGGCGAGGAAGCTAAAATGATTAGTTTTACTCAGGCTTTGGCCCCGTTGGGGCCTCTTTGGGGGGGGACCGAACGTGGCCCCACCACCTCTCTGGGCGCCAAAATCACTGGTGTTACTAAGGTTTTGGCTCCATTTTGGCCTCTTCGGGGGCGGGGCCCTCTGGGCGCCAAAATCATTGGTTTGACTAAAGTGTTGGCCCCATTTTGGCCTCTTTGGGGGGGGGGCGAACGTTTCCCATCTCTCATTTGATCGATGGCCCCAAGAGGCCTTCCAGGGCTTCCAAGAGGGCTCCAAGAGAGCCCCAAGAGGGCCCCAAGAGGCCCCCCAAACGGCCCAAGCGGCCTCCAAGACGCCCAAGCTGGCCTCTAAAAACCCCGCCATGCCCCAAGAGGGCCCCAAGACGGCCCCAAGAGGGCTCCAGAGGCCTCCAAGACGCCCAAGATGGCCTCCAAGACGGCTAAGATGGCCCCAAGATGCCTCCAAGACGGCCCAAGATGCACCCAAGACGGCCTGAGATGGCCTCCAGATGGCCTAAGACGGCCCAAGAAGACCCCGAGAGGCCTCCAAGACGGCCCAAGAGGCCTCCAAGAGGTCCTCCAGGAGGGCCCGAAGAGGCCAACATCATTGATGTTTCCCATGTGTTTGACAGATGTTGGCCGTTGCTTCTTTTCGGCATTCCGACGGCTCAAGACGGCCCAAGAAGTCCCCAACATCGCCCACGAGGCCTCCAAGATGGCCCATGACGGCCCAAGAGGCCCCCAAGACGGCCCCAAGAGGGCCCAAGAGGCCTCCAGGACGACCAAGATGGCCTCCAAGACGGCTAAGATGGCCCCAAGATGCCTCCACGAAGGCCCAAGATGCACCCAAGACGGCCTAAGACGGCCTCAAGATGGCGCAAGACGGCCCAAGAGGCCCCCAAGAGGCCGCCAAGACGGCCCAAAAGGCGTCCAGGAGGTCGTCCATGAGGGCACGAAGAGGCCAACATCACTGATTGCCCGAAGGCTTTTGAAAGAGTTTGGCATTTGCTTCTTCTCTGCATTCCGACGGCTCAAGCCGGCGCAAGAGGTCCCCAAGATCGCCCAATAAGCTTCCAAGATGGCCCCATGACGGCCCAAAAGGCCCCCAAGACAGCCCCAAGAGGGCCCCAAAACGGCTGAAGGCCTCCAAGACACCCAAGATGGCCTCTAAGAGCCCCTGCTATGCCCCAAGAGGGCCCCAAGACGACCCAGACAGGCTCCCAAGACGACTTCCGACGGCGTCAGACAAGCCAGGAAGGCCGTAAGACGGCCAAAGAGGCCCCCAAGAAGCCCCTAAAGGCCCCCCCAAAACCCTCCAAGAGGCCCCCAGGAAGCTCCCAGGAGGCCCCAAGAGTGCCCCAAGAGGTGCCCTAAGAGGCCTCCTCCTCCTCCTCCTCCTCCTCCTCCTCCTCCTCCTCCTCCTCCTCCCCTCGCCCCCACGCGGCCCCCAGGGATGGCCCGAAGAGGCCTTCCAAGGCCACCCCATTGCTCCCAGAGATCTCTCGGTTCATCATGGTTGCTCGCTTTGTTTCCCTAGATGTGTCCCTTCGTCCCTTTTCCCGTCAGCTCTCGTGGGCAGGGCTTCTGAATGGGCTGGTGGGGATACTTTTTTTTTGATCTGCGGCCCGCAAGGAAGAGTCCATAGGGCGTGTCAATCGGGCTGACTGGGGCACAGAGCCAGATAATTTGCGAACCCAGCTGTCACTGTCGACAGCCGACCGCACATGCAAGCGTGCAGAACAAATTGGGGAAAACGGGCAGACGAAAGCACTAAGCCATAGAGAAGCAGAGCGGCCACTCTGGTGGGGATACGCGAAGCGTGAAGAGTACCCCAGAATGGTCAAATGCTCAAAAAATCGTCCCCTGAACATTCCCCCTGTAGAGGGACAGGCCCGACTTGAATGTACTTGTTCGGGTCAATGGCCTCGTCTGGTTCCCAAGAAGGCTTCGGGGCGCCCCCGATGGGCCACAACAAGATGGCCCGAAGGTTGCCCCTGGAGCCTCTCAAATGCCGCCAAAGCAATCAAACATTATGACCCAACCAGGCCCTGAAACGGCCGCACGACGCCACTCATGACCCAACAACGGCTCCAATACGGCCGCAAATGCCCCTCAAGAGGCAGCAAGGTGACCTGAAGTGGCTCAGGATTGCCCGAAGGCCCCAAGATGCCCCAAAATGGCCGCCATCCGCCGGCCCAACGGGCCAACGGCGGGCTAAACAATCTCCGGTAACAGCTTTAGAATGCTTGTAGTTCACGCGCGCGTGGCTGCCCCGGGGAGTCCCCGGGCGAAAGGTACCCATCACGGATGCCGGGCGGCCCCCTGACGGTCCCCATCACGGAGCCGGAGCTCCCGGGGGCTGCCTTCAGCGCCTTCACGAGCGTCTCAAGAGGCCCCCAAGTCGGTCTAAGAGGGCCCAGCGTCACCGGAAGTCTTTCCAAGAGGCCCAAGATACCCTCCAGACGGCTCCAACCGCCTCCAAGACGTCCGAAGACGCCACCAAGACCACTCCCTAGATGCCCTCTAAAGGAAAAGCTCAAAGATTGTCCTTGGCTTTGTTTTCAGGTTTTCAGGTTCTCACCTTGTCGGCCGCCGACGGTCTAAGATGGCCCAAGAAGTTCCCAAGATCGCTCCAAGACGGCCCAGTAAGCCTCCCAGAGAACTCCAAAACGGCCCACGGGGACTCCAAGACGGCTCAAGTTTCTCCCCTGACGGCGCTGGAGAGCCCCGAGACACCTT
>CAUYUJ010007047.1:493628-503900 GCA_963575745.1 Prorocentrum cordatum
GAGGAGGAGGAGGCGGAAGAGGCGGCAGAGGAGGAGAATGAGGAGGAGGATGTGGAGGGAGGAGGAGGGGTGGAGGGAGGAGGAGGAGTGGGGGGAGGAGGAGGAGGAGGAGGAGGAGGAGGAGGAGGAGGAGGAGGAGGAGGAGGAGGAGGAGGAGGGGAGGCGTGGGGCAGTGGACTGAGGACTCCGTGGCCTCAGGGGTCGGCACAGCGCGGGCGGCCGCCAGGCAGAAGCGCGCCCACGAGTGGCAGGAGTCCTACAGACCCCCTCGCGTGTGCGAAAGAGTCACGACGCAAGGTTTAGGTCGGGCGCGTCCCCTACAGGCGGATCTTGGGCGAACAAAATATAAAGTACTCAAAAAATACGGCCAGAGGCGTGCTGAGATCTCGGGTAAGTGTACTTCACAATATTTCTAGTTCGCGCGCGCGGGGCGGCCCCTGGGGGGGGGGCCCCGGACGAGAAGTATCCCGGCTGACCCTAGGCCGGGTCCCGGGCGATCCCCAGGGGGAGGCTATTTTTCGCCACCCCTCACGAGGATCGTGGCCTCCGAGGGGGTGGCTGCAATCGACTACCCCCCCCTCCCGCCCCAAGGGGCCCCCAAGAGCCCCCCAAGAGGCCCCAGGGGAGCCCAAGACGCCGCCAAGGAGCCCCAAGACGCTCCCAAGAAGCCCCCAAGAGGCCCCCAAGACGGCCCCAAGGCCCAAGAGGCCCCAAATAGCGCTCCAGGGCCGGCGGAATGAGCGAAGCGATTAAATAATCCCCAGAGTATTTTGTCTATTTTTGAATCTCCTTCCTGTAGAGGGACAGGCCCGACTTAACGCAATGTTTTTTTCGCTGTTCCCGGGGCCCTTACAGGGCCTCGGGACCGTCAGAAAACGACTGAAGATGAAAAACCGGTCCCAGGGAAGGGGTCCAGACCTCTGGAGGTCGACGCTGTGACGAAATCGCGACGTCGGGGGCCTGGGGCAGCAGGAGGGGGCGGGGGGACGGCGGGGGGTGGGCAGGCAACACGCGGAGTGCGGGGATGAGCCCGAGGGGAAGAGGAGGGATCAGGACGAGGGAAGGGGGAGCTGGGAGAGGGGATGAAGAGAGCGGATGGGTAGCGAGGGGGGGAGGGAGGGTGAGGTTCAGAAGGAGGAGGAGGAGGAGGAGGAGGAGGAGGAGGAGGAGAAGGAGGAGGAGGAGGAGGGGGAGGAGGAGGGGGAGGAGGGAGGAGGAGGAGGAGGAGGAGGAGGAGGCGGGGAAGGAGGAGGAGGAGGAAGGAGGAGGAGGAGGCGAGATTCGCCAGAGGCGCGCCGATCCATCCGGAGAAGGGCCGGCGCGAAAGGGCTGCCTGGAGGAAGGGCCTCGCCAGGATCGAGCAGTGCACCGGAGCACAAAGAGGCCCGACCGAAGAGCGACCGCCGCGCGCGAGGAGCCCCGAGGGGGCCGAGGCGAGGCGGGGCGGGGGGCCCGAGAACCACACGAGAGGGGGGCCTCCGTCGTTGAGGGCTTGACGACTTCTGACGTCTCTCGGCTCGCGCTGGAGCGGTCGCGGTTTGCTCCGGCTGTCCCTCGAGACATCTGGATTTGCCCGGGCTGAATTACCCACATGTGCCTGAATGTACCTCGACTTGTCTGCATCTACCTGGACTTCTCTGGCTCGATTCTCACAAGTCGATTGGCGAAAAGTCGTCAAGCCCTGAGGGATTCCGCGATGACGGGGTATACGTCGACTCCCATCCCAGGCTGCGTGGGGGCTCCGAATGGACCAACAGCTTTGGGCCCAACCCTGGGATATACGATGTCGGGGCGTCCTTCCTCGATAGGGGTGCGTCCGAATAGACCCCTCTTGCGGTGTATCTCAGGGTTGCCCCCTGTTTCTGAACGGCCAAGCTTTTCGGGTGGAGCTCGGGCATCGGGGGAGAAACATCGCCTGCGAGGGGAAGCCTCTGTGAGGCACCCGGCGTGACACCAAGCGGTTCGTTGCGTGGCAGCGCCAATCCCACCCGAACCATCCACAACCACCCCCGCCATGATCTGGCTATCGGCCCTGCGGCCGGGACAGTAACCGGTGTGGCAATCTCAAAAGTCGCCGTCCTGGGCGGCGGGCATGAGCGGAGAGAGCCTGACGAATGCATTCAAATGTCATGCCCACGGGAGGCTCTCGGCGGGAGGCCCAGAGCGGTGCATTCAATGATGACTTGAGCAGGGGCCGACCGTCCTGACAGTCCTATAGTCCTACCACGGAATGTTCTTATCACCCAGAACTGTTCTCATAAAACAGCATTGTTCTTGGAACAGAAGCCCGATGGGTTAAAGCAAGACAGTCTCAGCCAGAAATGCTCTAAGAACGTTTCGAGAAGAGCACGAAAGGCTCTTAAAACAATATTTGGTGGGCCAATCGGCGAGCCAGGACAGCTTCGCCGCACCAAAGCAAGACATGCCCCTTTACGCAGCCACGTCAAGATATCGGACGCAATCAGGCTGCTTTGATTAATGTTGTCTGGTGATCGTCCCGCTCAGGAAGGATCGGCGAGCCGGTGCCTCAAAGCTCAGCGCTCTGGCGTTCTGCTGGAAGGCACTTGTGAGCGGGAGCATGAGAGCCACGGGAACGCTCCCTCAGACGCTCGGGCAGATCGTTCAACTCGGATCTCACAGCGTGGAATAGGTAGAATGCGACGATTGTTGTGCGAGTGACTGTAGGGCGAGCCTCATCTAGTGAGGCGGGTTCTTGCTCAGACCTCAATCCCCGCATCACGAGCAAGCGGGGGCATGGAAATGTGCGGGGAATGGCAGTAAAGTGCGTCACATGAGGGCGGAGGAGCATCACGAGCAGGGGGAGGAGGAGGAGGAGGAGGAGGAGGAGGAGGAGGAGGAGGAGGAGGAGGAGGAGGAGAAGGAGAAGCAGGAGGAGCGGGAGGAGTAGGAGGAGGAGGAGGAAGAGGAGGAGCAGGAGCAGGAGCACGAGGAGGAGGAGGAGGAGGAGGAGGAGGAGGAGGAGGAGGAGGAGGGAGGCAGATGAAGAGAATGCAGAGGATGACGAGAAGTGTCAGGATGAGGAAGGGGACGACGATGATGGTGATGAGGTAGCCGACTGAAGACACGCAGAAGTTAGGATGTATTTCCCCAATCAGAGCTTGCCTCTGTAGGGGTCCTAGCGGATATAAAGCTGAGGTGAGGTGGGCGGCCGATTTCGGTGGCCGGGGCCGGGTGCCCGGGTGCCCGGGGGTGCCCGGGGGTGCCCGGGTGCCCAGGGGTGCCCGGGTGCCCGGGGTGCCCAGAAGTGCCCGGGGGTGCCTAGCCCAATAGCCCTATATCCCTATAGCCCAATAGCCCAATCGCCATATATCCCTATAGCACTATAACCCTATAGCCCTATAGCCGTACCTATACGACCACCCTTCGGGTGATAAGGAGGTTCGGGGGGGGGAACCAACGTCTCACTCGATCGGTCTCACTATCGATCTCAGTATCGATCTCACTATCGGTCTCGCTCGATCGATCTCACTCGATCGATCTCACAATCGATCTCACTCGATCTATCTCATTCGATCGATCTCACAATCGATCTCACAATCGATCTCACAATCGATCACACAATCGATCTCACATTCGGTCTCAATATCGATCTCACTATCCAAATCACAATCGCTCTCATCATCAACGTCATCATCATCAACATCATCATCATCAACATCATCAACATCAACATCATCACCAACATCGTCATCATCATGAGGGCACCGTCATCGTTATCATCATAAACATCATCATCAACGTCAGCATCATCATCGGGACAACATCATCATCATCATCACCATTATCATCTCATCATCAACATCATCATCATCGGGACACAGTCATCGTCATCATCATCAGCAGCATCATCATAATCAACATCATAATCGGGACACCATCATGATCACCATCGTTCCCATCATCAACATTATCATCAACATCGCCATCATCCTCGGGACACCATCGTCATAATGATCATCGCATCATCATCACCGACATCATCACCATCAACAACAACATCATCATCATTGGGGCACCATCACCATCATAAGCAACATCATCATCAACATCGTCATTATCATTATTATCAGCATCGGGACACCATCATCATCACCATCATCATCATCGACACCATCATCATCGGGACACCATGATCATCATCAACATCATCATCAAAATCATTATCGCCGGGATACCATTCCCATCAACATCATCATCACCAAGATCATCGGACTCAGCATCATCATCATCATCAGCATCATCATCATCGGGACACCATCATCGTCATCATCATCATCATCAACATAATCATCATGAACATCATCATCCTCATCATCGGGACACTATCATCATCATCATCATCGACACCATCATCAAGATCATCATCATCTTCATCGGGACACCATCATCATCATCATCATCATCATCATCATCATCATCATCATCATCATCATCACCTCATCATCATAAACATCATCATCATCATCATGATCATCATCATCATCATCATCATCATCATCATCATCATCATCATCATCATCATCATCTCATCATCATCATCCTCGCGGGTCACCGCGGGGCCCCGCGCCCCGGATGAGAAACATTTGGTCCGGCCGCGCCTCAGCCATAGGAGGACACCGCGGGAACCGGCGGGACACCGCGGGGCCCCGCGCCCCGGAAGAGAAACATTTGGTCCGGCCGCGCCTCAGCCACAGGAGACTTTTTCTCGCCGGCCCACGCAGCTTCGCCTCGCACGCACGGCACGCACGAACACGAAACCGACACCGATTTCCCGGTGGGGGGCTCGCCGTTCCACTTCGATCTCACCCCCTCACCTCCGATAGCCCTATAGCCCAATAGCCCAATAGCCCCATAGCCCCATAGCCCCACAGCCCCATAGCCCCATAGCCCTATAGCCCTATAGCCCTATAGCCCTATAGCCCTATAGCCCTATGGTCCTAAAGCCCTATAGCCGTATGTAGCCCTATAGCCCTGTAGCCCGAATAGCCTTATAGCCCTATAGCCCTGTAGCCCTATAGCCCCATAGCCCTAAAGGCTTCTAGCCCTATATCCCTATGGCCACATCGCCCTATAGCCCTATAGCCCCATAGCCCTAAAGCCCTAAAGCCCCATAGCCCCCCCCAAATTCTGATTGGGGTTTTTCTCTGGTATCATATGTAAGAGAATGGTAGAGAGCGGATACGTGGGGATTGGGACAGGTACTGTGGCGAAGGGAGGGAAAGATGGTGGATGGGAAGGGAAGGGAAGTGGGCGGGAAGGGGGCCCGCCTGGCCTCCCAGACGGCTCCAAAGCACCTCAAGGCTAGCCCAAGGCCGCCCCAAGAAGGCCCCAATACCCCACAGCCCCAAGACCCTCCAAACCGTAATTGCCCACGACCCTCCCAAGGACGCGCAGATCGCCCAAGATCCCCCCAGGAGAGACCAAGAGGGCCCAGACGGCCCCCAGACAAGACGGGAAAACAAGTTCGGCTGAACGCGCGTGGAGGCCATACACCCCTGGCACTCGGCGATTGGGCGATGTGCGTGGTAGTTCCCCCCGTAGGGGCCCGCTGTGACTCCCGCTCCGTAGGCTAAAAACGGCGGGCCCACACCAGGAGCGCAGCCGAAGCTGGGCGCCAGTGGGGCAGGTAACTGCTAGTTATGAGGGGCGGAGGGCCCATACATTCCGACCGTCCTCATCCTCCTCCTCCTCTTCCTCCTCCTTCTCCTCCTCCTCATCCTGCTCCTGCTCTTGCTCCTGCCCCTGCTCCTGCTTCTCCTCCTCCTCCTCCCCCTCTTCCTCCTCCTCCTTCTCCCCCTCCGTTCCTTCTCCTTCTAAAAAACTTCTCCCTGTCGCACCCCGAGGCCAGTTGTTGGGGCGGGTTGGGCGTTTCGCCCGACTTTCTCACCATGTATGGTTCTGAAGCTTAAGAGGTGGCAACAGCTTCACCGATGGAGGGCGGGTCGTTTTCAAACTGTGGCTCTCGTCTCCGCGCCGCGCACATTCGCTTTAAACATTTGCAAGAGTTTCATGAACTGCGGGCGAGTAGTTTTCAAAATGTAGCTCTCGCCTTCGTTCCGCGCACACTCGTCTTAAACATCTGCAGGAGCTTCACGGACTGAGGGCGAATCGTTTTCAAAATATGGCCGTCGCCTTCGCTCCGCGCACATTCCATGAAAAAATGCAAGGGCTTCACGGATGGAGGGCGGCTCTTTCTCAAAATGTGGCTCTCGTCTTCGCTCTGCGCATTTTCATCAGTCTTGTTTGTTCTAAACAAGTTCACAGATGGAGGGCGAGCCGTTTTCAAAATGTTGCTCTCGCCTTAGCGCCGCGCACATTCGTCTTAAAACTTTGCAAGGGTTTCGTAGATTGAAAGCAGATCGTTTTCAAAATGTGGCTCTCGCCTTCGCTCCGCGCACATTCGTCTTAAAACTTTGCAAGAGTTTCACAGGTTGAGGGCGGTTCCTTTTCAGAATGTGGCTCTCGCCTTAGCGTCGCGCGCATTCGTTTAAACAAAGTGAGACGTTCACGGATTCCCATGATCAACGTACCAGACATGGCGTTTAGTAAGGGTTCAGGTTTATAGGGGATGCACAACATATGTTGGTTCGCTGTGTTCAAGTCCCAGGAATAGCGTTCTGGCACGATTCAGGATCGTCAAGACGCGACATTCAGGTTGGTCCATGGCGTTGGAATCCTGAGGACAATGTTTTGGCATGCTTCCTCAGTACAAATGAACCGTTGTAGGGACCTATGAAGAGGAAGCTTGAAGGGATGGTTTATTCTAACTTCGTTGACGCCTGTTGGGTTTACACTGGTCCTCCTCCTCCTCCTCCTCCTCATCCTCCTCCTCCCCACCAGCCCCCTCCCACATACTGAGGCTAAGGAGGTTGTCCTTGAGAAAAACAAATGGTACCGGTACCGCTACTCCCTGGACCTCACCTGGGGTGCAAGCTGACCCGAATCTCGAGGCGAGTCCAGCTGTGGCGACGAGCGCCTCCCAGGAGGCCGAACAAATTGAAAACGAGGAAAGGGTAGCGGCATACCCGAATACCTTTCTCTCCTCTGAGTTTCGTGGTCCCTTACTCCCCGTACCATTAGGTCGAGCATGTCCCCCTACGGGCGGATTTTGGAAGAGAGCGAAAAAGAGTCCACGCAAAATCACCACACATGGTTTAAAACATCGCCCCTGGACTATTTTCTGACTGCTTTTTTATAGAAAACTCCTCCAGGAGGGACACGCCCGACCTAACCCTACCATGCAGCAGGACACAGGCAACCGCCAACCCACACGCCGAGCATTGCGGAGAGGCCACGCGCTGCACGCGCAGCCGCGGCGGGCCCGGCGCGCACGAGGGCCGAACGCTGGAGAGACGCGCGGCCGCCAGCGTGCGCCTCCGGCCCTCGCCCGGGCCGGCCCCGCCATGTGTCAGGGGGAAGGGTCAGGGGGGGGGCCCTCCTTCTCCCCCTCCTCCTCCTCCCCCTCTCCCCCTCCTCCCTCCTCTCCTCCTCCCTCCTCCTCCTCCTCCCCTCCTCCTCCTCCGCCTCCTCCTCCTCCTCCTCCTCCTCCTGCTCCTCCTCCTCCTCCCTCCTCCTCCTCCTCCTCCTCCTCCTCCTCCTCCTCCTCCTCCTCCTCGCCTGCTCCTCCTCTCCTCCTCCTCCTCCTCCTCCCTCCTCCTCCTCCTCCTCCTCCTCCTCCTCCTCCTCCTCCTCCTCCTCCTCCTCCTCCTCCTCCTCCTCCCTCCTCCTCCTCCTCCTCCTCCTCCTCCCCTCCTCCTCCTCCTCCCCCTCCTCCCCCTCCTCCCCCCTCCTCCTGCTCCTCCTGCCCTCCTCCTCCTCCCCTCCTCCTCCTCTCCTCCTCCGCCTCACTCCTCCTCCTCCTCCTCCTCCTCCTCCTCCTCCTCCTCCCCCCCCCTTCCCGCCCCCTGGACCTGGGAGAATGTTGTCCAGGCCCCGCCCCGAGCCCGGCTTGGCCCGTGGGCCTCCCCCGGCGGGGGCGCGCCCCCGGCGGGGGGGGAGGCTGGCCTGCAGGGGGGGAGCGCGTCCACCCGGAATCGGCGGTGCATCGGCGACAGATGGGCGGTCGGCCCTCGCCCAGGCTGGCCCCGCCATGTGTGAGGGGCAGGGACCCTGACCTTACTCGAGGGCTAAAAACATATCCACGAGGGCTAAAGACATTCCTGTCGAGGTTTGAGACAGTCCAGATAGGTCTATAGGTCTGGAGGGCTATGTTTTGCACTCTGGAAGGTCACAAGGGGGGAACTGGCACGGGGGGGACGCGTCCACCTGGAATCGGCGGTACATCGACGGCAGATCGGCTGTCGGCCCTCGCCTAGGCTGGCCCCGCCATGTGCCTACAACTGGTGCCCGCCTCGGGGGCGTCCAAGAGAGGGGCGTGGGGGGGGGGGCGCAAATCACGGCCAGCGGCATGTGCGCGGGGACGAATTGATTCGCGGGCCCAACGGGCCAAAAGCGTACCAACATCTAGGGTAACAGCTTTAAGAAGCCTTCTGAGTCGCGCGCGCGTGGCCTACCCCTGGGGGTTCCCGGGCGGAAAGCACTCGCAAGGGTCCTCGGGCGGTCCCCGTCACGGATGCCAGAACTCCTGGGGGCTGCCTGCAGGGCCTTCAATCGGCTTCACGCAAGAGTGACCCCAGGCAAGAGTGACCTTTGCTGCGCGGACTGAGGGGGCGCAAAGTGGCCAAATCCAAGCGCGCGAGCAGCCGCGAAAGCATCGCGCTCAGCAATCGGGGGGTCCGTCCCCGATGAGCCCGCACCAATGGTCACTCCGGCGAAGGGTCACTCTTACGCGTAGTCCATTCAAGAGCGTCTCAAGAAGTCCCCAAGGTGGTCTAAGAGGGCCCAGAGTCACCAGAAGGCGTTACAAGATCTCTTGGGCTTAAGCCCAAGATAGCCTCCGGGCGGCGTCAATCGCCTCCAGGGCGCCGAAGACTCCTCCAATACCAATCCGAATAAGCCCCCTAGAAGCAAAATTCAACGATTTCCATTGGCTTTCGCAGGTTTTCAGCGTTCTCACCTTTTCGGCCGCCGACGCTCTCAGACGGCCCAAGCAGCCACTAAGATCGCTCCAAGACGGCGTAAGAGGCCTCCAGTTAACTCCACCACGGCCCAAGAGGGCTCCAAGATGGCCCCAGAGGCCTCCAAGACGGACAGAGAGCGCCCCAGGACGGCCCCAAGAGGGGGCCCAGAAGGAGGAAGCCGAACGGGCATTTCGAGCCCTCGGCCCCAAGAGGCGTCCAGGCTGCCCCAAGCGGCCCCCAAGAGCCGCCCCCATGGAGGGTCCAAGAGGCCCCCCACAGGCGCAGAGAAAGCCCCACGTGGCATCCAAGGCGCCCTCACAAGGCCCCCAAGAGCTCCCAAAACTGCCACCCTGGATCCCCCTCCGAGAACCCTCCGAAGAGACACCGATACGCATCCATGAGGACTCTCACCCACAACAGCAGCAGCGACGACCAGCAGCGCCGCATGGCCCACGAACGCGCACGCAAACGCCGACGATGGCACAAACGCACAACGATGGCACAACACGGGAACGAGCGAAGCGATTGCATGAGAAGAGGCGCCATGAAGTCTGGGGAGACATCATGGCCCCCGCCATGACATCCCCCCCAATCATCACCCACCCTCTCTGCGGCCCCCGACCTCCCTCCGGTTCTGTTCCCGGCCGTGCATCAGTGCGGGACCATGTGCAGCTCCCCGGAAGGCCCTCGAAGGGCCGGATGAAGACGCCCCGTGGCCCCCATAGGACCCCCTGCCCCAGAAGATCCCCCAGCCTCCGTGACTCCTCTCCCCGATCCCTTCCGCTCCCCCCTGCCCGTACGTCTGGCCGCCCAGCTTCTTCGAAACCTGCCCCCCACTGGACCTCGTTTGGCTAGGGCTGGCTTTCTCATCCCAGGCCGTTCTGGCCCCGAGGGCTGCAGCCGGCCTCCAGATGCCCAGGGCGGCGAAAAGCCGACCCTCGGTGGAGCTCCCTATGGGGCCACGAAACGCTGCCCTGGGTGGGGGAACCGCATGCGGGCTGTGCCACTGGGACCCTCGGTGGAGCTCCCTATGGGGCTACCAAGCGCTGCCCTGGGTGGGGGAACCGCATGCGGGATGTGCCACAGGGACCTTCGGTGAAGCTCCCCATGGGGCCACGAAACGCTGCCCTGGGTGGGGGAACCGCATGCGGGCTGTGCCACTGGGACCTTCGGTGAAGCTCCCCATGGGGCCACGAAACGCTGCCCTGGGTGGGGGAACGCATGCGGGCTG
>CAUYUJ010007047.1:504000-523336 GCA_963575745.1 Prorocentrum cordatum
CTTCGGTGGAGCTCCCTGTGGGGCCACGAAACGCTGCCCTGGGTGGGGGAACCGCATGCGGGCTGTGCCACTGGGACCTTCGGTGGAGCTCCCTGTGGGGCTACGAAGCGCTGCCCTGGGTGGGGGAACCGCATGCGGGCTGTGCGACTGAGACCTTCGGTGGAGCTCCCTATGGGGCTACCAAGCGCTGCCGTGGGTGGGGGAACCGCGTGCGGGCTGTGCCACTGGGACCTTCGGTGGAACTCCCCATGGGGCCACGAAACGCTGACCTGGGTGGGGGAACCGCATGCGGGCTGTGCCACTGAGACCCTCGGTGGAGCTCCCTATGGGGCCACGAAGCGCTGCCCTGGGTGGGGGAACCGCATGCGGGCTGTGCCACTGGGACCTTCGGTGGAGCTCCCTATGGGGCTACGACGCGCTGCCCTGGGTGGGGGAACCGCATGCGGGCTGTGCCACTGGGACCTTCGGTGGAGCTCCCTGTGGGGCCACCTGAGGCTGAGGGCTGATGCAGGCTGAGGCTGAGGTAGGCTGAGGCTGAGGCTTGAGGCGGCTGAGGCTGAGGCTGAGGCCGAGGCAGGCTGAGGCTGAGGCCGAGGCAAGCCCAGGCAGGCTGAGGCTGAGGCTGAAGCGCTGAGGCTGAGGCTGAGGCTGTGGCTGAGGCTGAGGCAAGTTGCGGCTGAGGATGAGGCTGAGGCTGAGGCAGGCTGAGGCTGAGGCTGATGCAGGCTGAGGCTGAGGCTGAGGCAGGCTGAGGCTGAGGCCGAGGCCGAGGCAGGCTGAGGCTGAGGCTGCAGGCTGAGGCTGCAGGCTGAGGCTGCTGAGGCTGAGGCTGAGGCTGAGGCTGAGGCAAGATGCGGCTGAGGCAGGCTGAGGCTGAGGCTGATGCAGGCTGAGGCTGAGCTGAGGCAGGCAGGCTGAGGCAGGCTGAGGCTGAGGCTGAGGCAGGCTGAGGCTGAGGCTGAGGCCGAGGCAGGCTGAGGCTGAGGCCGAGGCAAGCCGAGGCAGGCTGAGGCTGCGACTGCGAGAACAGCAGAATTCTACAACTGGATTCTCACCTAAATCTTAAGGGGAATGCTTGCAGGTATGCTTCTACACATCGCTGTTAGGTTGCTTTGCCGGGATAATCCCCCTGTAGAGGGACAGGCCCGACTTAACCCTTGTGCCGCCCTTCTGACCAGGATTCCACAGCGAATCCCTCGAAAAACCCTCGCAGGGAGGACAGGAGGCGAAACCGAGGGAGGGGCAGGGGAGCACCTTGTAACGGTATCGGACAAGTGTTCCTTCCCTCAGACATCCGACGTCGTGACTGTGCCGCAGCGTCGCTGCAAAGAGGTCTGGACCCCTTCGACCAACTCTTCGTCCTGAGTCGCTGAAGCCCCAGACCTGGAGGGAACAACAAGAAACGCTCACGGCGCGAGGATGTCAAGGTCTGGTCCTCCCCCGACCCCTTCCCCGACACCCGACGTGGTGATCTGCTCACTGCGCCGTCCCGAGAAGAACAGGCCCCGACCCCCCAGGGGGGCAGCTCTTCGCCTCAGCTTATAGTACCCCCGGAGGCCGAGCAGCGCGAGGCAGAGCGCCGGGGCTGACAGAGCGGCCGCGCGGGATGCCTGGCAGCCCCCCCCCCCTCGCCATCGGACGCCATCGCTGCGCCCGAAGCGCGCCGCCGCCGCGGCGCCCCGGCGGGCGCCCGGCCCGGCGGCCGCCCCGGGTGCGGCTGCCGCGCCGCGCGGGCGGCGCACGGCGCTCTCGCGGCGGGCGGGGCCGCCGGCAGGCGGGCGGGGCGGGGCCGGCGGGCAGCTGGGCGGGGCGGCGGACAGCCGCGCGGGGGGGCGGCGGCGGGCCGCGGGGCGGCCGGCGGCGGGGCGGGGCAGAGCGGGCGGGGGCGGGCGCGCGGGCGCCCCCGGGGGGCGGGCGGGCGCGGAAGCGGCGGGCGGGCAGCGGCAGCCGGCCGGGCGAGCGGGCGCTCCATGGAGGGCGGCGAGGCCTGGAGATCCGATCGGGCCGGGGGCCCCTCTGGGCAGAGGGGGGGGGAGGGCGGGGCGGGCAGGCGGGCGTTCGGGCTCGCGGGAGCAATCGTTTCGAGCTGCTTCGCGTGATCTGTTTTTGGTATGGCTTGCGAGTGTGTTCAGGATGCCGCCAGGGTCTTTCAGAGCTGACGCTTGCGTTTGTAGGACCAGCCCTTCATGACAAGTGGGTCCAGGGAGAGGGAGGCAGTGGGGAACAGGGGAAGTTGTGGAAGGGAAGACGGGGAGAAGGCGAGGGAGGCCTGAAGGGAGGGAGTGGCGAAAGCAGGGCAGGAGCCATGGGAGGCAGATCAGCAGGATGAACTAGTACCATCGGCGCAACCAGTCCCTGTGATGTGAGAACAAGAAGCCCAAACACAGGGCAGCCTAGAAAACGGTGAAAAAACACGCCCCTGGACCCCATCTGTCTGCGCCATTTCTCGAGCCGCATCGATATGTCAGGGTCCCGTGCCCCAAAGCCGGGCGAAAACGCCGAGCTGGAACAAAATGGGACGCCATGTTCTCTGATGCCCTCGAACTCGATGCAGGGGGACAGGGAGCGAATAATGGATGGGGGCAAGGGGAGAGGGAGGGCACGCAAGGGAGCTGGAAACTGGGAGGAGAGGCGCGGGGAGGAGGGGCAGGCGCGGAAGCGGCGCGAGCTTGAGACGGCGACGGCGAGAGCGAAGTCGACGAAAACGAGGGCGACGACGACGACGACGACCACGACGACGACGACGACGACGACGACGACGACGACGACGACGACAACGACGACGACGACGACGACGACGGCGGCGGCGGCGGCGACGGCGACAGCGACCGCCTCGGCCGATCCGTCGATCCTATCGGTCTTCGGTACTCGCTCCCGGAGGCCCCGCAGGGGGTCCCCGCGAGAGAGTCTCGCGAGGTCGCCTGGGGTTCGGAGGCCTCCGGCGGCCCGCAGCAAACTGAAGGGGCCCCAGGACACACACACACACACAGACACACACACACACAGAGACACACACACAAACACACACACACACATACATATATATATATATATATACACATGTATATATATATATATATACATATATATATACATATATATACAAATAACAGGATTCCCCATATTGTCCGGTATTTTCTTGATTTTTCGTCTTCCCCCCCACTTCCCACATTTTCCCATATTTCCTGAGCAATCGACGATGAAGTGTGTCTGCATGTTTGTTCCCCTCCTGAGAGACCGTCTCTCGAGGTCCCTGGGGTCGGAGGCCTCCGGCGGCCCGCCACAGATCCCGCAGGCGCGTCCAAGAACACCTTAGCAATCCAGAACCAGACAGCGCCCCGGAGATCCAACGCGTTGAAAGAATCAAGACGGAGGTTTTTCGCCTTTTTCGGCCTCTAGGGGTCCTCGCCGGGCCCCAGGACCTTCAAAAAACGACTCAGGATGAAAAACCGGTCCCCGGGAAGGGGTCGAGACTTCTGGGGACCGATTGAAAAAATCACGACGTCGGATCTATGGGGCGCCAGCCGCGGCGACGGCGAACGCTCTGAACAGGGGCTGTGTCGACCCCTCTCCCAGGCTGCGTGGGGCTTTCGAACGGACCAGGAGTTTGGCGCCCAAGCCTGGGATATACGACAAGGGGGCGTCTATCCTCGATAGGGGCGCGTCCGACTGGCCCCCTGGGGGTGCATGCCGAAAACAGGCAGCGCGGCGGCGGCGGCGAGCGCTCTGTGCTGTTTCGGCTACGCGCAAGAGTGACCCTAGGCAAGACTGACCTCTGGTGCGCGACTTTAGCAGAGGCGCGGAGGAACCAAACCCAAACGCGCAGGCCGCTAACCCTGAAACGTCTTTAAAACCCCCTTCCCCAACATGGGGGTAACTGCTTATCTGTTCGGCGGTATGATTGAAGAACTGGAGTCCCACCCACCGGGGGTAACGAACTATTTTTTCTGCGGCAGCCGCTGCGCAACAACGACGGAGGGGGAAGAGAAGGAGGAGGAGGAGGAGGAGGAGGAGGAGGAAAAGGGGGAATGTACTTCTGCTGTTTCTCTCTAGGATACAATTCTCTCTTTTCACATTTTCCCTAATGAACCCCCCATCCACCTCGGGTCCTCAGCCGAGGTGGAGGGGCAGGACAGGTGGCTGCCCGTGCACTACGAACCACAGCCACTAGCAAAGCACAGGAGGGGGAGGAGGTTTTAGGACACGTCCTGTTCACCGCCGAGAGAAAAAGAGGGGGGACCCAAACTAAAGACCTTTGGCGGCTAATATCGGATCGCACTCAGCCGTCTGTTGAGCAGGGACCGGCCGTCTCGGCATTCCTATAGTCCTACCACGACATGTTCTTAGAACCCAAAAATGTTCTAAGAACAACAACGGTGTTCCTAGAACGTAATCCCGAGGTGCTAAAACAAGACAGACTCCGCCGGAAATGTTCAAAGAACAGTTCGTGGGAACCACAAAAAGGTTCCTAGAACATTGCTTGGTAGGGCTATGGGCACGCCAGGACGCTTCACCACTGCTTGAGTCTGGAGATCCCTGTGTGCCCGCACCAGAGGTCGCTCCTGCGAAGGGTCATTCGCTCAGCGCGGGGCGGCCACTGGCAGCCGGCGACGGAGAGCGCCAGGCCGGCAAGCCTACCGCCCGGCAGCAGCAGGGGGCAGCCGGGCGCGGCGAGCAGGTAGAGCACCACGCCTGGGCGCGGAGTTTCGGCCGCGGCCCTCGAAGATCGGAGACGTTAGGGACCCAGAGATACAGCGTAAAACGGAATTGTTTCTCCGTTTTCGGCCTCCAGGGGCCCTCGCTGGGCCCCAGGACCGTCAAGAAACGACTCGGGATGGAAAACCGGTCCTGGTGAATGGGTCGAGAGTTCCGGGGGACCCCTAGTGAAAACATCACGACATCGGATCTCTGGGGAGCAAGGAAAAGTGATGCCACCACCAGGGACTCTCAGCGGGACGAGCCGGGGGGGTTCCCCCTGGTGGTATGCCCCCCCCCCTCTCGCTCGATACGCCCACCATCCCCAGCTATAGGGGAGGCATCGTGGACCTCCTCGCCGGAGGTGGCCCCCCTGGTGGTGGTGGTGTCACTTCTCCTTCCCCCGAAACGTCCTCGTGTCGCAAGTCAGAGCTGGTGGCGCGCAATGTGCTGCCACTTTCTTGGCCCTCGGGGGCCCTCGCTGGGCACCAGGGCCGTCGACCAGCGGGTGCAGGATGAAGAGCCGGTCCCCAGGAAAGGGTCGAGACCTCTGCAGGGACCTGTCGTCGGATGTCTGGCATCGAAGGCTCGCGGGCCGAGGCCTCCCAAGACTCTTGGAGCCTCGAAGGCCGATCGGCGACAGCCACGCCCGAAAGTTTCTATTCTGTTCGGGAGAGAGGGGGGGGGTACTCGCCCTGACCTCCCAGGGTGCTAACAAGGAGCCCTCCAGACCTGTGTGCCTATCTGGACTGCTCAAAACTTTGTTTTGAGCTCAACGCCCGCACAGCCAAGTGAAAAAACAGGACCAGCAGCGGTGGCTGGGAAACCACTGCTGGTAGCGAGGGCGACCTCACTGACTGAAAGGGTACCTCCAGCAGCCCCGGGGACTAGGAGGCACTGGCCACGCGACGGGCGACCGCCCCGTGGTCGGGCAAGAGAAAAACAGTCCAGTGCCTCAGCAGGGCATACGGTCGGGGAGGGCAAATCCTCCCCCGCGCCTGCCGCGCAACCTGTACTCGACAGGAATTGAGACGCCAAGGTCCTGTTTGGGAGGGGGGGGGATGCGGGCGTTGGCGCTCGGGCGGCCTCGGGTCGGCCGGCCTGCCCCTCCAGGCGCCCAGAGGGGCCTCTGGAGGCCGGGCCCGGCGGCGGAGCTCGAGCTTCCGAGCAGGCCCTCTTCGGCGTCCTCGTCGTCCAGCTGCTGGCCCCTCCCCCTCCTCCTCCTCCTCCTCCTCCTCCTCCTCCTCCTCCTCCTCCTCCTCCTCCTCCTCCTCCTCCTCTTCCTCTCTCCTCCTTCTCCTCCTCCTTCCTCCTCTCTCCTCCTCCTCCTCCTCTTCTCCTTCTCCTCCTCTCCTCTCCTCCTCTCCTCCTCCTCCTCCTCCTCTCTCCTCTCGGCATCGTCACCGTTTTTCTCCGCGCGACGCCAAGGTTGTTTTCGCCAGGGTGCTCGCCAGCAGGCAATCGAACGCTAAACATGCATCTTTTGCACGTGACTGGTTTACGTGGCTGTGCAGGCTGACTCAGCTACTCTTATCCTCCTCCTCTCCTCTCCCTCCTCCTCACCTCCTCCTCCTCCTCTCCTCCTCCTCCTCCTCCTCCTCCTCCTCCTCCTCCTCCTCCTCCAAGTGGCGCCAAAAGGCCTCCAACAGGCCCCGAAGAGGCCCCCATCCACAGAAATTGCTGCCAACCTTAGCCATGAACCTATAGTAGCCCTCCACGGGGGCTCTGGAAGAACATGTCTGCTGTGGCATTCGGTCGCTCGCTGTGCCCTGACCCACAACCCAAGCACGGTGGCGGGATGGGCCAAGGGCCGCAGAATCCGCCGCCCCCTGCTTGCAGGGGTGCACGGCGTGCTGGATGATTCAGGTTTTGGTTTTGGTTCTTTTTCTAAAAGAACTCCCCAATGGGCTTCGGCCCGTCCCGCCGGCCACCCGCAAATTTCCCAAAATCCATCTGTCAATGCCCAAAAACGGCCGTTTCGCTCGGGACATCCTCAAAAAATCGCGAAGATGGCCCAAGATGGCCTCCAAGTCCGCCCGAGATGGTCCAAGACGGCCTCCAAAACGGCCCAAGAGAGTCCAAGACGGCCCAAGACGGCCCAAGAGGGCCCCCAGAGGCCTCCCAGACGGCCCAAGAGGCCTCCAAGAGGTCCTCCAGGAGAGTCCGAAGAGGCCAAAATCATTGATTTTCCCTTGGTTTTTGAAGGATTTTGGCATTTGCGCCTTTTCGGCTCTCCGACGGCTCAAGACGGCCCAAGAAGCCCCCAAGATCGCCCAAGAGGCCCCCAAGAGAGCCCCATGATGGCCCAAGTGGCCTCCAAGATGGCCCCTAGAGGGCCCCAAGAGGGCCCAAGAGGCCTCCAACACGCCCAAGATGGCCTCCAAGACGCCCAAGATGGCCTCCAAGACGGCCCTGGAGCATTCCAAGCGGGCCCCAAGTCGGCCCATAGAGGCCCCCCAAACGGCTTCCGACGGCTTCAGACGTGCCAGGAACCCACCAAGATGGCCGAAGTTGGCTCGAAGCTGGCCCGAGACGGCCCAAAAAGCCCCAAAGATCGCCCAAAGCTTGCCCAAGAGGCCTCCAAGACGGCCAAGATGACCTTCAAGATGCCCACGTGTTCCCCGAAGGCTTTCCAAACCGATTCGGGGAACACATGGTCCGATAGCTTGGCAGGTCTGGCCTCAACGTTCGGCCACATAGGCGCTTCCAAAAAGGCAGGGGGCGGCGGTGATTCGCCGTAGGCGTCTTCGATCCGCCGCCCCCTGTGGTCTTGCCACAGGGGTGCACGGCGTGCTGGATGTTTCAGGTTTTGGTTTTGGTTCTTTTTCTAAAAGAACTCCCCAGTGGGCTTCGGCCCGTCCCGCCGGCCACCCGCAAGTTTCCGAAAATCCATCTGTCAATGCCTTTGTTGCCCCAACTTGGCCCAAGATGGCCTCCAAGACGGCCAAGATGGCCCAAGATGGCCTCCAAGATGCTTCCAAGACGGCCAAGATGGCCTCCAAGACGGGTAAGATGGCTCCAAGATGCACCCAAGACGGCCCAAGATGGCCTCAAGATGGTCTAAGACGGCCCAAAAGGCCCGCAAAAGGCCTCCAAGACGGCCCAAGAGCCCTCCAAGACGCCCTCCAGGAAGGCCCGAATAGGTTAAAATCATTGATTTTCCTTAGGTTTTTCAAGGATTTTGGCATGTTCTTCTTTTCAGCTCTCCGACGGCCCAAGACGGCCCAAGAGGTCCCCAACATCGCCCCAACAGCACCCAAGAGGCCTCCAAGATGGCCCCATGACGGCCCAAGAGGCCCCCAAGAAGGCCCCAAGAGGGCCTCAAGACGGCCCAAGAGGCCTCCAAGACGCCCAAGATGGCCTCCAAGACGGCCAAGATGGCCCAAGATGGCCTCCAAGATGCCTCCAAGACGGCCAAGATGGCCTCCAAGACGGGTAAGATGGCTCCAAGATGCACCCAAGACGGCCCAAGATGGCCTCAAGATGGTCTAAGACGGCCCAAAAGGCCCGCAAAAGGCCTCCAAGACGGCCCAAGAGCCCTCCAAGACGCCCTCCAGGAAGGCCCGAATAGGTTAAAATCATTGATTTCTATTGGTCCGAACAGATCTTGTGTATATCGTCTTTTCGGCTTTCCAAAACTCCGCGACATCCCAATAAGCCTCCAAGAGCGCCCCAGAACAGTCCAAGAGGCCTCCAAGAACGCCCTAGACGGCACAAGAAAGCCCCAAAACGGCCCCAAAGACAGCCCCAAGACGGCCCGGCAGATCTCCCAAACGCCCACGCTGGCGTCCACTACGGCCACGATAAACCCAAGTGAGGCCACAGAGAGGCCCCCAACCCAGCCCAGACGGCGTCAGGCAGAACAGGAAGGCCGCAAGGCATCCAAAGAGGCCCCCAAGATGCTTCCAAGACCGCACATGTGGCCCAATATAAACCCAGAGTAGCCAAAAAGGCACTCAAGAGACCTCCTCCTCCATTCCCCCCCTTCCTATCTCTCCTCTCCTCCCCGTCCTCCCCCACGTGTTCCCCGAAGGCTGTAAAGACCGATTCGGGGAACATATGGCCCAATAACTTGGCAGACCTCTGGCCACAGCAGTCGGCCGCATCGGCGCTTCCGAAAGGGCAGGGGGCGGCGGTGATTCGCCGTAGGCGTCTTCGATCCGCCGCCCCCTGTCGATTCATCGCAGGGCTGCCTGGCGTGCTAGACGCTCTCGGTTTTGGTTTTGGCTCTTTTTCCAAAAGAACTCCCCCTGGGGCGTCGGCCCGTCCCGCCAGGGTCCCGGGCGGATTGCCCAGGACCCCAACGTGCACAAAACATCCTCCCTGAAACGGCCGTTTCACTCGGGACATCCTCAAAACATCGCGAAGATGGCCCAAGATGGCCTCCAAGTCCGCCCAAGATGATCCAAGACGGCCTCCAAAACGGCCCAAGAGAGTCCAAGACGGCCCAAGACGGCCCAAGAGGCCCCCCAGAGGCCTCCCAGACGGCCCAAGAGGCCTCCAAGAGGTCCTCCAGGAGGGCCCAAAGAGGCCGAAATCAGTGATTTGTCATAGATTTTTGAAGGATTTTGGAATTTGCTTCTTCACGGCATTCCGACTGCTCAAGACGGCCCAAGAGGCACCCAAGATCGGCCAAGCGGCCCCCAAGAGGGCCCCATGACAGGCCAAGTGGCCTCCAAGACGGCCCCAAGAGGGCCCAAGAGACCTCCAACACGCCCAAGATGGCCTCCAAGACGCCCAAGATGGCCTCCAAGATGGCCCCGAAGCGCCCCAAGAGGACCCCCAGTCGGCCCAGAAAGGCCTCCCAAACGGCTCCCGACGGCGTCAGACGCGCCAGGAACCCACCAATATAGCCGAAATTGGCTCGAAGCTGGCCCAAGACGGCCCAAGAGGCCCCCAAGAGGGCACTCCAGGAAGGCCAGAAAAGGCAAAAAACATGTATTGTCCTAAGGTTTTCTACGGATTTTGTCATTTCCTTCTTTTCGGCCTTCCGACGGCCCGAGACGGCCCAAGAGCCCACAAAGATCGCCGAAAGATCGCCCAAGAGGCCTCCAAGATGGCCCCAGAACGGCCCAAGAGGCCCCCAAGACGGCCCCAAAAGACCCCCACGACGGCACAGGATGCCTTTAAGACGCCCAAGATGGCCTCCAAGACGGCCCTGGAGCAGTCCAAGAGGGCCCCAAGTCGGCCCAGAGAGGCCCCCCAAACTGCTTCCGACGGCGTCAGACGGACCAGGAGCCCACCAAGACGGCCGAACATTGCCCTAAGATGGCCCAAGACGGCCCAAGAGGCCTCCAAGAGGGCCCCCAGGAAGGCCCGAAGGGGCCACAATCATTGATTTCCCATTGGTTTTTGAACGATTGTGGCATTTGCGTTTTGTTTTGCCTTCCGACGGCCCGAGACGGCCCAAGTGCCCCCAAAGATCGCCCAAGAGGCTCAAGACACGTCCCCAAGAGGCCCCCAAGACGGCCCAAGAGGTCTCCAAGGCGCTCAAGATGGCCTCCAAGACGGTCCAAGAGCCCTCCAAGACGTCCTCCAAGAAGGCCCGAAAGGGTCAAAATGGCCTCCAGACGGCCAAGATGACCTTCAAGATGCGCACGTGTTCCCGAAGGCTTTCCAAACCGATTCGGGGAACACATGGTCCGATAGCTTGGCAGGTCTGGCCCCAACGTTCGGCCACATAGGCGATTCCAAAAAGGCAGGGGGCGGCGGTGATTCGCCGTAGGCGTCTTCGATCTGCCGCCCCCTGTCGATTCATCGCAGGGGTGCCTGGCGTGCCGAGTGATATGGTTTTGGTTCTTTTTCCAAAAGAGCTCCCCCTGGGGCTTCGGCCCGTCCCGCCAGGGTCCCGGGAGATTCCCGAAAACCCATCTGTCAATGCCTTTGTTGCCCCAAGTTGGCCCAAGATGGCCTCCAAGACGGAAGATGGCCCAGGATGGCCTCCAAGATGCCCCCAAGACAGCCAAGGTGGCCTCAACGACGGCTAAGATGGCTTCAAGATGCACCCAAGACGGCCCAAGATGGCCTCAAGATGGTCTACGACGGCCCAAAAGGCCCACAAGAGGCTTCCAAGACGACCCAAGAGCCCTCCAAGACATCCTCCAGGAAGGCCCGAAAGGGCCAAAACCATTGATGTTCCTTAGGTTCTTGAAGGATTTTGGCATTTGCGCCTTTTCGGCTTTCCGACGATCCAAGACGGCCCAAGAGGCTCCCAAGATCGCACCAAGATCGCCCAAGAGGCCTCCAAGATGGCCCCATGACGGCCCATGACGCCCCCAAGACCGCCCCAAGAGGGCCCGAAGGCGGCCCAAGAGGCCTCCAAAACGCCCGGGATGGCCTCCAAGACTGCCCTGGAGCACCCCAAGAGGGCCCCAAGTCTGCCCAGAAATGCCCCCGAAACGGCTTCCGACGGCGTCAGACGGGCCAGGAGCCCACCAAGATAGCCGAAGGTGGCTCGCAGCTGGCCCAAGATGGCCCACGAGGCCTCCAAGAGGGCCCCCAGGAAGGCCAGAAAAAGCCAAAAATAGTGATTTGCCGTAGGTTTCTGAAGGATTTTGACATTTGCTTCGTTTCGGCCTTCCGACGGCCCGATACGGCCCAAGAACTCCCGAAGATCGCCCAAGGATCGCCCAAGAGGCCTCCAAGATGGCCCCAGAACGGCCCAAGAGGCGCCCAAGACGGCCCCAAGAGGCCCCCAAAACTGCCCAAGAGGCCTCCAAGACGCTCAAGATGGCCTCCAAGACGGCCCACGGGCCCTCCAAGACGTTCTCTAAGAAGGCCCGAAAGGGTCAAAATGGCCTCCAGGCGGCCAAGATGACCTTCAAGATGCCCACGTGTGCCCCGAAGGCTTTCCAAACCGATTCGGAGAACACGTGGTCCGATAGCTTGACAGGTCTGGCCTCAACGTTCGGCCACATAGGCGCTTTCACAAAGGCAGGGGGCGGCGGTGATTCGCCGTAAGCGTCTTCGATCTGCAATTCAATTATGCAGGAACTGCTTCATGGTTTCGGCCAAGAGGGCGCCACTTGTGACAATACTGGAGCCTGTGGAGAGCTCTTAACCAAGGCGTCGCTGTTGGGACCCGTCCCTCGGTTCTACGCCTTGCATGTCCTTTTGTAACGTCTGTCTTGGAGGCGTCTAAAGGTGTCTTTACGGCGTACTGGGCTGTCGTAGGGCCGTCTTGAATGTTACGTATTCCCCAGAAGAGCTGTTCCTAAAGGGTCGGTGCTGCCTGCGTGCAAAAAACTACTAATGCCCGCACGTTGCTCGAGGCCCGATGCCTGTATTGCGTGCGCATTGCAACTGGACGCGACGAAGTACACTACCATGAATTGCCGTACCCTGGGTTGAATTGTATTGTAGCGCGTTGCAATGCATTGCATTGGTTTGTGCCGCTTTGCTCTGCAGTGAATTAACTTGCGATCTCTGCAGTGCAACGCAATGGTTTGCATTGCGTTGGTTCGATGTGCCTTGCATTGCCCTGCGCTACACATTGTGCAGTGTGTTCGGATGAACGGGATGGCAAAATACTTGCATCCGTGGCGGTTGTACTGTTCAGTCATGGACTTACTTGGCCCTGCCTTGACTGGCGCTGCCTCGATGTGCATTGCATCGCGTTGCGATGCATTGCTTCGCAGCCTTGTGCATGGAGTTGCGGTACTCATTGCTTCCATTCACGGCACAATCGTATCCACTGCACTGCAATTGCCATCCACTACAGTGTGGCAACGAGGGACAAGCTTGAAATACAATGCATCTATCAACTTTAGCTCCAATCGAACGTAATGTAACACGATATTTGCTGAACTCGCATTGCCACAGCTGCCGTTGCTATTGCCGCTGGCCAAGAATCCTACAACTGGCGCTGATACTTCTACGGGTACTCTTAATCTAATTTATCATTACACCACTCGCGCTGGGAACAGTACACTGGTGGTCTACGACTGTACTACCTTGAGGATCTACTACTGCGATGCTCCTCTACGATACGGCTCTCTTACTGCACAGTTGCGCACTCAGACTGCCCACCTTCCTGCTAAATTGCGGCTGTACGAGTCGATGATTCGTTGGATAATCGACTGTTCCACGAATGGGTTGTTATACTGCCCCTCTACTGTGCTACCCTACTACGCCTAATTACGCTTTACTTCTCGACTACTGTACGCACGCAATCTGTCTGCGCGATCCCCGTGCGGCAATACTCTTGTAGTCTGGCACAGGACGGCCCCACTGCTGCACGATTCTACCACCGACTGCTCAAACACCGTCCTGTGCTTTTACCCAATTTCACTTTGACTCTAAAGTCCACGACTGTCTCACTCGAGATTGTTGCACACCCAAATGCCCATTCCACTCCCCCCCTGTGCGCAACTGGAGAGCGCAACTCCCAAACGCAACGGGCATGCACAGTAAAGGCGAAAATGGTCCCGTGAGGGCGCTCACGGGTCCTAAATTCCCGAGGCGACTTACACATTAAAGGCGCTTGGGGCTGGGATGGGGTCCACAACAAGACTACAATGGCTCAAGTATCGTCAAACTCAAAGCGACTCGGTTCAAACACACACAATGACACACACACACGCACTGTTGGCGATCGCCGCCTCGCGCGCAGCGGCGAGGCGAAGAAATGGTAGCAGACAGCGATGCGCGCGCGGCGGCCAGGCCCTCCAGAACGCTTCAGATGCAACCCGCTGGCATCAGCCATCGGGGCGTACAGACACGCCCTCTCACACGCACACGCACACGCACGCACAAACACACGCACGTACCACACACACACACACACACACGCACACGCACACGCACGCACACACGCACGCACGCACGCACGCACGCACACGCACGCACGCACACGCACGCACGCACGCACACGCACGTACACACACACACACACACACGCACGTACGCATACTGCGCCCAGCCGTCGCGGGCGCGAGGGCGCGGCTCTGTGGCCCCGCGGCCGCCCCAGCGAGGCCGCCAGAGGTCATTCCTCGCTTTGGCGAGGCCTCGAGACTGGATCTTCCTCCGAAGGCGGCGTCGCTCTTGGGTTGTGGATGCCATGGCAATGGACACCCTAACAGTCCTATCCTTGAATGTAAACTGGGTTTAAAACGTCGGAAACATGTCCTAATCATGTTTTAAGCATGTTTAACAAATGTGTAAAACATGTTCGACACATGATTTAGACATCTGGAATTTGGCAACACACTTCCTCTCCATTGACCGCCCTCCACAACTCTTGGGCCCGGTTGCCCCCCTCAGAGCGGCCCCGGCGCCGAGGCATGAGCTCGGCGGGGCGCTGACACCACGCGCCTTGCGCAAGGCTTGCACAAGACGCCTCGCCCCCCTCCGCAGCGTTGCACGAATAAAGTTAGCAGGCTGTCCGCCAACATGGCGCGCGCGCGTGAATCGCAATCGCGCGCGCATGACGACCGCGATCGAACTCAAGAAGTGCACTCTCGGTCGGGCGATCCACACACTCACACCGATCAGAGCGCCCATCTGTTTCCTCGGGGGCACGGCTGAATCCAAACCGCGAGGGCAAGGCAAGGGTAGGCGAATGCCTCGAATCGGCTTCCCTGCGAAAAGTGCAGAATCGGAGGCAAGAAACGCGCGCCAAAGGAACACACACACACACGGGGAAACCAAAAGATATGGATACCGCTGCTCCCCAGAACTCTCCCAAAATGTCGAGGCGATTCCAGCGGTGGCGACGAGGGTCTCCCAGGAGGCCCAAACATGGGGAGTCAGAGAAAGGGTCAAATGGTATGAGTACCACTTCCCGCTCTGAACACACGCACACACACACACACACACGCACACACACACACACGCACACCGCATTGTTTTACGTTTTACAAGCCGACAACAAACGCGACCACGCAGGGCCTCGCAGCTGGTGGCAGCCATAACCATCTGGGCGTGGAATGCGGGGAGGAGGCGGGCCACACACAAACACGCACACACACACAAACACGCACACATACACGCACACTATTGTCCCTCCGCCGGTCAGGCGATGTCACCGTAGCGGATGCTCGAACGGGCCCCGCCGCGAGGCGAGCGACATCCGCCCAGCAGCCCCTGGCGAAACGCACTTCGCCGAAGAGGATCGTCGCCTGGCCTCGCGCCACCAGCCGCGCCTATCACACACACACACACACACGCACATACACACGCACGCACACCTGTTTCGTCGCAACACGGCAGATGCAATCCGCACAGGCGCTGGAGCTGTCGGGGACGCGCGGCAAACGGCTGCAGGAGGGTGCGCGCGGGAGGAGACGCGGCCGCAGAGGACAGGAGGAGGAGGGCACTCACAGCTGAAAGCGTCCTACCGCACACAATTTTCCCTCCGCCGGCCAGGTGACGTCACCGTAGCGAAGGCTTGAATGGGTCGCAACCAAACTTCCAAATTGCACTCGATATGCAGGGTAAAAGGCAGGCGGTGGACCCGGATGCTGGCGTGCAGGAGGACAGCGTCGCGCCCAGGTGTGGACAAGACGCAGCCGCAGTGGAGTGCGTGCGTGCCAGCGGCGACAGTAAAAGTGGGCTGGCGGGCGCAGCCTGTCACACACAGGCGCACACATACGTGTTTGCGTCGCGGCGCGGCAAAGGCAATCCGCTCACGCGTCCCAGAAAAACTGGAACACGGCGTCGCGGATGAACCCGCATGCAAAAGGAAAGGGGGGGAGGCGAAGGGGCGGCCGCGGAGGTCGCAGCCTATCACATACACACACACACACACACACGCGCGCGCGCACTTTTTTGCGTCGGCGGCTGGGCAGAGGGCGGCTGCTCCGGCGGATAGGCAACAGGGGGCACGCTGTGTGCAAATTAGGGCCGCAATGCATGGAAGGAGGAGGAGGAGGAGGAGAAGCCCCGGCGCGACGGAAAGAGAGGAAGCCAACCCGGTCAGAGCTGCCGGCTGCGGCGGGGGGAGCGCCCGGGGGGGAGCAGCGCCAGCACAGGCACACACACACACACACACACACACACACACACACACACACACACACACACACACACACACACACACTGAGCATGAGCACAAAGCGAAGCAGCGCAAAAGGCTCGGGAATCTTCTGACCCGGGTCAAGCCAGACCCGGGTCAGCAGGAAACCAAAAACTGCAATGCAGGAACAAAAAACTGCAACGCAGATCTTCGCAAACCTGGGTCAGCCAATATGCGCGGCCGCCTCGCGGCCACGAGCGGCTCGCTAACCCGGGTCAGCCAGAGGGGGTCTTCGCAGGATCCTGCAGGATCTGGTGCCCTGGCTGACCCCCGTTTGCATTGACCCCCGTCTCAAAGCTCCCGAAGTGCCCTTCTGCTCCTCATCCTGGCGGCGGAGCGCAGGACCCGCCCGCCTTCGGGGCCCTCTTCCCCCTGCGGGAGGTCCACCGCCGCCCAGGCGACGGAGCGCCGCACCATCGCGGCGGAGAGGGCGCGCTCCAGGTCGCACCTGTCGTCCCGGTCCTGGGGCGAGGGTGGGGGGGGGGGGAGGCAGGGTGGGGAGGAGGAGGAGAAGGAGGAGGAGGAGGAGGAGGAGGAGGAGGAGCAGGAGGAGGAGGAGCAGGAGGAGCAGGAGGAGGAAGAGGAGGAGGAGGAGGAAGAGGTGGAGGTGAAAGGAGAGAGGAAGAGGGGAGGAATGCCGAAGGACGGCGAAGGATGAATGCAGAGGCAGGAGTAAGCGGATGGGGGGGGAGGAGGGGGGAGTAGGAAGAGGAGGAAGGAAGAGGAGGAGGGATGTCGTTCAACCGGGACTCGACAATTGGTCCCAAAATTAATATTGCCAAACTGTGAATGAAAGCTGGTCTGGCGTTCGCTGGAATGACAACTTCGTGTTGCCCGCTTCGTCAAACATCTTAGGGCTGCCCCGGAAGTTGCCCAACGGGGGGAGACTGGGGCACAAAAGCGGAGCTGGAATGCAGGCAAGGTGCAGCGTCCACGCGTGCAGTCGCGGCAAGCCGACGCGACCCCTCACGCAACCAGGTCAGGCTCAAAAGAGGGCAAGAGGGAGAGCAGGGTCCCAAGGCAGTCCTCCCCTGTCGAGCCGGCCCGTGCCTGGGGAAACAGGAAGGTACGGATACCGCCACTCCCCAGACCTCTCCCTGGGTGCTTTCTGACCAGAAGGTCGAGGCGAATCCAGCGGTGGCGACGAGGGCCTTCCAGGAGTACCAACAAGGCAAACACGAGGGAAGAGAAGTGGTATCGGTGCGTATTCCTCCTCTGAGTATCGTGCGTGGGGCTGCGGCGCGCACCGGCGCTGCACTCCGCCCTCCCGTCCGGTGTCCTGGAGTGCTGCGGCCAAGCGCGCAAAGGCGACGGCGGCGGTGAGCGGGAGAAGTGGGCACGCGGGCCAAAGGACGACCGCAGCGGGAGGCGATCGGGGGGGACGAGAGGATAGGATAGCAAAGGGCCGGGTAGAGCATCAGCTCACGTAGCCGGTCTTCCTGGGGCCTCCTGGCGCTGGGAGGCGCCCATGCATCGGGGGAAGTGCCCGGCGGCGGGGCGGAAGCCAGCTGCACGCAGCAGATTTCGTACCCCCTCCTTTCCCTATCCTGCCCTGGTCGTCAGGGCCGAAATCGTCCCGTGGCTCCAGCGCAGCGATGAATCGCCAGCTTCCCCGCTCAGGGAAGGGGGGCTCATCCACGCAGCGCACCCAAGCGTGGAGGAGAAGGAACAGGAGACGCAGGAGGGAGCAGCAGGAGGGAAGAGAACATGCCGAGCAGCCAGGAGCAGCGCAGTTGCCAAACCATCGACAGCGAACCTGGACGAGAGCAGCGGGAGGGGGGCTAGGCCAAGAGAGACGCAGGTTCACAGCGCAGAGTGCAACACTCGCCTGACCGGGGGGCGCCTGAAAGAGCAAATGTCGTTGTCTACGAGCAGTGCCCCTGGCCCACAGACTCGTCTTCTACGCCACCTCGGAGCGCCTTGGTTGTCTGGAGGGGTGACAGCCCCTTGACATCGTCTTTGGTTTCGCACGCCCATGCTCATCCTAAGTCCTACATTCAGGCCTCACTTCACTTTTTCTGAGGCGCCACAGCCAGACAGTCGATCCACTCGTCACTCTCTTTTTGTTGGCAGATGTGCCAAACCAAACCACCTAAAATTAGTACCGTCCGGGCGTTGACCTAAGGAACACAAAGTAAGGAACGAGGCCCCTTTTCTCCAGAAGTTAAACTTAGACTTCCCATCGAAAACCTAAGGAAAACCTGAGGCAAACTGTGAAACAATCAAAGAACACCGAGCCCCTCCAGAACGAAAAGGGTTCCTTATTCAGCGCCCCGACTGTACCCCTAGTGCAAAGACGGAGACCTAAGTGAGGCCACGTCTTCCATTCGTCCGCAGTGGAGCCCATGATACAGCGGCAGGGTCACGCACCGAGCATGTCACGAACCCTGGCCCGCAAATCCTATCAACTGGTACTGGGCAGCCGCCGTAACGGTCTGGACGGTCACGCGGCGGGGAGGAGGAGGACGGAAACTGGAGAGCGCGCAACAGCTGCGCAATGCATCCGACGAAGAGCACCCGAAAACCCCGCGCGAGCACGCCTCGGGACCGAGAATGGGGGGCGAGGTTGCCCAGGGAAGAGCCGTTACGTGCACCCTGGGGGCGCCGACTGCCCTCGCCTGCGGCGAGAGGCTCCTGGGCGAATAGTTACGCGCGCGGTGCCCGCCCCTGGGCCACTCGCTCCTGTCCTCTAGGGGCCTCGTGGATGGGGTCGGAGAGCAGATGGGGTCGGAGGATCGCGCCGCATCGCCGATGCATCGGCGATGCAGCGGCGATGCACCGGCGATGAACCGGCGATGCATCGTCGGCACGGGCGATGCATCGGAGAGGTCGCCGTGGAGCGAATCGGGCCCCTTTTTTGACTCGCGGACAGGGGGCGAAACGGCGCGGCCGCCGGCGCCCCAGTACGGTGCCGACCTAATCGGACACCTGGGGCAGCTGCGCGATGCGCGCGCAGAATCGGGCCCCACACCGGGCCGCATCGGCAACGCGTCGGCGATGCGGCGCGATCCTCCGACCCCATCTGCTCTCCGACCCCATCTTAGGAGGCCCGGACGAACGGCGCGAGGGTGTCAGGGCTGCCCAGCCCGCCGCCGCGCCCCGAGAGCCTCGAGGAGGAGGAGGAGCAGGAGGAGGAGGAGGGGGATGAGGAGGAGGAGGGGAAGGAGGAGGAGAAGCAGGACGAGGAGAAGGAGGAGGAGGAGGAGGAGGAGGAGGAGGAGGGGGATGAGGAGGACGAGGAGGAGGAGGGGAGGAGGAGGAGAAGGAGGACGAGGAGCAAGGGAGGAGGAGGAGGAGGAGGAGTAGGGGAGGAGAGGAAGTAGGGGAGGAGGACAAGCTAGGTGCGCTCGCGTCATATCTGACGTCCTACCCCTCCCTCCCATCCCTTACCATGGCGCTGATTTTCTCTATCCGCGGACGCGTGTCGTAGCGGACCTGTGGCTCCGCGCGCGCGTGCGTAGTGGGTGGTGGTGCGCGTGCGTGCGTGCGTGCGTGTGTGCGTGGTTGTGGTGGTGGTGGTGGTGCTGGTGGTGGTGGTGGTGGTGATGGTGGTGGTGCTGGTGGTGGTGGTGGTGGTGCTGGTTGTGGTGGTGGTGGTGGTGGTGTTGGTACTGGTGCTGGTGCTGG
>CAUYUJ010007048.1:0-49366 GCA_963575745.1 Prorocentrum cordatum
AGAAAGAGAGATCGAGAAAGATCGAATGTTTCACAGAAAAATGTGAAGAAAATTGCAAACCCGAAGAAGAAGCCAACACAAAGAAGACAGAATAGAGAAACGAAAGAGGGAAAGAAAAGATAAAGAAATTTGTGGTTCGAAATTATTGTAAATACCAAAAAAATATGGTCGCGCATTTTTCTTGGTGCAGTTAGAGAAGAGTATGAGTTTTTGGTTTCTTGGTTCAGCCAGCGTGGTGAGATGGAAACATTTGTTTCTGTTCGAGCGGGTGTTCACCACGATTGTTTTGTTTATAGAACATTAAAATTTGTAAACCCGTAAAATCAAAATGAGAGTATTAGTGTATGGTAGTAGAACAGATTGATTGAAATTACACGTAAAGATATTTCTCAATATGGACAGCGTGCACGGCGCGATTTTTTTGAGTTGTTTGGGTTGATTAACATATTCTTGACGAAACAGAACAAAGATCGGAGCGTAGATTTCGACAGAATTTCGATTCGAGCAATAGATTTCTAATAGTTTTCAAAGATTCGACGCTTTTAAATATAGAAACAATATTCTAAAACCTGTTTTTAGATGGATTTGTTGTGATTATTACAATATTCTAGTTTATTACGCATCGAATTCATTTTTTTGGAATTTTGTATCAGAGTTACACGTTTTTCTGTAGTTAATATGGCAGATGTTCGTATTCGTGTTTTTTTTTAAAATTAATTCGTACGATTGTATCAAAAAAGTAGGATGTTCCGAAATAACAGATTTTCTTGTGTTTCTACACATTGTTTTCGGTTGTGTGCATGTATGTTCCAGTTTTTGTGTTTTTTCAGTTGCATGTGTTTGGTTTCCGTTCATTTTTTTTGTGTGTTACGTTTTTATTATTTTGGGAATTGGATGTGGGGTATGCTATTTTTCCTCACGTTGTTGGTTCGGTTATTTTTCATGATTGAAACGAACATTTCGAACCACAAATTAGTCAAGAAAATGTGTGTTTGGTTTCGAACGTTTCGCAAAACAAAACTCATGGGAAACAAACAGATTAGGAATACTAGATTGATTCAAACCATAGATGAATCAATAAGCAATGCATATCGAATCATTTACATCAATGAGTTTAAGTTGTCCACATCAATATTCGGAAATTTTGAGGTTGATGTCGTGTTCTGTTAGCCATGCGGAAGTTTACCAGAAAAAAAAAAAAAACACAACATTTTCACATTTTTGTTGGTTGTATTCAAGTCCCTTCATGCCGAAAAGAGAAACATTGAGTTTCGAGAACGCCGATTTTCATATAGCGTTGTTTGAAGTTCAGAGAATTTAGTTTTTGGTTTTCGTTAAGTTGTTTGTTTTATTGTTGTTTCGGTTTCCCCTCTCTCTTTTTTTTTTTTTTTTTTTTTTTTTTATTTTTGCGTTTCCTCTCGTGTCTCTCCGTCCGATTTCGCGTTTGTGTTTAGTTGTGTATTTGTTTCCACGTTTTCTTAGGTCGTTCGCATTTGTCGGCACCGGTTTCCGCTTTTATTTCCGATTTTGCTTTCGCGTCCGCTCCGGCTTTCGCTTGTGCCGTTGTTTCGGACGCCGGTTTTGCCTTCGTTTATGTTTGCGTTGTTTTTCTCATTTGTGTTTTTCTGCACCTTTTGCTCTTCCTCCTTTGCTAATTGTAAATTTGCGTTATTTCAGAGGATTAACGACGTGTGAGTGTAGTGAAACCATTCGATCTAGAAAAAATTATATAGGAGTGGATAATAATGAAAATCATACAGATTTAGATTTTAATAATGACAGATTGCATTGTTGAAATCTAGATTTGAATGGTGAAGTTAGGTCAGGTCTATGGAATCATATCTAGATTGAAATGATTTAAATGGAGAACATGCGTAATCTAGATTTAAATGATGATCAAAGGGGGCGTGAAATCATTCCAATCTAGCTTTCAATGAATGTATACAGTGAATCGACGTACATTTGAATCTAGATTCCAAGGAATAACAAATTAGAATCCAGTTATTAATATATATACATACGCATGCGTGTTAGAGAGAGAGAGAGATATTTTATATTTGATTACGTTTGCGGCATGGGATCCACATAGACAATTCTTCAAAGGAAGTGTCTACGTTGCATTCGAGTATAATAATTAGAACGTGCAGAAGTGAAGTAATTTTAAATCGCTTGTATGGGACCATGCGTTCATAAATCCAGTGTTGTTCTTACAGAACAAACAATTTGTTTCTGTTGGTTTTACGTTCCGTATTCAGTTCCATATCATAGTATTTATATTTGAGGATATAATATACAATACTTTCCATATTCTTCAATCTTTAAGAATATTCGAATTCATGAGACAGATATTTGGTTTTAAAGTGTGGAAGAGTTTCTATATGATTTCATATCATTTGTTAAGGGTATTGTTAACACAAGGGTGTATAGATTTTATCAAAGTTCGGAACAATAAAATTTCGAAACGCAGCGTTCATTGTATTAGATTAGAGCAGAAGATAATATTCCCGAGAGCTTTTACAGAGCTATAGAGCTTTAGATTAGAAGCCGGACGATGGTGGTCCCTGCCAGATGTATCTTCACCGCTTCACGATCCCGTGGCCGGACCCGGCAGCGGGAGCTTTTTGAGAAGTGTTCAAGCGTGCCTGCAGACGTGCAGGTATGTGGAAGCGTTCCTGGCAGCGTTTTAGAAGCGCTGCAAGAAAGGCCCGGAGGTTTGAAGAAAAGATTTGCCAGAGCATTCAGTTACGTAGGCAAGCTTTTCAGCGGGTCCAGAGCTTTTTTTCACGATGTTTTCACGCACGTTCAGCCGCGTGTGTGTGGTGTGTTTCTGCGAGTATATTTTTCTCTGATTATTTGACGAAACCAGTGTTTCGTATATATTGAATACAGAAAAATGTGTGTGTTTTTTTAGCTCTGGTTGGCTTGTTGGATAACAATGTAATTCGAAGTTATTTCTATTGGTATGTTCCAAGTTTTAGTTTAGTATGATTTGAGAAGAACCTAAGAAATGTAGATATGTTTCATAATTTTTGGTTGTTTTCCTCTTCGTTCTCATCGGCGTCAGTCTGGTATTGTTTGATAATTTTTTATTATGTTCTAGGTTTTGTTTGTCGTCTCCTTTTTCGTTCAGAGTATTTGATTTTGTATCAGGCATAATTCTATTTGGCTTCAGTGATGGTAATTCAAGTTTACTGAGGTTTGTTTGGGAATATGCCAGATTCCTATTTTGACGTTAGCTAACCTCTTTTTGCACCAGTGTTCTGGCCAGGTTTTTCATTTTTTCGATTTTGTTTTATGCTTCATTTGTTGTTTTGTTTTTTCCCCTATTTTCCCTTTTGTTTGTTTCTTATTTGCTTTTGTCGGTTGTTGTCTCTCTCTTTTTGCTCTGATTTCCCTTTGCGGATTTTGAGCAATTCAGGCGTTTGTTTTTTCCCCCGCCCGGCGCGTTTGGCATTGTCCTTTTTTTTTTCGCTTTTCTGCGCTTGCTTGCTTGTTGCCGGTCTCTTCCGTCGTTCCATCCCTCTTGGATTTTTTCTCGCGTTGTGTTCTATTGTGTTCATCCATTTCTTGTATTCCTCCTTTTTTTGTTTCGTTATCTTTTTCCGTCTCTAGTGTATTTAGTTTTGAATTGTTTACATTTGGGCGCTCATGCGTGGTGTGGTTTATTCCCGTGATGTTGCGAGAAAAAAACATGTTTTTTGTTGCTTATCGTTCTAGTGAGTTCCAAATTTGATTTTGCGGTGCAAGCAAGTGACGCATCACGCGTGCAACAGAAATTTCGCAACAACATCGCGCCACTGGGGCCCATCCACAGGACTTTTCTTGGCCAAGGGCCGGGCGTCTGAAAAGAATTCTTGCGGCTTGATGCTCTCCCGAAATTGGAAACCTCCCTGAACTGAATTTCAGGGTGAGATTTGAAACTGATTGAGGCGTGATAAACAGCAAGAAAAAATCAGAAATCGGATTTCTGCGCTGTCGAATCGCGTGGTTCCTGAAAAATAACCAGAAACAACAAAACAAACAAATTCCTAACATTTGCTCCTGATTTTCTGTCTTCCCTATTCGTTCCTTATCTGTGTCAGAAAACGTACGCAAATAATTTTGTGTTGGTGCATTGGAATTCTTAACCGAACCCAAAAACTTTCGCGAACGCGAAGTACGCATCCGGCATTAATACAGAGACTATTGGTATGTAAAACTCGCTAAACGATCGAAACCACCAAAACATGTGAATATTGTGAATAATCCCCTGTAATTCTCAAACTATGAAATAAGATGAACATGTTACTTCGATTTTCTTACGCGTACAACGTATAGAATGTCGATAAACCCGTATATCCAAAACACTATGGAAAATGAACCTTACCGCTGCATTGAATATCGTCATCAATCAATCTCGGAAATTTTGAAACGGCAACAATCAAATGAAACCGAAGCCTAAAAAAGGAAAAAACAAATATTTTTTAAGAAAAAAAACTCTTCTGCGGGGAAAAAAACTTAAAAAAGTGGAGCGTACTTTCTGATTGCAAGCTGCTTGTGCTTGAGGCTAATCAGCACGCGTGCGTGCGAAGGCGTTGGAGGTCGCTCCAAATCTTGCGGTGGCCAATCTTATACACTCCGGGAGCTGATGCCCCCTTTAACACTCACATTTGGTGTCGAAAACCGCACGCCCACAGTCTCCCACAGATTCCCCCTTGCAAGACAAATTTCTCATTGAAATGCGAATTTCCCTTAGCCACTTTCGCAAACCGTAGAAACATCCCTCTATTCTCGGTGCACAAGACTGTTCTTGGCCAGGGGCCGGGCGTCTTTAGAAAATTCTTTCGGCTTTATGCTCTCCCTTGTCCCCGTCGGCCCCTTGGCTCGCTCATTATGCCCCTGCTGTCCGCTCGCCAAATTATGTTGTCCGGCGCTGCTGTGTTTACAACATACTCCAAACAATACAATCCGACAGGCTTCTGTCAATTCGACAAAAGCTCGTCTGCGCTGCGGCTCGCGGCGGCTTCAGGCCGCGGCAGACAACCTGGCGAGAACCACTGCTCTTTACTCTTTGCGCCCACAGAAATTCAACTCCTTAAAGACAAATTAAGTCTCCACCTTGATGAAGAAGGGAAGCGTGGGAAACTGTAGGCGCGTTTTCATATACGACAAAACGTGAGTTTTATAGAGGGAGCACCAGTTCCCGGAACGTACAAGACTGCCTCCACGACATGATTTGGAGCAATCTCCAACCGCCTTCGCACGCGCACGAGCTGATTAGCCTCAAGCACTAGCAGTTTGCAATCACAGAGTACATTCAAATTTTTTCCCGCAGGAGAGCTGTGAGAAAGTATATGGCTCCTTTTTTTCTGGTTCGAAAGTCATGCCATTGGCAGTTTTGGCTGATAAGCGTTCATCTGCGAGAGAGTCGTTTCTCATCAACACAAGTGTCGAAACATTTAAGCGTATTAAGGTCGTCAGCAAATGTGCGACTCCTTGAAATGCCTTGCTATGGGGCCCCAGGCCAGGGTAGACCAAACACAGTGCTTTGGTACACCATGTTGGCCATTACAGGACACGCCGATTCCGCTCCGTTGCACGCAGCGCGCGCCGACTTGGGCCCAATCTATTACCTCCGTTTTTCCCGCAGATATGCGGACTGAAACTGATAAGTTACGGGAAGACGGAAGACAATAATACATGTTGACGTTCTTCTGTTTTAGATAACTGGGACGTCAGCTGAAGCCTTCAGTAGTGGTCGGGATTATGCTGCACGCTTGTGGAGCGGATAAATCCAATGTGGCGTCCAGAACCGGGGCCAGCGACCATTCTGAAGGATTCGAACGGCGCTGCAAGGTCCGCGCAGCATCGCTGCAAGACGCGAGCGGGCACCTTATCAGGACCTGTACCTCTATCAATGCGAAGACCGCGAGTGGGTTGCCGAACCTTGTCGCGGAAACCGTGCATGGAACGCCAGTGCTGCATGGCAGTGCTCTTTGGCGCGACGCCGCGAGAAAACCGTAACCAGCCAGTGTGATGCAAATTCAAATCTCCAATGATTACGCTGCCGATAGACAGCGGAGAGTGCGAGGTCCACTCCGTACTGAAAGAATTGATGCTAGCAATTTCTCCGTGGGCCAAGAGGGTGTAATGGGTAATGTTTGGCTGGCTACATGCGCTATCCATCTTCGCCTCGTGAAAAAATGAGACAGATGGCAAAAAAAAACAATCTCAAACGACCTTCAAATTCTGCCTTTCTGACCAAGAAATTATCGACATTAGAATGTAAAATGGTGAGGTTCTGTGAAACAAGAGACGGTGCGGATCCGGATTCGCACGGGCCCCCGCCTCGAGGCGCATCTACATTTACTGGCTCGGAAGCTCTGTTAAAATAATTCGCAAGCAATCTCTGCGAAACATACTACGAGAAAAAGGAATAGAGGGGGCATAAGGAAGAGGGGCGGAGACATTCACAACATAACAGTTAGACTCGATATTCCGTGCATTGCCTGGGCGAAAATCCACAAGATATGTGTGCTTGAGGCGATTTGATAGCCTTTCAAGTGAAGCCGCGGATCTTGGACCACGACGGCGGAGACGAGAAGCTGTTGCAAGACCCGGGGGCCGCTCACAATCCGCTCCGCGGAGGGCGTGGGTAGAGGGGGGAGAAGAAAAGTGAAACGAATGAGAAGTCCCCCGACACCCTACTTCACGGAAATTTTCGTAAAGGGAGGCAGAAATAGGCAGAAATACTCCCTCGAAATCCGTGGCCCCGAAATCCGTGTAGCAAATCGTGCAGAAATGACTTGAAACAAATCTTGTAAGCCTAACCCGCGCCAGAAAAAATGTTCTACAAAGACTCGCTACACCATTGCGGGGCAAAAATATTGTTTTGTAATGCCAGGATCGGCCCACTTTTTCCGACTTCATTTTTGAGAGACGCGTTTGAGGTCACCGCAAGAAACTATTGATGCTGATGATTTTCATGGTTTTCGTCCTTATTCTCGCTCGTTTCCCGATGTGTTTGCGTCCGTCAAGATTTATAATGTGTGGGCGTTTCTGATTTGGATTCCCTCCCCCACTGTGTCAGCTCTTTCGTTGTCGGAGATTCACAGCTTTTCGGCACCGGCCCGGCGTGTTTCAAATAATGCTTCCACCTTGATTCTGCTCGTGCTCCCCTCCGCGCTTTTTCCAGGCATTTCCGTTATGTGGTCGATGCGTGCCTTGCTTGGGCTCGAGATTATGAAATTGGGTGGCGCTTGTGTGTGCAATTTGCTACATTGCAAGCGCTCCTGACGCGAAAGAGTTCCAACGTCTATTGTCGGAGTTTGTTCTGTCATGCTTCAGGCAGATTCCCCGGGCGGTTTTTCTTCAGCTGCGCCATTTCATTTTTCCTACGTTTTTCTTCCTTTCTTTCGTTTTCGTTCTTCCTCGTTCCCGTCCTTGTCTTTTCCCGTGCCTTTCCTATCAGTTATATATATATATACATATATATATATATATATATATATATATCTATTTGTCTTTTGGTTTTCGTTTTCTTTTTTTTTTTTTTTTTTTTTTTTTTTTCTTAGTTTCCGCTGCTTGCTGCCGCCGTCTCTCGTCGTTCTTCTTCTTCCTGCCCCTCTCTCTGCCCCCCTGGCCGCCTGCGTGGAGCGCAGGGCGCGCGCGCTGCGCTGTGCGCGTCGGCTTGTGCCTCTCTCTCTCTCTCTCTCTCTCTCTCTCTCCCTCCCCCGCCCCTTTCCGTCCTTCTCTCTTCGTGCTCTTTCTTGTTGCTGTCTGGTTTCGCTGCTTTTGTTCTTTTGCACTCTTGTGTCTCTTTCTCTCCTCTTTCGTTTTTTTTTTTTTTTTTTTGGGGGGGCTCTCTCTTTTTCTCTTTGTTCTTTTTGTCTTTCCCTGGCTCGTCTCTTTTCTTTTTTCTCTGTCTTGTCTTCTTGCTGCTTCCCCGCCGGCTTGTCGAGCAGGCTTCGGTGGCTCTGCTTGAAGCATTTTTTCTCTTCTTCTTCATCTTCCCTCTGCCACCCTTCCAGTCTGTATGCAACTTTTTATTTGCATGTGACTTGGCGGAGATGCCTTCGCTGCAGAGGTCAGATAAAACAGAATGCCTTTGCTTATTCGATCTTGTCCAGTCTTGTCATTTCCCCTTTCCCTCCTTCTCTCTCTCTCTCTCTCTCTCTCTCTCTCTCTCTCTCTCTTTCTCTCTCTTTCGAAATGGTTGAATTTGTTGAATATGTTGGAATTCACCAACGCGCGCTGTGTGTGCAAGTTTGATATCGCCCTTTTGCTTGCCCTTGCACTAAATTTGCCCCCGCGGGTCGCGGTAAATCGAGAGCTCGGCGCGCGCCTGTTGACGTAATTTTTTCTTCCTTCCGAATGCCCGTCGCGTCGGACTTCGCCGTTCAGACGTTGGATTGAGAGTGGCACTTTGCATTTTGGGATGTGATTCATCGCTTCCCGCAACGCCTGTCAATGTGCGGCTTTGTGTTTTTTGTCAACGAGGAACGCGTGCAGGTTCTGGATTCCGAATTTCCAAATGCGATGCCTTTGCTAATTCACGGTTGTTAGACATTTGGGCTTGGATCGCTGCCACTTCGACTGGGGGGCAGTGGCGCTTCGACTCGGCTCCGCAGAGGAGGCGCCCGCTCCGCCCGGGAAGGGACGTGCCGCCCTGGGTCTTGGCGGAACTTGGTCGTCTTCCATCGCATCATCCGTAGAAAGTAATGAGCGCGCGCTGGTCTTGCCCGCGTTAGGCCCCATTGCTGAGGAAACTGAGTAGGCTCGATTTGAAGAGCGGCTGGCGATGCACCCGACATCGTGGCAATGAGGTTCCGCGGCGTGCGTCAAGTCTTACTCCACCAGGAGCTTGCACGTAAGCGGAACTCACGGTATGCGCAAAGGGGGACCCAATGTTAGAGCGAGGAAATTGCTCTTGAACCGGAAACGGAGGGCGCGCCCCTTTGCTCTTGCAGTGTTGATACATCGTTGATCAATCCCACTGTGCGACTCGACAGACATGTCATGCGAAGAAGGTATATAATGATTCAGGAAGCATTGATGTTTTTTGCGTTGACCAGGCCACAACAACATTGAGCGTCGATTTGTTTATCCGAAGCAAAGCGGCAAAGGGGGCGCGGATTGGAGGGTCAATGCCTTCTAGCGCAGTCCACTGGCCTCGCGGGGGATTGGCGTCTGCCAGTTGGTTTCTAGGTTGGTGTGTGGCCTCTTGCTTCATCTTTCCGTTTTCCGCCCACCTTCTCTTTCCTGCCCCATGTGGTAGTGTGTGTATTGAGGCATTTTCCGTGCCTCTCAGTCAGCGAGCGACTGGCCGTGCTCTAGTGGCCGATCCGGGCGGACTTGAAAGGCGTAAGATGATTTGCTTTAGGCTCGGTTCAAGATTTTTTCGTGCTTCTTATATATCAAAGAGTATTATTGGTTTTTGTAGTCATATTTTCATTCTCATACGTATACATATATGTAATCACGCATATGATTTTGTTGATAAGTACAGGGTCACACTGGGTGTTTTTTGTTATTATTCATAATCTTATGTGTCAGGAACGACGTTGCCGAGTGAACGCGTGTTATAGTTTTTTTTTTTTTTTTTTTTTTTTTTTTTTTTTTTTTTTTTTAAAAAAAAAAAAAAAAAAAGAGATCTGAAGTGTACAAGTCAAATGGTGAGCATATATTGGATTATTTGATATGCGTTGAAGTGTATGTTGGGCCTGTATTCAGTTGGATGTGCAGCGCATTTTCTTGGAGTCTTCGCAAGCGCATTTGAATGGGTCGCGCAGGGTTGTACGAGTCAAGCAGGTGTCAGGATGAGAGCGAAACCGAGCAGAACTTTTTGAGGGGACCTGTTCGCGCTAACAGGTCTAAGCAGCAGGGCTCAAGGCGCAGCTCGAGAAATTGTTGATGCGCTGTTTTCCAGTTTTTGCGTTTGTGTTGCTTTGCTGAAGCTTCTGGTTTGCCAGTTCCAATGGTGCGCGTAACGAAGAGCAGGGGCAGTGCCATTTGGAGCAGCAGCAGCACAACAGCAACAACAGCAGACATCGAGCTTCGAGTGAGGTTGTTTGGTGTGGTCATTGAAATCGACTTTATGAGGCCGTTGTGCGGTGGTGGTGTGTCAGTGGTGCCCAGTGAAGTCTAGATTTGAGTGGGGCGGTTGTGGTCTGGTCGCTGGTGCCCATTGATTTTTTCGATTTAGGTGAGGCTGTTGTGGTGTGGTCACTGGTGCTTACTGATACCTAAAGTTCAGTGAGACGTATTTGCGATTTCGTGAATGATAATGCGATTCTCTGAAATCCAGATTTGAGTGGTAGCTAAACATAGAATTCTGTGTTGCCGATATTTTTGTATATATACACATATGGGATACATTGGGTTGTGCATTTCGAATCCTTTCAATTCATATTTGAGTTAAATCCGTAAGACGTTTTTGGATTCGCCCATATCGAATCAATGAAATCTAGATTCGAGTAATGGGCATTCGCACGTGAATATCTACCACTTACATCTAAATTTCAGTGACGGAATACGTGTGGGTGGTTATCGACAACTGAGATTTAGGTGTCAGTGACGGCATACGTGCGAGTGTGTCTGAAACACGTAAAATGTAGCAACCGCATTTCCCATATATTTTTATTTTCCTCAATTCGTCGATCGTTATTCAGATTTTTTTCAGATATGTAGTAACTCGTAGGGGAGTCTTCCTCCATCGAGAGTTCGATTTCGAAAGTGCGAGGGATTCTTAGAGAACAAATTACCAAAAAGGTCTTTCGGGATTTAAGTTGCCGTCGCTTGTCGGATATTCGATCGGCCGTCTAGATTTTCCTTGATTGCGTTCGACAGCAGAGTTCTGGTGTTTCCAGGGCGTGAATGCGCCAGTCCTGGATCAAAGGATGTCCAGTTGGCACTTCATTCGTTTGAATCCAAGCTTTGCGTGTACCTTTTTCAATACACGGCGCGAGCTTTTCCATAGGTGTCGGTGTGTACGGGCACAGGAGACTTGTTGGAATCAATGATTTTTCCCGATGCATCTAGAAGAGAATTCCACATTAAACCGTATAATCAAACAGTGGGAACTAAAAGTGCTTGTGTGCGAACGTTCCGACCATAATAAAACCAACGGCTGTTAAAAAACATCGTGCAGCGCTAAATCTATGAATCGAATGGTCGGTTCGTATTGTTTTTTCCGTGATGCCCCATGACAATGTAATTATGTTCCTATGGCGACATGGTTTGGTCCCATCAGTGGCAACTGCCCGTACCACCAGTTTGGACGAATGGCCGCGCCGCCAGTGCTTAGGTCTGGTCTCCCGCCAGTTCTTGGAATGGTCGGCTGCCAGTTTTTGGAATGGTCGCCCCTTCGGATTCCGAAACCAGTGCCGCGAGTTCTTGGAATGGTTGCCCGCCAGTTTTCGGCTTCGTCGCCCACGGAATGAATTTTTCTTGGCATGTGTACGCCGAACATCTTCACGACCTGTAATCATTTTTTTGTTGTATCCCCCCTTGATAGCTTTCGGAGAGCTGACAGAGTTTTATTTTAGAAGCTGCCAGCGTAGAGTAGGCCAGCTTGTCTCCAAGGCTCCCGGGCAGGTATCTCTGGAACAAGTTGCTTGAAGTCGCAGCGCGTTCCGGCAAGCTCTTCCCAATACGCGTGCCTGAAGCCTTGCCCCTCACACGGTTCGTGGAGCCTCGTCGCCTTGGTCGTGCCCGGCGGCCAGTGTTGGCGTGAGGTGTTGTTAGAGAGTCGTTTTTTTTTTGTGTTTGTTTTTTTTGTTTTGTTTTTGTTTTTTGTTCATATATATATAAGTTGCACTGAGCGCGCCGGGAGGAAAATCCGCGTGCAGTTCCCCCCATATCGGCGCACGCCTCACACGATTCGTGGCCCCAGGGAAACCCAGTTCACGCCTGATTGGGGAAGTTCGCATGCACGAGACTTTTCCCTTTGGGGCCTTCCACGGGACCCCTAAGGGGCCAGGAAACATGTGGAGAGCGTGTGCCATGATGCTGATGACGATGAAGACGATGTGACGATGATGGCGATTAGTGATGATGATGATGATGATATGATGATGATGATGATGATGACGACGACGATGATGATTGTGATGATGATGATGATGATGATGATGATGATGATGATGATGATGGTGATGATGATGCTCAATATAACGACGACGAGAGCACAGGCAAGAGGAATGATGGAAGGGGGGGGGAGAAAGCAGGAGTGAATGGACGCGGGGCGCCGTTTCTTCCAAACGAAGGCCCAACATAACAGGATGTTTGGGAAATCGTTAAGCACCGTCTCTGTGCTTCACAGCATTAACGTATATTCCAGAAGTCATTACATTCAGGGCCTTTTCAGTTCATTGGCTTGGGCCATTCGTAGTTTTACACCAACGTCTTTTACGTTGGTAGCTCCGATGATTTCATGTTTAGTTTTCATTTGATATTCCAGTTTTTTTCGTATTTGATTGTAGGTGTCGACCGTTGTGTTTGATTTGTAAGGTTTTTGTTCAAAACGAGCTCTTGGCCATCATAGGTTTTATTTTTTTCTTGTAGTATGGTTTCGATTTCCGTTGCGAGCCGTCTTTGTATTCAAATTATTCGTCCAGGCGGTTTCGTGTTCATTTTTAGAGTTACGCGTTTTTGGTTAGCACTGATGTTTTTTTCCGTGCTAGAGTTTAAATTGTGAGTTCCGAAGGGTTCGAGCCGAGTTGTGCTGAGTAGCCGTTGCCTTTTTCAAATTGTTCGTCTGGGCAGTTTTGTGTTCAAATGTCGGCTTCGACCGATCCGATATACATTTAGAGTCCAACAAGAAAACAGGTTTGGGCGTCTCAGCTATTGAATTGTTTGGCTTAGAGTTTCGACCGCTTACGTGTTCAGGTTTCGAATAATACTCCTTGTTTAAATTCAGCTTCTGGCCGTCTCAGAGATGAAATGGTTAGGTCCGATGGTTTCGTGTTCAATTCTGGTTTTCGGCCGCCTTTGTGTTCAAAATGTTAAAGCTGTGCGTAGCCCGCCTAGCTTTTAGCGGAAGAGGTTCGCTCTCGCCCCGCAGACCCAAAAATTGTATTCAAAATGCTCGTTTCGGCGGCTCTGGCTGCGGATTGGCCCCACTCCCAGCGGCCGTGGCCCAGGCGCCAGCATCAGCCCCAGTCTTGACTTGGTCTCGGCCTCGGTCCTGCTTCTTTCCGCTCTGGGTCCGGGCCCGGGTCCGGCCCTGGCCCCGGGCCCAGCCCTGGCCCCGGTCTCGGTCCCGGCCCTCGGGTGGGGCCTACCTTGGGCTACCTAAGGCTCCGTGCACTTGATTCGAGTGATGGAGAAGCTAGGGAGCTGGGAAGCATTCCACTCAACAGATAATCATCAGATACAGTCTTCTACAGTAGCTGGGATGCAGACTATTCGAATGGGAATAATGACGAGCGCTAGTCAAACTCGAGCTGTGGACAAGCAAGAAGCTGTGAAGCAACTTCTCCTCCTCTGGGTAAGGCCTACCTTAGGCTAACCAGGATCCTTTGGTGGGCCCAAGGTAGTTTTCCGCCTGGGCGATCTATACCGATTATCCAAATCGAGTTGCAAGGAATCATGTATGTGGGTTTTGAACAGCTCGGAATGATGTAGTGCCGCCAGTGCGCGCAAAAGCTCGGCCGCACACAACACTGAACCACCAAAGGGTCAACATTCATCGAGGCAAGATTGCGGATTTTCGCAGGCGTGATGCACTTGTTCTTGCACAGATAGCGCGAATGCAACGTCTAAGTTGTTCGGGTCTAGACCGAGTCTCGCTGCGATACGTCGGTCAGGGACGGGACCGAGGAAGTTCGAACCCCAAGTTTGGATTGAATGAGGGCACCCCTCCAGCTTTCAGACATTGATTGGTGAAGTCAGACAGTGGAAGAGAGACGAACTCCGATTCGATTGTGTTCTTCCACCGAGCTACAAGGCTTACGTGACGCAACGTGTTGAACAACCGATCGTTTCGTTCTGGTATCTTCTCTCGCGCATGAACTAGTGTGGCAGAGCACGCCGTACAAAATACGACATATCCTTTTGTCTATGCAATATTCTGTGGCATGTCACTCCGCGTATGCATGATGCGCAGCCTCTTGTTGTCTCAGGGCCAGGTCTGGTCGCAGTCTTTTTTTCTGAGACTCTTGCCCGCTGCCTGCTGAGAGGCGCAGGCGCGGGCACCCACCAGAAGGCAGGAGCCAGAAGGCAGCGGGAGAGGGCGAGCGGTGAACGGGGGACGGCGGAGGCAAGGAAGAGGGAGCACGAGCAGGAACGGATGGGGATGGGGGGCCTGCGCCGCTTGTTTGGCGCTCAGGCGCGCGCGCCCATGGACGTGGGCTGCTCCACGACCTACGGGGAGGCCTTCGGCGGCTTCTCGCCGTGGGCGCGCCCAGGGGAGAGGCTTCCTTCGCCTTGCTCGCCATCGGGCGCGAGCTTCGCATCCGATCGCGCCTGCCTGATGTCTCCCAGCCCACGTCAGTCCACCGTCGGTTTCATTGAGATCCCGCTCGGAGGAAACAAAAGACGAGTAGGAGCAGGGAGAGGTGGAGCAGGAGGACAAGGTGGTGGAGAGAGAGAGAGAGAGAGAGACGGCGCAGCAGCAAGCGGAGGACGGGATGGCGATGATAATCTTTTGCAGGAGTGCACGGTGCACTCACTGTTGCGAGCGAGTAGCGTTTCCCATGCTATGTCCGCTCAGGTGATTGGAGTTGCCAGTCGCTTTTGCGAATTCTATTTTTCGTGTTGGTATTTCCGGTGGGTGATTCATACCGTCTTTTGGGATGAGCATATATGCATGTGCGGACGTTCGTGTGTAGTAAAAACTGCAAGTGTGATTTTGGGCTTTGCGTCATGCACTTTGATCCACAAAGTTTTTCATATCCGCGGAGGAGCAGCAAATCAAGCCGAAGACCTCATCGATGGAGTGGCAATGCTTGGGTTTCGCAAGTAGGAAAGCAACATGGCAAGGAACGGCATAATCACGATTTTGTTGTTGATATCGTAATCGCGCTGCGGGTTTTGGATTCATCAGGTTGACCCTGTATCCCCCGACCCCTTGATGTTTTGAGACTACGGTCCGCTGCTGCAGGTGTTGGTAGAGGAGCATGAAACGGATTAGGGGAAGGAATATACGGCTGAGAAGGATGGGAAGGATGAGGAGGATGAGGTAGTGTATGCTGATGAGGAGGGGGAGCCGATAAGACGAAGGAAGGAGATAATGAGGATGAGGACGGTGTAGGAGGAGGAGGAGGAGGATGAGGAGGATGACGAGAAGGAGGAGGATCACGAGGAGGATGAGGAGGAGGATGAGGAGGAGGAGGAGGAGGCGGACATACGGGCGAGGAGGCAAGTCATAGAGCAACCCGATCCCTGTTCGCAAGAGCGCACTCCCGGCTCGAGCCTGCGCACGCTCGCGGTCCGTGATGGGCAGCAGTCCCCAAGGCGTCGCCAATTTTCGTCATAGGGTCACTATGTCAATCGCTCATCGATTGTCACTCATTGTTGCCATGAGTCCGTTGAGAAAGCAAGGAAGAGGTGTGGCCACGTTCCTGATGGGGCCGAGGAGGTATCCGAGCCCCAGGGCACCTGGCACTCCGCGGTCGAACAAAGTTCCGCAGGGCAGTCCAGCCAGCATCCCGCAGGCGCACACGAGCCGCTAGAGGCCCCGCCAACGAGCTGTAGCCCCTGGGGCCACAAGTTTCCCCGAGACAGAGTCGTACGGCAGGTTGGCCTCGTGCCGACGCAGCGGCCATCCCGCCGCGGGCGTTCAAGGCTGAACACAGCCAGTGACCCAGAATCGGCCAACATGGAACGGTTTGGCCATCGGAACGCCAACGATCCTTCGAGGTTGAACGATCCATGTGGTGGCAGAAATCAGCGCCAGGGTCGTCACGACACGAACCTGCCGCACGCGAGGCTGAGCGAACGCACCAGCACTCGCCTACCTGGCACGTTGGCTCGCTGGTCAAAGAGATCCTGCAGATCATCGGTGCGAAGATGGTCCGAGAATAGATGGAGGGAGCATCTGTTTTTCTCTGCAAGCGGCGGCAGGGGGTCCACGACGGTGGCCTGCGTGCGCTGCTCTTCTGTGTCAGGTCCAGCAGGGGGGCATCGTCCGACGGCGCAGATCGCCAGAGCGGAGGGAAGGCCCATGCTCGCTCGGAGATGACCCGCAAGGCAAACACCCGAACGCGCAAGGCGTCCCCCCCAAAAAGCCCCACAGGCCAAGTAAATCTGCAGGAGGGGAAAAAGCACACAGACACAATTCATCGTCGATCCCCCCAACAATATAGGAACATATGGAAAATGGGGGGGAAGACAAAAACCCAGAAACTATAGGAAAATATGGGGATTTTTTCTTTTGTGTGTATTTATTTGTGTGTCCCAGGGCCCCTTCAAATCTTTGATCCTCGCTGGCAGTGGCCCTCTGGACTTCGATGCAGTCGAGGCCGCCGGGCCCCGCCTGCCTCGGGCCTCTTCTTGCACCCCTCGAGAGGAGCTCCTCGACGGGTCCGCCCTGCCCCGCGGCGAGCCAGACACCCGGCGGCGGCCCTGGGGCCCCGCGGAGGCGAGAAGCGTTTTGCTGCAGCTGCGTTCGGCGGCGATCCAGGGCTTTGCCTTCTCTTGGCCTTGACGTGAGGCCCCTCCTTCTGCCTTCCCCCCTCTCGTTAATTCAAGCTGTGCGCGGCCCGCTTAGCTTCGACCGGAAGAGGTGCGCTCTCGACCCGCGGATCAAGAAAGTGTTCGGCGGCGATCTGGGGGGAAGTGAGAAGGAGAAGGCCTTCTCAGACGGTGGCGGGACTTCTCAGAAAGCGTCGCTCCTTCCGAGAAGCTTTCTGCGTGGTCAGGGAAGGTGGTTTCGAAGACTTCTCGTGAGGCCTGGGGACTTCCGAGCCTTCTGAGCAGGTTCGCCCTTGCTCACTTCCCCCCCCTCGCCCGCCGCCAATGCGAGCTTGCTTGAGGTAACAGTGGCAAGCGGCCCCCACGCCGCACCGAGTCGGGTCGGTCTCAGGTTCTGTGTCGTACCCCCTGGTGGACATCGAGATTTTGAAGCTCGTGCGTGCCGAGTCCGCACTAGTACCAGATGCAAGGGGGCGACTCGCTGTCCTGTGAGGTAAAGATCTCTCCTCCTCCTCCTCCTCCTCCTCCTCTTCCTCCGCCCCTCCTCCCTCTCGCGCCCAGCCCTCCGCCTCCCTCCCCAGACTCCTGACGTTTTTTTTTTTCGGTAACAAGAAACTGCGCGTGCCCCAGATTTCTCGACCCCCTTCCGCGGGGCAGCTTTCCATCCGGACCCGCTCCTGATAGCGCCCAGGGCCCGAAGACAGCCCCCTGGAGGCAAAAAACCTGAGGGACACGGCGGAACAGACGAAGCAAGTCCACCGGAAGTCATGGAACCTGGTCGGCGTCTGTGACCCCGCACCGCTCCACAACGACGAGGCGAGAATGTTCGGACCGTTTCTCACAGAACCTTCGACTGCAGGAGCTGGCAATGGCCAGTTTGCGGTTTTCAGACTATTTGGGTTCCGAAGTCCTCCAGAACTCCCACATTGGGTCGGAATAGATGGGGTCGGAGGAGGAGGAGGAGGAGGAGGAGGAGGAGGAGGAGGAGGGTCGAGCTGCATCGCCGACGCATCGGCGATACGGCTCGACGTGGAGCGCGATTCTCTCCACGCCAACGGCGCCAACGCATTGCCAGCGTCGCCGACGCATCGGCGAGTCGGCGAGGCATTGGCGCTGCGGCGCGACCTTCCGACACCATCTGCTCGGACCCCTTCTGGGAGGCCTCCGTGGTCGGCGTTTTTGAGATTTTGCCCCGGCCCCGCATTTCCGACCCCCCCCAAGGTCCATTCGTATGCTGATTCGTTTTTTGTTTCGCCTACGCGTCTGCAAGGGATGCAAGGCCGCAGTCAGTCAGCCAAGGTCCATTTCGATCTGGCCCGGCCTGATATCGGTTCCGGCCTGCCCGATCCGGCCGGATGCGACTATGATGTCTTTTTCTCGATGCGACGGGCCCAACGCTTGCGTGATGCTGCTGTGCATCCTGGCGCGGCCGATCCGATGGGATCTCGACGCCGTGCCGTTGCAGCCCGGTCCGAGGCACACTTCGACTTGTTGGCGCCACCCAAACACAGGTATACTATATTACATGTGCTCAGGAGGGGAAAACCACACAGACGCAATTGATCGTCGACCCCCCGGAAAATGCGGGACACTATTTTGAAGCCGGGGGGAAGACGACAGCCCAGACGATACAGGAAATGATGGGAAGTCCTCTTATTTGTGTCTATTTACTTGTTCCGTCTGCCTTCCCCTCTCTGTCAATGAAAGCTGTGCGCGGCCCGCTTAGCTTCGACCGGAAGAGGCTCGCTCTCGACCCGCGGATCAAAAAAGAGTTCGGCGGCGATCGAGGGGGAAGTGAGAAGGAGAAGGCCCTCTCAGAAGGCGGCGGCACTTCTCAGAAAGCGTCGCTCCTTCCGAGAATTTTTCTGCGTGGTCAGGGAAGGCTTCGGAGAGTTCTCGTAAGGCCTGGGGACTTCCGAGCCTTCTGAGAAGGTTCGCCCTTGCTCACTTCCCCCCCTCGCTCTCGACCCGCGGATCAAAAAACGTCTATTTCTTTGTGTGTCCCGGGGCCCCTTTCGTGTGCGTCGGCCGCGCAAGGGCGACGCGCACGCTCAGGAACCTTCCAGGCTGGGCTCCGTGGCGGGCGCTCTCGGGCCACGCCGCCCGGGGAGACGGCTCGCCACAGGATTCGGTGCTGCACGCTCGAGCCAGGCGTGCGCCGGCAGCCAAGGCACAGAGTGCTGGCACGTCCTTCCGACGAAGTCATCTATACACCGCCACCGTGCCAGGCCGGGGCCATCCTGGGCCCTAGGATGGTGTATAGACCCTCCTGGCTCGGCCAGGAGGGCGTATACACCATCCTAGGGCCCAGGATGGCCCCGGCCTGGCACGGTGGTGGTGTATAGATGCTTTCTGCGTAGTCCTTATGCTTGTGGAGGACGATCCATGGAGAGGAAGCGTGTTGCCAAATAAGTTTCGGATGTCTAGAACATGTGTTTAAACAACTGTTTAGGAATTGAGTAGATAGGGTCGGAGGATCGCGCCGCATCGCCGATGCATCGCCGACTACGCCGACGTCGCCGATGCACCGCCGACGTTGACGATGCATCGCCGGTGTATCGCCGATGTATCGCCGATGTATCGGCGATGCGGCGCGGTCCTCCGACCCCATCTACTTCCGACCCCATGTAGGACGCCTCTAGTCCCAGCTCGATCCGATCTACAGACTCGATGCTTACTGACCCCCGCCCCCCCCCGCCTGGCCGCCCTCAATCGCCGAGAATAAAAAACCCTAAACCTACTACCAGAGTGGAGACGTAACCTCACTTAGGTCCCCGTCGTTGCATCAGGGACAATCGATCTGGGCGGTTTGGTCTGGTACATCTGCAGGGTCCTCCTAACTGAGGTCCCCTCGATGCTGGGGGGTCCACGGCCCGCGATGTTGGCGGCACGCGATCGAGAACAGCGGTCGGATTCATCTAGGGGAGGAGGAGGAGGAGGAGGAGGAGGAGGAGGAGGAGGAGGAGGAGGAGGAGGAGGAGGAGGGAGGAGGAGGAGGAGGAGGAGGAGGAGGAGAGGAGGAGGAGGAAGGAGGGGTGGGAGGAGAAAGAAGTAGGAGAAGAGGAGGAGGAGGAGGAGGAGGAGGAGGAGGAGGAGGAGGGGGAGGAGGAGGAGGAGGAGGAGGAGGAGGCGGAGGAGGAGGAGGAGGAGGAGGAGGAGGATGAGGAGGAGGAGGAGGTTAGGGCTCCTTGTGTTGCTCATCGCTCCACCGCCCCCTCTGGGGGGGGGGCGGAGGCCGCTGGCGCCGCGGCCGCCGGGCCTCCGGCCGCCGGGGACCTGCCGGGCTGCAGCGCGTGCGGGGCGAGCCTGCGCCCGCGGCGCAGGGGCGGCAGGCGCCAGGCCGCCTCAGGCGGTCCTGGCCTGCGCCTCCCGTGGATGGGGGGGGGGGGCAGAGGGCGAGGGGGGCGGGCCACGCCGCGGTCCGCGCCAGCGCCGTCTGGGGATGCCTCCTCCCCCTCCTCCTCCTCCTCCTCCGCATGAATCTCCTCCTCCTCCTCGTCCCTCAGGCGGTGGGGAGCGTCTGTGCTGGATCGGGTCTCCAAGAAAGAGAAAGAGAGGCCAACGCGTGTCGCCCCCTCGGGGCTCTTCGGGCCAAGTCGCTTGCAGTGCAGCATCGGACGAGCATCGTCGACGAGGAGACCGGAGGCGGAGCGGAGAGATGCAGTGCACAGCGGGTGTTTCGAAAACGTCCCACTGTGCACTGCGTCTTTACACAAAGAGGCGCCGAGCCGCCTCAGGCGGGCTCGGCCCTTCTGTCCCGCGGGGGCTCGCGCCGCTCTCGTCGGGGGCGGCCAAGACCCAGAGCCCCTCCCGTCTTCATGACGGCACGTTTTTCGCTATTTCCACCCTCGGGGGGCCCTTTGCCGGGCCTCGGGGCCGTCAACAAAAACGACTCAGGATGAAAAGCTGGTCGCGGTGAAAGGGTTGAGACCCATTTGGGGGTCGACGTTATGACAAGATCATGACGTCGGGGGTCTGGGGAGGGGGGGACGATTGGGGGGGTTGGAGATCATGGAGGGGGCTATGGCATGTCCCCGCATTTCATGGCCCTCTTCTTGTTTCAACGCGTCCCTCGGCCCCCCCTGGGCCACACGTGCCTCGGGCCATGATTTGCGAACCTCCCTCTTGCATGAATCCCCTCCCGTTGGATTGCTTTTCAGGGTTCTCCTCTCGTCTGGCCCTGCATGGGGCACGATCGACTCATCAAACTCCATCTTCAATGCTACTGCTGCTCCGCCTCCTGGACAACGTCGTCGAGAGGGGTACCCTGAGCTATCAAGCGCAACAGTCGATGGGCCTCGGCTGGGGGTGCGGGCAGAGGACGGCGGAGGCTGCTGTCTTCAGGGGTCATGAGTTTCACCTCAAGGAGGGCGTTACAAGAAATGGAGAGTCGGAGGAGCAGCCGGCGTCGACGGTGAGACTGACTCCACTTCTTCGGACGGGCAAAGGATGGTTTTCCTCAGACCGCTCCATTTGAGCAAGAGTGCCAGCACAGTAACATTACTTACATGGGCGCGGGGTTGGCGTTGCCACTCTCCCTGCGCTCACAAGAAACCCCAATTAGACAGACCCCCGACGACATGCTATGCCTGCCATGCCTCACGCACCGAACGGCACTGCCCTACGTCACAGTTTCCGCCGGCAAGCTGTCCTGCCAGCGTGGCTGAAACGATTGCCCTGGTCGTTCTCCTCATCAAGTGCTGGCGGAAAGGTGCCACGTTACGCTCTGCCCACACACCGCGCAGCACGGCACAGCGCAAGCCTACCTAGGGTGTGCATTCTGCTGGAGAGGCCCGTGTTTTGGCCGTGCCGGCCTATCCGTGCACTCTGGCTGGTATTGGACCGGGCCGCCGGCTCGGTCAGCGTCACCGCATGGTCCGGGAGACTGGTTTCAAACATTCCGTCGGTGGCTCCCCCGATTCACGGATTGCCCGCGGGGGGGGCGGGTTGGCCAGAGAGCGTAACTACGGGGTCGGATTCGGGGGGGCGGTGCCAGGGGGGGTGGTTGGTTGGCCGCGGACCATCTTCACGTTTGCCCCCCGCCCCCCCCCCCCTCCCCCCTCTGATCAATCAGAAGCTTGCTGTCGCGACACCGCTGCTCGTCCTGGAGAGCCCTCGCCACCCCGGCTGGGTTCTCTGCGAAATGTTGGTCAGAAGTCACCCCAGGCGAGGTCCGTGGAGTGGTTCGGGGGCGGAAAAGAGGGGGGTGATGACTGTGTGTGTGTGTGTGTGTGGATATCATGGCGGGGGCCATGATATCTCCCCAGATTTCATGGCGCCTCTTCTTGTTTCATTACAGTCGTCCCTGGCCCCCCCGCTGGGCCGCGCACATGCCGCCGGTCATGATTTGCACCCCCCCCCTCTGGGACCCCCCACTCTTGGCCGCTCCCGAGTGGTGGCATCAGGACTTTTTGGTCCCCCCAGCGGGGGCTCGCGCCGCCCTCGCTCGGGATGAGAGGGCCTGGCACGGGGCAGGCGGGTCATCCGGAGACCGGGTCTTCTGCCTAACTGGGGCCCTCCAGGGGTCAGCCACGCGCACAAGGGGGGTGGGGGGAGGGGGGGGGGCTTCTTAGAAGCACCCCTGCTTCTCGGAGGGCGCGGGCCCTATCTGTAGATGTAAGGCCGGCGCCTTCTAAGAGGCAGCCTGCTTCTAAGAAGCCCTCCCCCCCCCCCCCCACCCCCTTGTGCGCGCCGCCAAATGGGCCCTTGGGCCGTCACAGCACGACTCGGGAGGAGAGGCTGGTCCTGGAGAAGGCTCCCGGGGTCCCGTCCCGCTCCCCTCAGGACCTGCTTCCCTCGTGCCAATTCGGGTGGAGTCTTTTCTCCAGCAGTGGTGGGGCTTCTGCTCCTCGTTCTGAAGACGCGGCGCCGCGCCCTGCCTCCTTCTCTCCATCCCCCTCCTCCTTCCTCCTGCCCTGCGCATGCTCGCTTCGGCGCAGCCCTTACGCGTTTCGTGGTCCCATAGGGAGTACCGCCCGAGGTCCCAGTGGTCAAGTCTGCAAGGCGGCACCGCTTCCATTTCGGCGCTCCCCTCACACGCTTCCTGGCCACATAGGGAGCTGCTCCGAAGGCCCCTGTGGTCAAGTCCGCATGGCGGCACCGCTCCCAGCTCGGCACACCCCTCGCACGGCTCGCGGTCCCATGGGGAGCTCCGCCGAAGTCCCCGGTGGCAAAGTCCGCATGGCGGCCCTGCACCAATGTCTCTACACTTAAGTCGGGCGTGTCCCCCTACAGGGGGATTTTCGACGAAAAACAAAAAACACCCCCAAAATACCCCAAGAAGGCCGAAGAATACTCAAAACATAGTCCCCAGACTATTCTTGGACTATTTCTTGATTATTCTTGGGGTATTTCTTGTTTTTCGTCGAAAATCCCCGCTGTAGGGGGACATGCCCGACTTAACTCTGCGCCCCTCGCACGTTTCGTGGCCCGATGGGGAGCTGCGCCGAGGGCCTCAGTGGCAAGACTCGCATGGCGGCTTTTCGGCGCTCCCCCGGCGCGGTTCTCTGCCCTAGAAAGGAGCTCCGCCGAGGGGTCCAGGGGCGAAGGTCCGCACGGTGCCCCCCGCCGCACTGGGGGCGCCGCCTTCGCGCGCGCTCCGTGGCCCCGCAGTGAGCTCCGCCGAAGGCGCCCGCGTCATGCCCGCACGCCGCGTCCTCGCCATTTCGGCGCACCCCTCGCACGCTTTGTTCCCGCCCTGCGTGCCATCTGCCCTGCGGTGTGAGCAGCTGCACCTGGCCGGGCCGGCGCGAGAGGGTCTCCATGGAGCCTCGAAATGCCCCTGCGTCCGCCGGGCGCCCCCCTGGGGCCCCCGGGTGCCTCCGTGGAACTCCAGAGGCCCACAGAAGTCTCAAGGGGGGAATGGGGGGAGCGTTTTGCCAAAGAGCGGCAACCACGCAGCCTCGGCTGGACTTTGGGGAGGGGAGTTGACGGCCATAGCTGGGGGGAGGGACGGGCGTCGCCATCTTCACCCTGGCTCGAACATTGCTGCTAGAAACCAGCAGTCTTCGGCCCAGCATTCACTTAGTATCGCAGCATGCGCCACATGCCCCTCGGCCCTGCTTTGGTCGCCTCCTGCTGCGCACCGCGCAGCACTTCACAGGTGCCCCGTACGCCAGAGGCTGGGGCCTCGGCGGCACGGCAGCCGTGGTCGACGGTCCGACGACCGCGCCGTCCTCCAGCGCCGAGGGCGGACCCGACGAACGCGTCGAGCCCCGGCGGCGGCGTGTGCGCCATGGTTGCCGGAGGCCGAGCAGGGGGCCTCTTCCCCGGACAGCCACCAGCGCCGACGCTGGGCTGTCGCGCAGGCGCCAAGCAGGGGGCCGTCGACTCCCGCCCAGAGGGAAGGGCAGGTGCTTGCCCCTGGCCCCCACCCTCCGTCCGACCAGTCGAGCGCGCGAGCAGCACCCGCCGGCACCGACGCTGAGCGCGGCAGGGACGCGGGGGGATCCCCACCTACCCCGAGCGACCCTGGCAGGGCGCGAATGATCGAAGAAGCGGCGCAACAGGCAAGAAATCTATTGGCGGCGGCCCCTGCCTGAACCGACAGAGCGCATACGAGGGCGTGTCCCGGAGCCCGCGGCGCCAGCCCCCTGCCAGTTTCCAAGCCAGCGAAGCCTGGAGGTGCGCCCAGAACACAACGCTGAAATGGGCGGAGGCGGCGTCCGCAGCAGCGGGCGCGGACACGAAGCCACGGCCCGCCGAAAGCCCTGTGACGCGGACGGCGGCAGCTCACACACAGCACCGACTGGCGTCGACCCTGAAAGTGGTAGCGTCCGGGCCCCAACCTGCAGGGCATCAGGGCCTGGTGGCGGGCTGGCCCGCTTCACAGAGGACAGCGTCCTATTCGCGCGGCACTGTCGGCAAGGGCTGCATCTGGTTGCTGGCGTTTTTTGGGTCCGCCTTGTCCTTGGGGCCGTAGGTGTAGCTAGTGGCCTGTAGGGTAGGATCCCGACTGCTCACGGTGTTGTCCGTGTTCTTCGTCTCGACTGCGGCCCAACAGCCCGCCCCCCCAGACACGATGCTGTGTTCCATCCGCCAGAAGTAGGGGAACGAACAATGACATGAACATAACAACTCGGAGGTCCGCGCGGACCTCCGAGTTTGTATGTTTATGTACATGTCCGTTCCCCCGAGATGGCAGCTTGGTCTCTAGTCTTAACTGTCCCTTGCTTCTGTAAGCCTCCACTTAGGCTGGGCATGCCCCCCTACAGGCGGATTCTTTTGTGGGAAAAATAAAACGTACCCCACACATGCTAAACAAAATATTGAAAAGCAGTCGCAAAATCGTCCCCAGACTTTTTTCAGTAGTTTTGAATATTCCCCCTGTAGAGGGACGTGCCCGACTTACACCTCCCCCCGCCCCCCGTCGTCCGAAGGGCCATCTTGCGGCGGCGACGTGCCCGCGCCTGCGTTCTGACGCTGGCGCGGGCCGCTTGTGGCACACGCAGCGGGCACTGTCGTCGTGCTGCCGTCGGGGATAAAGCGGCGGCATGTCGGGCATGGGCCTCATGAAGAAAAGGTAAACGAACAATGACATAAACATAAAAACTCGGAGGTCCGCGCGGGTTTCTCGGATCGGCGCTGGCACCACCCTGGCGGCGCCTCTGGCGCCGCCCCTGGCGCGCTCCGCGCGCCAGGGAGGAGGTTCCAGGGCAGATCCAAGAAATCCGCGCGGAGCGCCAACAGTTTATGTTTATGCCATTTTCTCTTCTTCTAGAAGCTCCTCGACGGCGGAACGGAAGGCATCGGTCAGGCAAAGCATGACTTTCATCAACCCTGCCCCGTCGGAGTCCGAAGCAGTGCCTCTGGTGCTCTTGGAAGCTTTCGTGTGCCCCTTCTATGTCTCTCTATTGGGCGCGTCTGCACTTCGTCCCAATTTCTGTGCACGGGATTCTTGAAAACTCTTGGTATTTGATCGGCCAGTGTGCGCGGAGTGCTTTTTGCAGAGGATGACGTGGGGTGTCGACATCGGCCTGCCTGGGATCATATTTGATGGGGCAGAACCAGGTGTAAATTGCAGTACGAAAAGGTGAACCGTTGACCCCCGGGGGGGGAGGGGGGTAGGTCCTAATTTTCATGTAGAAAGGAGAATCTATGTGAGGCCCAGACGAGTGGTAGGAGGAGAGGGAGGAGGAGGAGGAGGAGGAGGAGGAGGAGGAGGAGGAGGAGGAGGTGGTAGGAGGAGGAGGAGGAGGTGGTAGGAGGAGGAGGAGGAGGAGGAGGAGGAGGAGGAGGAGGAGGAGGAGGACGGGCGGCGACGAGGCGGCGACGGGGCGGCGACGGCGACCACGTAGGCGACAGACCCCCGCCGCCGCCGAGACGGCAGGCGGCAACGGGGCGGCGACGGCGACCGCACAGCCGCCAGCCCGACGGGCTGGCCCGCAGGGCGGGCGGCGACGAGGCGACGGCCGGGCGGCGACGGCGACCGCACAGCCGCCATACCGACGGGCAGGCCCAGTTCCGTAGACAAAGAAGTAAGAACTCCTACGTGCTGGCACTGTTTGGGGAACAACTCCAGCTTTCGAAATGTGCAGATATCCGGTGGAGAAGACAGGGACACAGAGAGAGAGAGAGAGAGAACGAGAGAGAGAGAGAGAGAGAGACAGCGAAGAGAGACACAGGGAGGCATCCCTCGGTCTCCATCTCTCTCTACATGTAGTATGTCTGTAGGCATCACATATTAGGTTCTGGTATGCTATGATATATTATGTTATGCTATGCTATGCTGTGCTATGTTATGATATATAATGTTATGATGCGTTACGTTATGTTATGTTATTATCACATATCTGTATACATGTAGTTCTGCAGGCATCTATGCATTCATGTACGTATGGATATGTGTATGCGTATGTATGACAAAGAGGGAGGAAGGAAGGGAGGGACATAGAGAGATATACATACATACATGGATCTAAACATATGTACATATATATATATAGAGAGAGAGAGAGAGAGAGAGAGAGAGAGAGAGAGAGAGAAAGAGAGAGAGAGAGAGAGAGAGACAGCCAGAAAAAGAGAGAGAGAGAGAGAGAGAGAGAAAGAGGATCGTTTGCCCAGGAGGCCCAAATACACGACCTGCCACCATTGGATTTCTTCCAGAAAGATGCCTGCAGTCTTGTTCGTGACCGTTTCGCGGGAGGGTCTGCTCCTGAAGGGAGGGACAGAGTCGCATGACGACATGCAGAGGGGGGCGAATCATAAGTTACGAGGACTCCCAAGGCGAATCCAAGTGGGTGTTGATAGAATTTTGGATGCTCCCGATACCTCAGCTGATGATGGCTTCAACATGGGCCCTGGAGACGTCTGAGGGTCGCCAGAGTCCCCAGGCAACCCCAACAGGTCCCAAGAAGTTCGCACTACTTACGCAGGACGAAAGATTTTCCTTTTTGAGGTGCAAATGGCGATGGTGAGTTGGAAGTTAATGACCGAACCCCCTTCTCCCGTATAATCTTAACACGGGCGGGTTCGGGTGTCCGCGGATCCGATTTCTTCCCGTTCCCCGTTTTAATGTAATAATGTAATTTTTAAGGCGGGGTAAAAGTCGGATCCCCTTGAAAAAAAACCGAAAACGGATCTAGCAAATCCGAAATCGGATCCGCGCGGACGGAAATCGGATCCACCGAAGCAGACGCCAAAGCCACAATTGGATCCGCGCGAACTTCACGGGATCCGACGGCGGTTATCTCACGCGCGTCTGCTCAAGACTTCAAGCCGTCGTTCCCGGCCCAAGAGGAAAAAACGTTCGTCCTGGGGATGTATGGTTTGATATTGCTTGCAAGACCCGAGAAAGCTCCAAGACCGCCCAAAGATAATCCGTAGCCATTTTGGCTCAAGTGTTCTGGCTCACAGAGCATCCAGCAACCTTCACTTGCTTCCTGGAAACTAGGTTTCCCACTTCTGCAACATACTCGTCTACCTCTTTTGGCCAAGGCAAGCTGTCGGGATGGCGGCATCCCAGAAGGCATCATGGGCCGCTTTCCTGGTGGTGGTGCTCGCTCCCTCGACGCGCGCCCTTCGTCTCCGAGACGGCGAGTCTGAGGCTGCTGCCGGCGTGACTACCGCAACCGCCACGTGCACATCTGCCTGGACCAACTTCCCCGCCCCGGAAATGGGGCCTTGCTCGAATGAATATGAATGGTGCGGGTGGATTCCGAACGCCCCTGTATGGTCTACTACAACGACGCTCAGCGGATCGGGAACTGCTACAGTCGTCTTCGGCAATCCAGTCCTTGGACACGGACGTGTTAATCTGTATTTGAATGGAAACCTCATCAGGTCGTTGGCGCAGGGCGAAAAGGCAACAGAGAATGTTGCTTTCCAGGACGGTGACATCTTGGGCCTCGACGAGACCAATACCGGTATCATCGCTTTGGGATCAGTCACCTGCACTCAGGCGCCGACGCCCAGCCCGACGGCCTCCCCGACGCCCAACCCGACGCCCAGCCCGACGGCCAGCCCGACGCCCAGCCCGACGCCCAGCCCGACGCCCAGCCCGACGACGTTCTGGACTGGACACCTTGCGATGTGTGGCGGGCATGCGTGTGTGGCTCGCAAGAGCGACGGCACGGTTGTTGCATGGGGAGACAGCTCTAAAGGCGGTGACGCTCCCGGTGGTCTCACCAATGTAGCGTCTGCGATGTGTGGCTGGGAGGCGTGTGTGGCTCGCAAGAACGACGGCACGGTTGTTGCATGGGGAACCAGCGGTCGTGGCGGTAACGCTCCCGGTGGTCTCACCAATGTAGCGGATGCGATGTGTGGCGGGAGCGCGTGTGTGGCTCGCAAACACGACGGAACGGTTGTTGCATGGGGACGCGACTGTTGTGGCGGTGACACTAGCGGTGTCGATCTCACCAATGTAGCGGATGCGATGTGTGGCATGTGGGTGTGTATTGCTCGCAGGAACGACGGCACGGTTGTTGCATGGGGAACGAGCCAATATGGCGGTAACGCTCCCGGTGGTCTCACCAATGTAGTGGATGCGATGTGTGGCCACAGAGCGTGTGTGGTTCGCAAGAACGACGGCACGGTTGTTGCATGGGGAGACAGCGGTAATGGCGATAACGCTCCCGGTGGTCTCACCAATGTAGTGGATGCGATGTGTGGCGGGTGGGCGTGTGTGGCTCGCAAGAACGACGGCACGGTTGTTGCATGGGGACGCTACTGTTGTGGCGGTGACACTAGCGGTGTCGATCTCACCAATGTAGCGGATGCGATGTGTGGCACGAGCGCGTGTGTGGCTCGCAAGAACGACGGCACGGTTGTTGTATGGGGAGAGAGCGGTCGTGGCGGTAACGCTCCCGGTGGTCTCACCAATGTCGTGGATGCGATGTGTGGGGACGGTGCGTGTGTGGCTCGCAACAACGACGGCACGGTTGTTGCATGGGGAGCCAGCGGTAATGGCGGTATCGCTCCCAGTGGTCTCACCAATGTAGCGGATGCGATGTGTGGCCACAAAGCGTGTGTGGCTCGCAAGAACGACGGCACGGCTGTTGCATGGGGAGACAACGCTGTGGGCGGTGACACTAGCGGTGTCGATCTCACCAATATTCAGGTGCCGACGCCGGCGCCAACCCCGGCTGCGGCATCTGCCACTGGCGATCCGCATTTGGTGAACATCCACGGGGAACGTTTCGACTTGATGAAGCCTGGGAAGGTCGTGCTGGTGCAGATCCTGCGTGGAAGCTCTGCCGACGACTCGCTTCTGACCGTCGAGGCAGACGCGCGCCAGCTTGGTGGTTCCTGCGCGGACATGTATTTCCGGATGCTCAACATCACAGGGGCATGGGCGGACAAGGTGCGTGCCGGCGGGATCACCTTCACCACCAGGGAGGCGCGCGAGGGGACGTTCCAGATATCGAGCTGGACGAAGTTTGGCCCCCTGGAACTAAAAGTCGCGCACGGCCACACGCACGAGGGCATCAAGTACTTGAATTTCTACGTCAAGCACTTGGGACTTGCCGGCGCCGTTGTCGGAGGATTACTTGGAGAAGATGATCACGTCGACGCGGCTACGCCAGGGGAGGGCTGCAAGAAGACAATGGCGCTGTCGAAAGGCTCCTCATCGGATGCGATCGCCTCCGAGGCGATCGGTCTCATGTAGTCAACGAGCAGAACAAGGTGTGAGGATGACAGCGGTATTTAACAGCATCTTGCCCTGCAAATTGTACGGGATCTTGTAGATAACACACTTGCGAAGCGGCATGAATCAGTTATGCGTGTGCCTGTCCGATCTGGCCACGTATCTGTTTCAGCATGAGTGTACATGCCCGATATTATCACTCGTGCCTTCTGAGCCCTCGCATTGTAAAAAAAAGACCGCCCAAAGATAACCCCCGCACCCCTCAGGCGAATCCCCAGACACCCCAACACTGCCCAACGAGATCTCGATGGATCTTACCATGGTTTAAGCGCGGCCCGAAGTTGGCGCCAGGAAAGCCCAGCATCGCCTCGAGAGACACACTGACAGCTCCACCAGGGCCCAACGAAACTGATGAGCCAACGGCCTCGCGTCTCATAAGTACAAGTGGCACGCGTGCCCTGGCTCTTGCACCAAGGAGCTGCGAGGGACAGGAGGCGGTCGCCTCCTTCCTCCAGGAGTTTCCTTCTGTGGCCGGGGGGGGGAAGACGAACGACGAACGCACGAACGACGACGACGAAAGAAAATAAAGAGGTCCGAGCTCTAGAACACAGCTGTGCAAGAGAATTAAGTGCTTTCTGTCCCCTTCACCCCTTGCGTACCTTCTCCTGTGCAAGCTCTTCAGCACCGCCTGCACCCCGCGCCCTCCGGCCGCCTGAGGCCCCGCCCGCCCGCGCCCTGTCTCCCCAATTAGTGCTTTGCGCGGCCCGCCTAGCTCTTACCCGGAAGAGGCTCGCTCTCGACCCGCAGACCAAAAAAGTCCCCTTCACCTCGGGGCGTCTGCGGGGTCCTCGGACTTGTCTTGGGCCGCTCGCTGGCCGTCCTGCGTCCACTCCGGAGCGGCCCCAACGCGCTCGGACGGCTTGTGGCCCCTGGCCCCGGTCAGTTGCGTGCCGCAGCGGCCCGCTGGCGTGAAAGCCAGGGCCCATGGCCCTGTGGATCCTCGTGGTGTTCGGCTGTGGGGTGGGGCTCAGGAGTCGACTTGGAAGCTCTCGGCTCTGTGGCCCGCGGCCCCTCCTCAGCCTTCCACAGAAATGCACCCAGTTGGCTCTTCATGGTTCACCGACTGGTGGGCGTCTCTCTGCGGGGTGAGATGGGATAGCTTCGTGATGGGGCTCTTCACGACCAGGGGGAGGAGGGGGCTTCTGGGGGGCTGTATTCGGTAGCAAGTCATGGGAGCCTGGTGCACCCTCTTCATTCCGTCTTAAGCGTCGGTTAGCGTCGATTAGCGTCTGGGAGTCGACGAGGTAGCGCCCGATTTAGCGTCGGCTAGCGTCGATCAGCGTCGATTTAGCGCCGATCAGCGTCGACTTCGCGTCGATTCGCGTCGTTTCGCAACAGCCGACAAGATGGTATGGGAGGCTCCCATGAGCTGCCACCGAAGGCTGTACAGGGGGCCACGGGAGCAGGCGGAGGACGAGCGCGACGAAGCATCCGCTCCCCGCAGCGCTGCCCCGCGGCGCCCCGGCCTCGCGCCCGGCGCCCCGCGGCGGCGGCCAGGGGCGGCCCGCGACGAGCGGGGCTGGCCGCTGGGCGGCAGCCCGCAGTGCGCAGGAGCGGCCACGGCGGGGGTTGCCGGTTCCCCCCTGGGAATTCGCAGGCCTAGAGATTGACACCAACACCAATATCGGCGGTGTGCATACACCAAGGGAAGAGGATCCCGATCTCGGTGATGGTGGTAATATTCTGGCTGGCTTCCAAAGTGACCGAAATGTTACCACCAACACCGAAATCGAGGATCATCTTCCCCCTGTGGAGGCAACCCCCTGTGTTGGTGTTGGTGCCAATTTCATGAGAGTCACGAGGCGCGTTCCACCACTCGCAAAGTGCCCGTTCGCAAACGCACGAAAAACTAATGTTACCCTCGATGTAATTTGTCGGAGATCCCCCGCGGCGGAACCAGGCCATTTGCGAGCAGCTACTTTGCGAGTAGTGGAACGCGCTCGTCGAGAGAGAGAGAGAGAGGGAGAGAGCCAGGCAGTCTCATTTCGGGGCGATCGAGACGGGTAGGGCAAGAAGGGGCACAGAGACCGACGGAAGATCTTCGTTCCTTTTGAGCAGGACTCGCTGTCGGCGTCGCTGCGGATTGCGAAGGCCGCCTGCCCAACACCGGCCGCTTTTTGGTTGGGGACCACATTTGTTGTTGGCCATTGTGCCCATGTTTTCCATACCAATCTCGGGCGTCCAAATCATTGTGCTGCATTTGGTCTTCGTCGTCTTAGACAGTCTTTCTCCTCCTCCTCCTCCTCCTCCTCCTCTCTTGTCTGCTTTGTTTCTAGGAGCTACGTGGAGCGCCAGCGCTCTGGAGGGCAATGGGCCCACCTCTGCTGGAGCCCCAGGCTCTGTGCGGCACCAGTGGCAGGGCAGGTCGGGAACCCTCCAGCACCCAAAAAGTGCAACATTTTGCCGCCAGAGGTCTGGGTTTGAATTGTTGAAAACAGACTTTGCATAGCCTCACGCAGCAATCACACCCTGAAAGGAGCTATCCTCCATCCGTCAAACTGCTGCAGGCTTTGAAAACGAATGTGCGCGGCGCTAAGGCGAGAGCCCGACTCGAACATCTCTGAAGCTGTTGTACACTTCTACGATGGATATGCGCGGCGCTAGGCGAAGACCCCCATTTTGGCAAGGAACCGCCCTCAACTTTTGCAACTGTGACTGGCCTTTTCAGGCGAAAGTGCGCGGCGCTACGGCGAGAGCTAAATGTTTCACTCCCTTCATTCTTGAAGCTGGTGTAGACTCTTAAGGCGAACGTGCACGGAGCTTAGGTGAGTTGCCCGCGTTGATGTTTCCCTCCGTTCCTGAAGCTGTTGCAAATTCCAGTCTGAAGGATAATACATGGTGGTGGTGATGATGATGATGAACATGGCGCTGCTAATGACGATGATAATGATGCTGATGATGAGGAGGATGAGGAGGATAATGATGATGATGCTGCTGCTGCTGCTGATGATGATGATGATGATGATGATGATGATGCTGCTGATGCTGATGATGCTGATGATGCTGACGACGGCAAGGAGGAGAAGTTGGAGGAGGAGAAGGGGATCAAGATGACGATGAGGGGGAGGAAGATGAGGTGGTTTATGTTCCAGAATGGTCCAGCGGGATTGGGGGTTCTCCCGCCGGAGAGAGAGAGAGAGAGAGAGACAGCGAGCTAACAAAAGAGTCACAATGCAAGATCACAAGGAGGATGAGGAGGAGCATGCAGAGGAAGGAGGAGGAAAACCATTATGAATAGGAGTCAAGCTAGCTAGGTCGAGCCAGCCAGCGGCCCCACCCAGTTCATCAGACAACAAGTAACGACGCGTATGGAAGTTAGGGCCAGCGTTTGCCACCGCCTGGCGAATGGAAGGCGCTCGCTCCCGCCTCGGAGGACTTCGCAAAGCAAACGTCGCACTGCGCCCAAGCAGCATAGCACAGTTGAAGGATACTCCAGGGCTCCGAGGCGAACCCAAGATTTCGTCCGCTGGCGCGCGACCCCGTCTCCGACGACTCCGCGAGGGAAAAGCAGTCGCCGCGCCCAGGCAGGCACGCGCTTTTACGGGGGGATGATCGAAGCCCTGCTGCGGTGACAGCATGGCGCTTTTTTGCGTGCGGTCCAGCTCCCAGTAGGGTGGAACAGCGAAGAGTGCGTCGCGCGACTCTGGGGCGAGAGTGACAGTTCGCTCTCTCGCGCGTGACCCTTCTGAGGATTTGGTGGGCGAAAGTGGTGCGGCGCGCCCCAGCTGGAACGCAACTCGCAGAAAGCGTCCTGGCGGCGCCGAGGCGAGAGCGACAGTTGTCTCTGGCGGGCGCGATCTGCGCTGCGTCCCGTGCCTGCCACGCGTTCTGCATGGTCGACGTCAAAGCACTCATGTTGAAAGCATCTATGTCGACGTGGCCTCGTTTTTCGATTCGTGTGTGTGTGTGTGTGGGGGAGGCAGCAGCCCGCTTTGAGCTGCCATTGTGGAACAAAAAAGGCATGGGAGTGGAGTGCACAGCCAGAAGGAGCAGGGATTGATGAAGAGACTATCACCAAGGGAGGAAAAACCACCCGGACCCGACAATCGGCGTTTGCTAAACGGCCTTGGGCGTTTACTAAACAGCCCTGCACTGTCCAGTTCCTTCCGTGGGTGCGTTTGCTAAACGGCTTCGCGTGTCAGGATGATCATTATGGGGGTGGATTTTCTGCCCTCTACATCAGAAGGCGGGGAGGGGGAGGGAAGGGCTGGTGCGGCCCTGGCGCCGTAGGCCCCGCTTGTTTCTTAGACCCAGCCCTGGAGGCGACTTGCCCGAGAGGCCAGCTCGCCGCCCTGCCGATGCGCGCCAGGTCTGGCTGCACAAATGCGTGTCCGCTCACGGCCCCCCCAGGCACCCGCAGGACCATCCCATGCGATGGAGGGTTTCCCCTCCTGAGGGAGAAGGGGAGAAGCAGGAGGAATAGGATGGCAAGGGGAGAAGAAGGAGGAGGAGGAGGAGGAGGAGGAGGAGGAGGAGGAGGAGGGGGAGGGGAGGAGGGGGAGGGGAGGAGGAGGGGGAGGGGGAGGGGAGGGGGAGGGGGAGGGGAAGGATGATGATGATGATGATGATGATGATGATGATGATGATGATGATGATGATGATGATGATGATGATGATGATGATGATGATGATGATGAGATGATGATGATGATGATGATGATGATGATGATGATGATGATGATGATGATGATGATGATGATGATGATGATGATGATGATGAGAGGAGGAGGAGGAGGAGGAGGAGGAGGAGGGAGGAGGAAAGGAGGAGGAGGAGGAGAGGAGGAGGAGGAGGAGGAGGAGGAGGAGAGGAGGAGGAGGAGGAAGGAGGAGGAGGGGAGGAGGAGGAGGAGAGGGAGGGAGGGAGGGAGGAGGGAGGGAGGGGAGGGAGGGAGGGAGGGAGGGAGGGAGGGAGGAGGGAGGGAGGGAGGAGGGAGGAGGAGGAGGAGGAGGAGGGAGGAGGGAGGAGGAGGAGGAGGATGAGGATAAGGAGGCGGAGGGAGGAGGGAGGAGGGAGGAGGGAGGAGGGAGGAGGGAGGGAGGAGGTGTGGTGGTGGAACTCTGCGTCTTGTCGATGACGACGTGCAGTGGCCCTTGTAATGGGCTGGCTCGAACCTGGCCTGTAGCCAGGTTGAGGGTATGGAAGGCCCGATTCCTTCTCAGGCCCGTCCGAAGATTTGGTCGGCCCAGGCTGTCCCGCGCGTAGGCGGGCCAGCCCGCGCGGCGGCGGCACTCCTGCTGGACGGCAGGCACGGCCTGTGGCGCCACGCCTGCTGGACGGCAGGCACGGCAGCGAGAGCCTCGAGGGGACACCTGCGAGGCAAAGATTCGGTCGGCCCAGGCTGTCCCGCGCGTAGGCGGGCCAGCTCGAGCGGCGGCGGCACTCCTGCTGGACGGCAGGCACGGCCTGTGGCGCCACGCCTGCTGGACGGCAGGCACGGCAGCGAGAGCCTCGAGGGGACTCCTGCGAGGCAACGTGTGAGATCATTGGATGCGAGGCGGCCGGACCTCCTTCGGGCCAGGACCGCCTGGACGGCGCGGCACAACACTCGCGCTCAGCGCCATCCAGAGCGACCGTGCGCCGATCTGGTGTAGATGCGGCACAGAAGAAAATCGTGGGAAATCCCAGAGCACGGGGGCGGGCGATGGGCGAGCCTCGCCTCAATCACCGAGTCGGCACAGCGGACCGGAGGAACGGCGGCGTCGAGCAAGTCAGCCTCTGCAATGCACATGCTCACCCGCCCTTGAACGACGTGGGCCGGGGCGGAGGCCGGGCTGCTCATGGCCTCGTCGTCGAGGGCGCCGCAGACCGCCTGCGAGACGGTGGTGGACCTCGCCGCGGGCTCGGAGGGCAGCAGACCATCCTTGGCCTCGCCGCCTCGGGCGCCAGAGCTGATGTCCACCTCGTCGATGGTGTGGCACACGTCTGCGGCTTCATCGCCACCCTGTGCAGATCCTGGTCCCGAGCGGACGTTCACGGCCCTGACTGTCCGGATCGAGCCGTCATCCATACGCACCTGGTACATCGCCTTGGCGGGGACCACGGTCAGGATCACGGCCGACATTCCGTTGAAGGCAGTGGCCTCTCTGAGCCCAGTCAAATGGACCTGAGCTCCCACAGGCTGCGGGAGGCCGGGGCCCTCGCCGCCCGCCGCGCGGGGGCTGGAGCACGGCGCCTGCTCCTGGTCAGGCTGCAGCAGGCTAGCCGCGTCCACGCCGTCCTCGTCGAGGTCGTCCGGGACCTTGGCCTGCTCCTGCAGCTCGCTCTCGCCGATCTCGCTGGAGTCGTCTGTCGCGCCTGCTCCGGCGCTGCCGTCGTCGTTCAAGCCGTTGCTGGGGCTGCGGCGGCGGGGCGTCAGTGCCCTGCGCCCAGCCCAGCGTCTCACCGATCGCTGCCGCGGCTGGGAGTAGGAGGCGACCTGCCATCCTCCCATCGCGCGGCGCGCCAGGTGCCTGGTGGGAGCCGTGCTGCACCGTCGCTGTGGCCGGCGCGCGGGCAGCGTGCCCTGCGCCCAGCTGCTGCGCGGCAGCACTTGCGGCGGCTCCTCCTGGCACCGGCCAGCGGCGTCCTGCTCGTCCGGCGTGTGCGCGGGGACGTGCAGTGTGAGCGGTCTTGGAACACGAATGGCAGCGGCAAGCAGTGGCTGCAACTGCATCTCCATGGTCGGCTTGTCCTGGGGCAGCGGCTGCAGCCCGGCGGCAGCAGCAGGAGGCTCCCCTTCTTGGACACGAGAGTATAAGGCATCTCCGTCACCTGGCCGAAGAGCATCGCCATCACGTGGCTGCCCGGTCGTCCGGAGAACAACGTCAGGTAGAGGATCTGCATGAACTGGTCGCTGAGCGGGTCGCTGGGGAGCAGCACCAGCGGCAGGCCGAAGGGCGGCGCGAAGGCGCAGCGCCAGGGTGGCGACATCGGCGCCCCGGATTGGCCTTCTGCGCCGGGCTGCATAGCCCAGGCGGCAGAGCGCTGCCGCCTCGGGCCTCGGGGCCAGCCGCGGGGCCAACGCCGGTGGCATCTCGTAAGCCATGGCAGGTCGGGGTCGCTCGGGAAACGACGCCCTGGGCGCGGGCTGCTGGTCGGGCTGGGGGCGCCACAAACCAAAACGCACCGACGGGAAATGTCTCCGTCGGCTCAAGCCCACGCCTTGAGCCAAAGTGGCTACGGACGAGGGAGGAGGGAGGAGGGAGGAGGGAGGAAGGAGGAGGCAGGAGGGAGCAGGGAGGATTGAGAAGGGGGGGGAGGGGGGAGGAGGGAGGAGGGAGGGAGGAAGGAGGGAGGGGAGGGGGGGGAGGGGAGGGAGGGGAGGGGAGGGAGGGAGGGAGGGAGGGAGGGAGGGAGGGAGGAGGAGGAGGAGGAGGAGGAGGAGGAGGAGGAGGAGGAGGAGGAGGAGGGGGAGGAGTGTGGCTCCAAGCGACCCGTCGTGATCGTAATGTGATGTCGGACGACGGGTCCTGCGTGTGCCTGCGGCGGCGCCTTTTCTTCGAAGATCAGGCTGGACAGGGCGCGCTGCCGAGCATGCTCCGGGCCCGCGGGACCCGCCGAACTGGTGGGTGTACCTCGCGACATCGTTGGGGCAACCATGCCGTTTGCTGCGAGACGGGCCCAGGCTTTCTAGACGTCACATGTACTGCTGGGACGAGTTGGCTGACTGGTGCCAGGAGCGCGTGGATCCTGAGACTGACCGGACAGCGCGTGCCTAGCTGGGACCGGCCAGGCCAGCGGGGCATGGAGCGAGCGGTGCTGGAAGTAGTCGTGCCCAGAGACCGGGCCGGCCAGGGGCGGCTGTTCATAGACGTGTCGGTCGTGGAACCGACTTCGGCCGATGCCGCCGCGGCACAGGCCCGTGCCCGTCGCCCAGCTTTGACAGCTGCAGGCCGGGAGCGCACCAAACACACGCGCTGCCCCGGTGGACAGCTCCTGCTGGCCGTGCTCGAGGCAGGCGGCCGATGAGGGCACGAGCTCCGCTCGTGGGCACGCGCCGCCCTGCCAGATGGCCCGCGCCGCGGCGACCAGCTGGCCGACTTGCGGTGCCGCTTGGCTGTGGGTCTCCAGCGAGGTGTGGCCGCGGCCCTGCTCGCCGCCAGCTCTGGGGCCGTGCGCCCCTGGCGCGCGGGCTGAGGCTCCCCTCCCTCCGCTCCGTCTCCTCTCTCTTCTGCCTCCCCTCCCCCGTAGCCGGCTTGGCTACGTCCAGCTTGCTGCGCGTCTCTCAGATCCCTCTCCTTCGCCTCTCCTCCCCCTTTCCTTTCCCGCTAGTTGCTTCGGGCGGGGGCGCGTGAGCCTGACGGGGGTGTTGTGGGCGCGCCCCCCTCCTTTGTGGCTCTGTGGGCATTGTCGGCCGATGCGCCTGACCCTGGTGGACTCTTGTTCTAAAGTTGGGCAGGTGCTAAGGTCGAGGATTACGTAAGCAGGAGGAGGATGAGGAGGAGGAGGAGGCGGAGGCGGAGGCGGAGGCGGAGGCGGAGGAGGGGGAGGGGGAGGAGGAGAAGGAGAAGGCGGATGAGGATGAGGATAATTACAAGGAAGAGGAGGATGAGGAGGAGGAGGAGGAAGAAGCGGAGGAGGAGCAGGAGGAAGATGATGATGATGATGATGATGATGATGATGATGATGATGATGATGATGATGATGATGATGATGATGATGATGATGATGATGATGATGATGCTGATGATGATGATGGATGATGATGATGATTGATGATGATGATGAGGAGGACGATGATGATGAGGAGGAGACGGAGGAAGAGGAGGAGGAAGAGAGAGAGGAAAAGGAGGAGGAGGAGAAAACCAGGAGGAGGAGGAGGAGGAGAAGGAGGATGGGGAGGAGGAGGAGGAGGAGGAGGAGGAGGAGGAGGAGGAGGATGAGGAGGAGGAGGAGGAGGATGGGGAGGAGGAGGAGGGTTGCGAGCGGCCCTGACTGCACCAGTCTGCGTCTGCGGTGCTGCCCGCGGAGGCAAAAAGAAGAGGCCCAGGACGAGGAGGAGGAGGAGGAGAAGGAGGTGGAGGAGGAGGAAAAGGAGGAGGAAAAGGAGGAGGAATAATGATAATCATATTAGTAATGATAATGCAAGTAACAACGATGAAACGTTTATTACTTACAAGAAGAGGAAGAAGCACACCGATAGCAATTTCAGTGATGATCTTAACTGTTCGAAGAACAAAGCGAAGCATACCAAGAGACGAGTTGTACCAAGACTAGTCAGAACAGTCGTACTCATACTAATCAGAATGCGGATACATATACAACTGAGAAGAAGTATGCGCATGACGAGTGCTAACCTTAATCGTACTACTAGTGAATATGAGAGTATGAACATTCATGGTGTACATACCAAGCAACATACTAATATTGAAATATTATCCATGTCAAAACGAGTAATACTGCTGACACGCATAATAATACTAGTAATATTCATAACGCTACGAATGATATTCAGAATCGTGTAACCATGGTTATATACAAAAGGAAAGCCATACATAGTTCTACGAAGCAGCTAAGAAGACTAATGCTGATGTGATATTATTATCATTCGTATTTACAATAGTAATATTACTATACATAAGAAGAGGATTATCACGAATACGCATGATACTAACCGTAAGAGGGCGAGTCATAATAATGAAACGATCGATCGTACGACTAAGACGAATACTGAAAACACTACGAATAATCTGAACAAGAAGAGGACGAACCATACTAACACACATAATATTGATACGCGCAATAAGATTGTGACGAATAACAATCTAAGGTTCAGAGATCATATTGATATAAATAATGCGGAAGCGAAGATACTAACACATATAATATGGGTGTCACTACTAAAACTTCAAGAAGACTATCACGAATAGTATTGCGAATAATAGCAATAATAAATCATACTCATATTCCTATTAAAACTGGTCATACGACGCATTTTAAGAGTACGACGAATATGAGTAATACCAATCAGACAACGAATAAATCATACTAATACGAATAAGGATAATAATCAGAGGGGGAGGAGGTGGAGGAGGAAAAGGAAAAGGAGGAGGAGGATTAGGAAAAGGAGGAGGAGGAGGAGGAGGAGGAGGAGGAGGAGGAGGAAGAGGAGGAGGAGGAGGAACAGGAGGAACAGGAGCCAGGGCTTCGTGGACGCCCCGAGCACAAGCGAACCGCTGCGAGCGCAGGACGCCGCGGCGAGAACGCGGCTGCGCCCGGCGGGCGAGGGGCCCCGAGGCCTCGGCCCCCCGCAGGGACCACGGGCGCGTGGCGCGCACGCGCTGTGGGACAGCGGGGGCCTACGGGGTGTAGCGGGGTGGGGTGGGGTGTAGAACATCCCCAAACCCGAAAGGAGTTTTTAGGGGTGGGGACCAACTGGGGCGGAGTCCAACCATTTCAATACCAAGTCCAGCCGAGTGGCACCAATTACTACAGTTGTGGAAGCTCCTTAGGGTTTCGTGGAGGTTCCTTAGAGGCTCCTTAGAGGCTTATAGGCTCATTACCGGCTCTCTGGAGGTTCTTTAGCCTTAGAGGAAGGAGTTCCAGGGACTTCGGAAGGATTCCTTCGGCTTTCCCATGATTCGTACGGATTTCTGAAGATCCCTGAAGGATTTTTGAGGATCCTGTGAAAGGATCCTGTGAAGGATTCTTGAAAGATTTCTTAAGCATTTCTGAGGATTCCTCAGGATTCCTAAGGATGCTTGAGCTTGACGATTCCTGCGGATTTCTGACGGATTCTGGTTTTTCAGGTTTCCTGACGGATTCCTTAAGATTCCGGCGCGATTTCTGCGGATTCCTGAAATATTCCTGCGTGATTCCCGAAGGGTTTTTGCGGGTTCCAAAGGATTCAAGAGGATTTCTGTTGAGGATTCCTGAAAGATTTTTGAACGATTCCTGAGGGTTCCTGAGGAGTCTTGAGGATTTCTGAAGGATTCCAGAAGGAATTTTCAGGTTTCCTGGAAGATGTCTCATGGTTCCTGCGAGTTCCTTGAAGGATTTCTGAGGCCTCCTGAAGGATTCCGGAACGATTCCTGAAGAATTCCTGAAGGATGTCTGGAGGATTCCCAAAGGATTCCTGCTCCTCTTCCTGAGGATTCCTGGGGGGTTCGTGCCCTCGGGGGTTCGGGGATCAGCCGAACCCATTGGGAGGGACAGCGTGGCCGAACGAGTCACCTTACCCTGCGCCGCCGCCGCCGAATCATTCGGTCCCCGCCTCCTCTCTTGCGGGCGCGGAATTCCCCAACCCCCCCGAGGGCGACGCTTCCAATGGAAGCGTTTTTTGCCTTCGGCGGTTTAGGGAGCCCCCGAACCTATGGGGAGGGAGAGGGTTGCCGAACGAGTCAGCTTGCCTTCCGCCGCCGCCACGTTCCCCACTCCCCTATCGAAGGCATGTTCAAACACACGCGTAAACACACGCATAAATGTTTTAAGGTTTCGCATACCCCCACCAACCCGTCCATTCTTGATCGGAGGCTGTATTGAGGCCTCTTGGAGGGTATTTTGAATCCTGGTCGGCTAGAAGCTGTCGCAGGAAATCTTGTCCATGCTGATCAATCTGGGGCCACTTTGAGACTTTGCTGAAGCCTCTTGGAGGTCTGTCGGGTGCTGTCTTGAGCCATGCTCGACCTCCTGGGGCCAGTTTGGCGGTAGGATGATGATGATGATGAGGAGGAGGAGGAGGAGGAGGAGGAGGAGGCGGATGATGATGATGAGGAGGAGGAGCAGGAGGAGGAGGAGGAGGTAGAGGAGGAGGAGGAGGAGGAAGAGGAGGAAGAGGAAGAGAAGGAGGAGGAGGAATATGAAGAATGCGGTACGAGGAAGATGAGGAGGTGGAGAAGGAGGAGGAATACTAGTAACAATAACGATACTAATGGTAAACATAACAAGAAGAAGAGGAGGAGGAGGACGAGGATGAGGAGGAGGAGGACGAGGAGGACGAGGAAGAGGAGGAGGATGAGGAGGAGGAGTACAAAGCGGAGGAAAAGGAATATCCATAGATAAGGAAGAGGAGGTGGATGACAAATATCAAGAAAAGGAAGAGGAGGAGGAGGAAGAGGAGGATGAGGAGGATGATGATGAGGAGGAGGAGGAATACGAGGAATGCGGCACGAGGAAGATGAGGAGGAAGAGAAGGAGGAGGAGGAGGAGGAGGAGGAGGAGGAGGAGGAGGAGGAGGAGGAAGAGGAGGAGGAGGAGGAGGAGGAGGAGGAGGAGGAGGAGGAGGAGGAGGAGGAGGAGGGAGGATGCAAGAAAAGAGGAGGGATGGAATGGACGATGATAAGGATGATGAAACGTCGGGATTTGGATAGGTTGGGAAAGGTGCGCGGGTATGTGTTGTGCAGAAATGTTGTCGTGCTGGGTACTTGTTGTCGTCTTGAGGTGATGGGGAGTCGTTGTTGCAAGCCAGCACAACTCCCAAATGCCAGGAAGTGATTTGCTACCAATTCCAACCGGGGCACTCATGTTGACTCCCAAAAAGAATGCGTACTCTGAAGACGTCCATTTGATGTCCGAATCGTTTCAAAATTGCTTACTCATGGAATCGCATTGTCGACCCACGACGGTTGGTTGTAAGTGGTACCAGCCGCTTTTTCGGCTGGTTGAGCAGTGGCCAGGTCGGCTGGAACTGGTGCCAGTCGGTTGCGATTGGTCCGACGTGCGGGCGTGAGCGGGGACGAAGAGCAGCTGGTCCCCCCAATCTGGATAAAGAGGGGGGTGGTCGAGCTGCTTCTGCCCTCGGTCAAGGGAGGCAAAACCACCTGGACCGGACAATCGGCATTTACTGAACGGCCCTGGGTTTTCCTTAAACAGCCCTGCCCCGTTCGATTCCTTCTCTGGGCGCGTTTGCGAAACGGCCTCGCTTGTCGGGGTGGTTATTCTGTGGGCGGACTTTTTTTGCCTTCTAATAAAGAGGGGGGGAGTCGAGCTGCTTCTGCCCTCGGGGCGCTTGCCGGCCAGTCGCACGAAACTCGCTGGGTCATGAGGTGCCCTGCTGTCCTCGTGCCAGGCTGCTCGGCTGCGTGTGAGGATGGCCCTTCGCTGGGTTTGACCTCTGGTGTAGGCTCAGAAGGGCCCCCCCTCCTTCTGTGCGCTTGGCACCTTGAATCTGGCCCCACCGTGGCCCCGTAAAGCCGCGCACTGAAGGTCACACTCTTGCCTTGGGTCACTCTTGCGTGCAGCCGAGTCTGCATCTTCACCCGTCGGCAAACGTACACGCGCACACACACGCATGCTCGTGCAGCACTTGTAACCGCAGGAGGCAGTCATCCGCGGAAGACACGTCTGCACCGTACTGCGTTGGCGTCTCCCGAGGCGTCGTCGGTTCTCGACCCAGGAGCGGTCTGGTGCATAGCTTTTCGGCCCGCGGAGCCAACAAGCTATGCACCGTACCGCGTTGGACCAGGCCCAGAAGGGAGTTCAAACATGGTGCGGGAAATGGGCGCCGCTCTCGTAGGAACGACGCAGGCCTTCAATAGGTCTCCCATTGGATTGGAGTCCTTCCAGAGTCTACAGCCCACCGTATGACTTTGACAGGACAACTATACGTCTCTACCTTTGGGTACCGCGCGCTGGACATAGTTATATGTTTCAGTTTCGGTGTTAAGGATGTCCCCCCGGGGTAGCTGCCTCGGGGGCGCTTTGTCACCGTGGAGTCTCAATACTTTTTTCAGGTTTCGTCACTGCTTCTTTCGGATTTCTTGGTGATCTCTCGGGAATCGCTACTTACACATTGTTTGCCTCTGTCTTGCTCAGAGCTGCATGAAGTCTCTCCCCGCGCGCCAGAGTGAGATATTGGTGCATTTTGGTGCTACATGATGCCGCCTGGCAGAAACAGCCGCCATACTTAACAAAGTTAGTTCTGGTACCGATGTTATGTGCGAACGCGTATGTGCGCGCTTAGCCGTGCACACTCGTGCACTCGCAGTTATTGATGTACTTTAAGCTGACACGGCGCGCCATGCTGTTTGAGAGCGCCAAGTGACACAGGGTAGCATGTCACGGCATAGCGTATTGGCCAACCGAGCTGTTCCATCCTTTGAAGCACGTTGCGTGATGCGATTAGCACGACCATCGTGGCACACGACATCACGCCGTACCATCCGTCACATCCTGTTGCGTGGCCCTCGCGGTGCACAGCAGATGCATGCTCTCCGCGTGACGCTCAGCGCCCTGAAATGCTCGCGGGCCTGCCTTGCAGAAGTGCCTTTGTTCAGCCTTTTGGCCCTCCGCTCACCCCGCACGAGGCCGGGCCTGCCGATTCCCGCGCGGCGGCTACCCCGTCGACGGCTCGTTCTGGGCGGCGCTGTCCCCCACCGGCGACGGTCCGCCGGCGCCAGCGGCCAGCTTCGGCCACCTGGAGAATGGGCGCTGTAAGGAGGAGGAGGAGGAGGAGGAGGAGGAGGAGGAGGAGGAGGAGGAGGAGGAGGAGGAGGAGGAGGAGGAGGAGGAGGAGGATCTGCTCCAACTTGGGGAGCTCCTTCTGCCATTTTGCACGGGTCCGTGGCTGTGCGCGGGTTTCTCTGTCCTGCTCACTGCCCAGGTCCCCAGGTCTGACACAGGGCCTGCGCGGCCCCGCGGTCCACGGGTTTGAGGAATGAGAGAATTTATGTTTTTGGGCTGTACGGGCCAAGCCCCTGGGTTTTTTTCTCAACCATCCTGTGGTATTGGGTTTTCGTTTTGAAAAGACAGCGCCCCGCGTCTCCTTCCTCCTCCCCCTCCTCCCTTCTCCAATGCCTCTGCCCTTCGCAAGAATATTTCGGCACACCCCTCACGCGTTTCGTGATCCCATAGGGAGCTTCACCGAAGGCCCCAGAGGCGACGTTCGCATGCGTCTCCTCCACCCAGTACAGCGTTGCGTGGCCCCACACGGGGATCCACCGAAGGCCCCAGTTGCTGCGTTCGCATGGCACCGCCGCGCCCATTTCGGCACACCCCTCACACGTTTCGTGGCCCCATAGTGAGCTCCACCGAAGGCCCCAGTTGCTGCGTTCGCATGGCACCGCCTCACACGTTTCCGCACACCCCTCACACGTTTCGTGGCCCCACGGTGAGTTCCACCGATTGCCCCAGTGGCTGCGTTCGCATGGCACTGCCACACCTGTTTCGCCAAACCTCTCACACGTTTCGTGGCCCCACAGGCAGTTCCTTCGAAGGCCCCAGTGGCTGCATTCGCATGGCCGTTTCGGCACACCCCTCACAAGTTTCATTGCCCCAGAGAGTGCTCCACCGAAGAGAGTGGCTGCGTGCGCATGGCACCGCCGCACCTGTTTCGGCACACCTCTCACACGTTTCGTGGCCCCATAGTTAGCTCCACAGAGGGCCCTATTGGCTGCGTTCGCATTGCACCGCCGCACACGTTTCCGAACACCCATCACACGTTTCGTGGCCCCACGGTGAGCTCCTCGACAGTACTTTGCCTATGCAGGGTTCCACCGACGTTCACCTTGTGAATTGGAACACCATCGACGTACCCATGGTTTCGCAAGTGCCATCCACTGCTGCTGGTGGCAAGAAGGCTGAGCCATGGCGCCCACAAAACAATGACAGCACAGAGTATGACCCTCAGAGGGCCCGTTGTCGAAGACAGTGCTCGCCCAATGCACGGCTGCACGCGAGGAGCTGGGGCGGACCAGGCCTCGCAAGAAGGATGAACGCAAGCTCGGGAAGCAGAGCTATCCCAGTCAGGCACGAGGGCGTGGAAGCCTTCTCGTGCAAACATCCTTGGGCCAAAATGGCTGCGGACGAGGACGAGGAGGAGGAGGAGGGAGGAGGGGGAGGAGGAGGAGGAGGACGAGAAGGAGGAGGAGGAGGAAGAGGAGGAGTCAGGAGGAGGGGGAGGAGGAGGAGTAAGAAGAAGACAACGAGGACGAGTCGTGGGCATCAGCTCTCCCCCTTTGCAGGAGCTGCTGCCGCAGCGCGGCGCGGCAGGGGCCGCGGCGCACCTCTGGGGCCACTCCGGGGAGGGGCCCCGGGGGAGGTGCAGCCGCTTCCCGCTGGGCGGCTACGCGATGGGGGACCGCTGGGGGAGGAGGGGAGGAGGATGAGGGTGTGGAAGGGGAAAGCGAGGAGCAGGAGGAGGAGGAGAGGGTGGAGGAGGAGGAGGAGGAGGAGGAGGAGGAAGAGGAGTTGGAGGAGGTTGAGGAAGAAGACAACTAGTAAAACTATTAATTCTAAGAGGAATATTGCGAAGACGAAGACGACATACTAAAACTATTAGTACTAATAACTTTACGTGTACGATTATACATCATACGAAAGCGACGAATCATATTAAGACGACGATTGCGTCATCTAACTTGGTTACTAGTAGTCATACTAATAGTATTCAAAATAAAAGGACGCATACTCACCATACTACAAATATCACTGATCATCTTGTAATATTACTCTTACTACTGATCACACTAATCATAATACTGATTAACAACAAGTCGAATACTCACCTTACTACTACCAATCGGACTAGTCATCGGACTCGTATTAATACTAGCAGTACTGGTGTTAGTACTACCACTACTAGTACTTGTACTACTGCTGCCACTACTACGACTACTACTACTGCTACTACTACTGCTACTACTGCTGCTACTACTACTACTACTACTACTGCTGCCACTACTACTACTACTACTACTACTACTACTACTACTACTACTACTACTACTACTACTACTACTACTACTACTACTACTACTACTACTACTACTACTACTACTACTACTACTACTACTACTACTACTACTACTACTACTACTACTACTACTACTACTACTACTACGACTACTACTGCTGCTGCTGCTGCTGCTGCTGCTGCTGCTGCTACTGCTAAGACTAACTATTACTACTGCTACAACTACTACTCCTGCTCCTACTACTACTACTGCTGCTGCTACTACTACTACTAGTATTAGTACTACGACGACGACGACTACTACTACTGCTACCGTTACTACTACTACTACTACGGCAATTACTACTATATTGCTACCACTGCCACTTTTTCGACGACTATTTTTTATTATTGCTACTACTATTGCGGCTAATATTAGCAACGCTCGTGCCACTACTAAGATCACTCGTAATAGTATCGTTCATAATAATCATACTGGTGCTGATAATACTCGCAACACTACTACATATTCTACCACTAGTAATCATAGTGTTAGCACTACTCGTGCGATGAGTAATACGACGCATCCGGCTAGTAACACTAAGCAACACACCATTGTGAACTATACGACGAATGACCTTACGACAAACATCTCAACACAACTAAAGACACTACATGTGTTCAGGCGACTAATAATATTGTCAATACATTTAAGACTCCTCGTATTAAGGCTCATCATCACACTACCACGACTATCAATTATACAGCGAACCGTACTACTACGCACAGCAATGCTAATAATTATATGCTGAGGATGAGGAGGAGGACGAGGAGGAGGTGGATGAGGAGGAGGAGGAGGATGAGGCTGAGGAGAGACGCGAGCAGGAGGAGTAGGAAGCGGATGATGATGATGCTGATGATGATGATGATGATGATGATGAGGAGGAGGAGGAGGAGGAGGCGGAGGAGGAGGAGGAGGAGGAGGAGGACGAGGAGGACAATCGGGATGATAATGAGGAGGCGGAGGAGGCGGATGGGGATGGGGAGGATGGGGATCAGGAAGGAGTGGGGACGGGGGTGAGGAGGGGGGAGAAGGAGGAGAGGAGGAAGCAGGGGATGGGGATGAGGAGGAGGATGATGATGACCATGATGGGGATGGGGAGGAGGATTCGGAGGAGGCGCGTGATGATGATGATGATGATGATGATGATGATGATGATGATGATGATGATGATGATGATGACGATGATGATGATGATGATGATGATATGATGATGATGATGATGTGATGATGATGAATGAGGAGGAGGAGGAGGAGGAGGAGAGAGAGGAGCAGGAGGAGGAGGAGAGGAGGGGATGAGGAGGAGGAGAAGCAGGAGGAGGAGTTTGATGATGATGATGAGGAGGAGGAGGAGGAGACGGCGAGAGGAGGATGGGAAGGGAGGAGCGGGGAGGAGGAGGAGGAGGAGGCGGGAGGAGGAGGAGGAGGAGGGAGGAGGAGGAGTAGGAGGAGGAGATGGAGGACGAGGAGGAGGACAAAGAAGGAGGAGGATTAGGAGGAGGAGGGGAGGGAGAGGAGAAAGAGGAGGACGAGGAGGAGGATGAGGAGGAGGATTGAGGCGGAGGATGAAGAGGAGGGGGAGGAGATGAGGAGGAGGAGATGAGGTAGGAGGATGAGGCGGAGGAGGACGAGGCGGAGGAGGAGGAGGCGGAAGAGGAGGAGGAGGAGGAGGAAGGAGGAGGAGAGGAGGGGAGGAGGAGGAGGGAGGGGAGAGGGGGAGGGGTAGGGGGGGGGGGGGGACGGGGATGGGGGAGGAGAAGGAGGAGGAGGAAGAGGAGGAGGAGGAGCAGGACCAGTGTAAACCCAAGAGTCATCAACGATGTTGGAATAAGCCCTCCCACCAAGCTTCCTCTTCATAGGCCCCTACAGCGGTTCAATTTCACTGAGGGAATTTCTTCGTTGGAAGACAGCCGTTTGACGATCTTGAAGCATGCCAAGCCATTGTTCTCGGGATTCCAACGCCACGGGTCAACCTGCCTGTTGCGCCTTGACAGTCCCGAATTGAGCCAAAACGCCATTCCTGGGACTTCAACACCGCGAGCGAACATAACTGTTACACCCTTGTAATCCTGAATCCTTCAAGCACGCTATTCCTGGGAATCCGTGGATCTCTTGCGTATAAAAAAGGGAAGTGCCGGCGCCAAGGCGAGGGCCACATGTTGAAAAGGAACCGATCTCACTCCGTGACGCTCTTGTAACTTTTGGAAAGCGAATGTGCGTGGCGTTAAGTTGGAAGCCACATTGAAAAACGATTCGCCCTCAATCCGTGAAGCTCTTACATTTTTTAAAAGCGAATGTGCGCGGCAGTAGGTCGAGATCTACACTTTGAGAACGAGCCCGGGGGAGGAGAAGGAAGATGATGAGGAGGAACATGAGGAAGAAGAGGAGGAGAAGGAGGAGAAGGAGGAGGAAGAGGAGGTAGAGGTGGAGCAGGAGGAGGACGATGAGGAAGTGGACGAATAATCATTTGAATTATAAGAGCAGGCATATCAAAGCGAATCGTAAGGAGATGGAGGAGCATAGTAAGACGACCACTAACACGGCTAATCACATCATGTTTTAGTACTACGACGAATCATATGACTAAGCAGATGAATGTTACGAACACTAAAAATACAACGGATCGGACGAGTACGAATATTACCAATACTAATATGTTAAGAGTGTAGCAATACTACTACGAGCAATACACGTATTATGATATTAAGAACACTACTGATACTACTGTTCTTAAGACGACTACTACCCATGAGGTGAAACTACAAATCGTCATGGTAATGATCGTAGAAATATTTGTAGCAACAACAACCATACGAATAACTATACGCATACTGCTAGCAATTGTGTTAGCAGTACCAATGATTTTCATCATAGTAGTAGTAGTAGTAGTAGTAGTAGTAGTAGTAGTAGTAGTAGTAGTAGTAGTAGTAGTAGTAGTAGTAGTAGTAGTAGTAGTAG
>CAUYUJ010007049.1:0-5000 GCA_963575745.1 Prorocentrum cordatum
TGAAAGGGGGGATGAGCTCCCAGGTGCAGGTGGCAGCTCGGAGCCGACGTCCAAGGAGGAGAAGACCGTGGAGGATGCGTACAAGGCTCGCAGCGTCCCCACCCGCTCAGCCATCGACAGCAAGTTCAGGCGCTTCCTCGCCGAGGAGCCGAATGAGGCGGCCAAGTACAAGAAGTGCGCCGGTCGCGACGCGAAAGAGGCTTTCAGGCTGGACTGGGTGGACAAGGAGTGGGCGAAGGTGCAGACCAGGAGGATCGATTGGCATCTCAGATCGTGCACCACTCACCTCGGCCATAGCATCGAATGTCCTCTGTCGGACGCTCGACGCCATGGTCGAAGTGAGCGGGTCACAATCCCAGATGACCCCAGGAGCCACGTGAAGGAGCAGTCCGAGAGCATCGAGGACTGGGGGGAGTACAGAGCGTTCGAGGTCATTGCCAAAGAGGAGAGCGGGGTCGGCATCACGGAGTCAGGGGCGACAGCGGCGCTCAACATCTGCTTGGCCTGCGTGAAGATGGGGACGCCTTTCGTGAGGTTCGACTCCTGGTCCCGCAGGATGCAGTTCTTGCACGTGAAGGGCCAGCACCGCTGGAGGTGGGGGCGCAAGTGGCAGGAGCACCAGGAGGAGCACGGTGACCAGGGCGACCTCTTGGAGCAGTTCGCGGGCGTGGTGGCGGGCAGCGAGGGCGAGGCGTCAACGAAGCGCCGCCGCCTCACGGGCAAGACGTCCGACACGGTGGCGGCGGCGCCCAGTGCGACGGCCGCCGCCGCCGAGCCCGCAGCCAGCGCGGCAGGCACCCCCGCCAGCCAGGCGGCGGCAGCACCAGTGCCCGCGGCCAGCGCTCCCCCAGCAGCGGCTGCAGGCGCCTCTCCAGCTGACGCGGGCCAGCCGTCGATGCCGAAGGCTGGCGCGGCCCAGGAGGCGCCCTCGGCCAAGGCCAAGGCGGCCGCGCCGAAGGCCAAGGCGGGCGCGCCGAAGGCTAAAGCGAAAGCTGCGGCCAAGGCCGCCGCCAGCAGCAGCGGCGGAGGTGGCGGGGGAGACGGAGCCGACGACAGAGCTGCTGCCAAGGAGGCTGCAAAGGAGCTGGCCGAGGAGAAGAAGAAGCTGGAGAGCGAGGCGCAGGCGCAGATCACGGCGCACAGCTCGGCCAGCACGCAGTCGACGCTGCTCCTGAGCAGTATCGCGACGGAGTCGGACTGGCAATGGGCCAACAACGAGATCAACGCGAAGAAGCTGAGGGCGGCCTTAAGTGAGCTCAACGGCCTGACGAAAGCTGGCACCTTCCTGTCGCAGATGCTCTTCTTGCCGTTCAGTGAGGTGAAGCACGACTGGGGCGAGGAGTACTTCTACAAGCACGTCGGCCCCATGACCCAGGCGATCCGCCCGAAAGTCGCGAAGGTGATGGCGGAGATGGGCCGCCTGCACAGCATGCACGCGTCGTTCAAGGCAGCCGAGAATGCCATGGGGGATGACGATCACTAGGCATGCCATGGGGGATGACGATGAACCTTCAGGCAGGCTGCGAGGCTTGGCGCGGAGCCTCGGTCGCACGATGCATGTTCGAAGTGTGAGAAGTGTGAGTACATCGGCGGCAGCCTCGGGCCACGCAGCAGCGCGCTGCGACTGAGAGAATGCACTCAACACGAGTGCTAGCAGGGCGGACGCGTCTCGTTGATGAGTCGAGCAGTGGCTTGAGGATAGGGGGGGAGAGGGACGAGAGAGGAGGGAGGAGGAGGAGGAGGAGGAGGAGGAGGAGGAGGAGGTGGAGGAGGTCGGAGAAAACGATAGGAGGTAGCGTGATGGGCTTCCCTGCTTCTTCTGACGGCTTCATCTTATGTTAGGAGTCTGCGTGCTTAGCTGCTGTCGGCTGCCATTGCGTCGTCCGGTACGTTGCTCGTAGCAGTGAGGTTTGATGTATCTCCTTCTTCCGTCTTTCTGTGTTCCTCCATCTGCCTTTTTTCTGGGGCTGAAGAAATATTGGGAATTCGTCAGTTTTTGCCAAACAATCCATGATTTTTTCAACTTCGCGTTCGATTTTCTTCAAACAATCCAGAAATTATTCAGAATGGCCACAAACATACCGGATGTGCCGGACATTTTTCTAAAATTACCGGCATGCCGGGCATTTTTGCTCGACCCGTTCAAAAAAACCTGCGATGAGTTTGGCGATGAGTTTGCGATGAGTTTGCGATGAGTTTGCGATGAAATTGAGGCGCGAACCCTATATATATATATAAAAACACAAAACTCACCGCGATGAGTTTGGCGATGAGTTTGCGATGAGTTTGCGATGAGTTTGCGATGAGTTTGCGATGAGTTTCTTGTGGGTTCTATCGAGGCCAAGTTTCGGTTGTGTACACGGAGTTTTTCTTGTCTGGGCACAAAAACCTTTTCCGTGCGCCATGAAGCCCACCCTTGCACAAAAAAATATGTGATAGACCGATGGGGCGGGCGCGCAGAGAGGGGGTGGGGTGAGGAGGCAGGGGGGAGAGGGAGGGAGGGAGGGGCAATCAGGAGGATAGGAGGAAGAAGAAGGAGGATGAGGGAAGTAGGAAGAGGAGGAGGGGTGAATTGAGGACAAGCTACGCTCCAGGCATCAAGGCGAGTTGGGAGCGCTCGCACGTGTACGCCCAGTGCTTTCTCACGATGTGTTGCTGCAGTGATATGCATCATAAGGACGGCACAAGTCGCAGAAAACAGCGGACGCGCACAGATTGCACAGGCCGTGCAATCTGTTGCGGAGTATGAGACAGGATACGAACCATACAAAATCAATACAACTCACAAAACAAACGAACAACACAACCATACCATGCAGCGCTACAAACACACAACACAACAACCATCCATAACACGCAACACACTAACAAAACATACTCCATGTCAAACAACGATACTGCATGACAAGCATGCGCCACCCTTCCCAACTTCCCCCTCCCCCTCCTCGTCGCCCTCCTCCAGTTCCGTTTCTCCTGCGCCCGACCGTGCGCTCCATCGCTGAAGGGGGGTATGATGGACACGGCGGTGCCCAGGATGAGGCCACCATGACCTCTGTGGGACTCCTCCTCGTTGCCCTGTGTCACCACGCCTCGGGGCCCTCGGCCTGCAAGCCGCATCTCCCCCTGGGATTCCTCCTCCAGAGGCCCCATATGCAAGCGCCCCTCAAGCGAGAACCCAATTTTGAAACGGAGCTCCCCGTACTTAGGATGGGTCCCCCATGGGAGCTCTGTGAGACTCCTCCTCGTTGCCCTGTGTGGGCCCACACCTCGGGGCCCTCGGCCTGCAAGCCGCTTTTCCCCCCTGGGACTCCTCTTCCAGAGGCCCTTCAGTGGTCCCCTCATCAGGTCAGGCGACCGCCATGTTGGAACATACGCCGCCCGTGCCTAGGATATGTAGCCCCCATGTGGCTTCTGCGGGACTCCTCCTCGTTGCCCTGTGTGGACCCACACCTCGGGGCCCTCGGCCTGCAAGCCGCATCTCCCCCCTGGGATTCCTCCTCCAGAGGCCCCATATGCAAGCGCCCCTCACGCGAGAACCCAATGTTGAAAAGGAGCTCCCCGTACTTAGGATGCCCCCCCCATGGGAGCTCTGTGGGACTCCTCCTCGTTGCCCTGTGTGGACCCACACCTCGGGGCCCTCGGCCTGCAAGCCGCATCTCCCCCCTGGGACTCCTCTTCCAGAGGCCCTTAAGTGGTCCCCCCATCAAGCGACCGCCATGTTGGAACATACGCCGCCCATGCCTAGGAGATGTGGCCCCCATGTGACTTCTGCGGGACTCCTCCTCGTTGCCCTGTGTGGACCCACACCTCGGGGCCCTCGGCCTGCAAGCCGCATCTCCCCCCTGGGATTCCTCCCCAGAGGCCCCATATGCAAGCGCCCCTCACGCGAGAACCCAATGTTGAAAAGGAGCTCCCCGTACTTAGGATGCCCCCCCCATGGGAGCTCTGTGGGACTCCTCCTCGTTGCCCTGTGTGGACCCACACCTCGGGGCCCTCGGCCTGCAAGCCGCATCTCCCCCCTGGGACTCCTCTTCCAGAGGCCCTTAAGTGGTCCCCTCATCAGGTCAAGCGACCGCCATGTTGGAACATACGCCGCCCGTGCCTAGGATATGTGGCCCCCATGTGGCTTCTGCGGGACTCCTCCTCGTTGCCCTGTGTGGACCCACACCTCGGGGCCCTCGGCCTGCAAGCCGCATCTCCCCCCTGGGATTCCTCCTCCAGAGGCCCCATATGCAAGCGCCCCTCAAGCGAGAACCCAAGTTTGAAAAGGAGCTTCCCGTACTTAGGATGCCCCACCATGGGAGCTCTGCGGGGCTCCTCCTCGTTGCCATGTGTGGACCCACACCTCGTGGCCCTCGGCCTGCAAGCCGCATCTCCCCCCTGGGACTCCCCTTCCAGAGAGCCCAAGGCAAGCCCACCCGACTCAACCGATACCACAATTCTTCCGCTTCGCGGGCCGCGAATCAAAAAATATATCCCCACCAGCCCATTCAGAAACACTGCCTTTCAGAGCTGGCGGGGAAAAAGGGGCGAAACGACACATCTAGGGAACCACAACGATCAAGGGGGTGACCTTGGACGGCCTCTTCGGGCCATCCCTGGGCGCCGCGCGGGGGCGAGGGGAAGAGGCGGAGGAGGAGGAGGAGGAGGAGGAGGAGGAGGAGGAGGAGGAGGAGGAGGAGGGGGGGATGAGGAGGAGGAGGAGGAGGAGGAGGAGGAGGAGGAGGAGGAGGAGAAGCACGAGCAGGAGCAGGAGCAGGAGCAGGAGCATGATGACAGCGACGAGGAGGAGGAAGAGGAGGAGGAGGAGGACGAGGAGCATGATGACGCGGATGAGGACGACGAGGACGATGACCAGGATGTGGACGACGCTGACGAGGACTCATGGAACAATTTTGAGGTAATATCGCGACTGCTGGTGCTGGCGCTCTATGGGAGTTTGGGGTGCCTTCTTGTAGCACTGGTAGCACTAGGCAGCTTATTGGGACCATCTTGGAAGC